>CM022297.1:402389778-402889599 GCA_011799875.1 Thinopyrum elongatum | reverse complement strand
GGGAGAATCTCAAAGCAGCTCAAGACCGTCAGAAGAGTAATTATGATCGCAAGCGATGGGGTGTGATCTATCAACCTGGTGATCAAGCTTACCTTCGTGTCACTCCAATGAAGGGCACCCGTCGTTTCGGAATCAAGGGCAAGCTAGCTCCTCGCTATATTGGTCCTTTCCGCATCGTGGCTAGACGTGGACATGTGGCATATAAATTGGAGTTGCCGCCACAGTTCTCTCATATTCATGATGTCTTCCACGTGTCGCAACTCCGTAAGTGCTTCAAGGAATCCCCGCACCGTGCAGTGGATCATGAGATGCTCCAGCTCCAAGATGACTTATCTTATAAGGAGCATCCGATCCGCATCCTCGACGAAGCTGAGCGTCGTACTCGTCAAAAGACGACCAAGTTCCTAAAAGTGCAATGGTCGAATCATACTGAAGATGAAGCCACTTGGGAACGTGAGGATCATCTTCGGGAAGAATATCCCGGACTTTTTCCTTCTACCTCCTAAATTCTCGGGACGAGAATTTCTTTTAGAGGAGGAGAATTTGTAACACCCCCTTGTAATGACCACAGTGATTAGCTGTTAATAATGCCATGTCATCATCATTTGCAGTGCCAAGTCATATGTGTTAATAATTCAATTCAAATGCAAATCTGAAAATCAATTTAAATTTCAAAGTGTAAGTTGAAGTTGATTCAACTCTGCTGGAAAAATGTCCATTAATTATCAAATAATCCAGTGGTCATGGCAAAATCATAACCAACATTTTTGGAATATGATTGATGAGTCAAACAAGATGAAACAGCACCCAAAACAGCAATATTAATTCATTTAAAATCATTGCAGATTCAAATGAACTCCAAAACTGTCCAAACCACTTTTTGGTGAGAGCTAATATTGCATTGCAATATTTGGGCCAACTCCCACATTTTTCGAAAGTGCACAAGTGCCCTAAACATTTTGAAACAGAAAAGGATAAAAGAAAATGGAGAAGCTAAAACAAAAAATCAAAAGCGGGACACTGTGCACTGGGCCTTAGTGCACAGTGCCCCGAGTCGCGGCCCAGCAGGCCCACCTCATCTCCCTCCTCCCCGTGTCGTCCCCGCCGTGGCCGCGCGCGCGCGCGCCAGTCGGCCGGCGACACCGCGGCGCCACCGACGCTACAGGGAGGAGGAGGAGATAAGGCCGGAGCCACTCAACCCCCCTGGCTTCCCCTGGCATTCTCCCCCTTCTCCTCTCGCTCGCTCTGCCTCCTTCCTCCTCAGATCCGAGGCGTCCGAGCGCCGACGACGCCGCACTTCGCCATTTGCCGTGGCCACCGGCGACCCCGCGCTCGCCCACTGTGCCGGCCAGCTCCGTCGTTGTCTTCCTCAACCTCTGGCGCCACTGGAAGGAGCCAGGGAGCCCGGCTACAAGCGAAGCGAGCCGCCCCGCATCTCTCTGCTTCCGGCGAGCTTCGTCGTCCCTGGCGCCGTCTGCTGCTCCTAAGCCACCAAGGGCTTTCCGTAGCCACTCGGTGAGCTTCCAGCCTTTCTCTCCTATTCTTTGCGCTGCCCGCCGTCGCCTGTAGCTAGCAGCCGACGACGCCGTGAGCCCGACGCCGCGGTTCAACTCGCCGCCGTGGCCATGGCCCCTGTCGTGCTCGTTTGAGCACGGCATTCTATTCCTGCTGCTTCTAGGAGTCGAACGCGCCCGCGCACACGCTCTCCCGTACCCCCTAGCTAAGGATTCGTCGAAGCCCGAACTCCGGCGACCGCTCCACCGCTCGCCGCCGTCGCTAGAGGCCGTGTTCGGTCGAACTACCACCGTAGTTAGATGCGCGGGCGAGAGACCGATCGAACGCAAGTGGTTGCGGGCGATTTGACGCAGCGTAGCGGATTTCCGGGCAGCTCCGGCGAACTTCCGCCGCTGGGAAGGTCGCCGGCGCGTCTCCGGTCGCCGCGCTGGCGTGGCACCCACGTGGCACCACCTGGGCCACTGACTGGTGGGCCCTGGGACCCCACTTTGACCTCGTTGACCAGAGTCAACGCGGCACTGTTCACCCCCTCTCTCTGACATGTGGGCCCCGGCGGCTAATTAACCTAATTAAGCACTTAATTAACTAAAATTAATTAATTTAGCCTAATGTCTCACTGACATGTGGGGCCCACCCCTCTAATCACCCTGTTAACTGAATTAATCCACTGTTAGTCTTAACAGAGACTGACATGTGGGTCCCACTGGACCCACATGTCATGTTTGACTGGTCAGCGACGCTGTTGAGCGCTGACGTCACAGTGACGTCATGCTGACGTCATAATTCATTTTCTGTAAATAAATAATTCCAGAAATTCAAATAATCTTTAAAAATTAATAACTTTTAAACCGTAGCTCGGATCGAAAAAGTTAAAACATGAAAGTTGCTCAGAACGACGAGACGAGTCTGATCGTGTCATTTGTTTCTCCATCGGAACCTCCTACGTAGAAGAACTCGTAACTCCAGACCCGAATCCGACAGATGAATAGTGCACACACGTCGGATATTAAATCCCAGAATAATTCTAAAAATAACTAAAATGACTTAGATGCATATTTAGGCAACCCTACACTGCATCATAGCATCACACGCACCGTGTTGCATTTGTTTGCATTATGTTTACCTGTTTCTTCCCCCTCTTCTCTCTCGGTAGCCCCCGACGTTGACGTAGCTCCCGAGGCAGACGCCGCACAGGAGTACGACTACGTCCCCGACGATACTACTGAAGACCTTGCCCTTGCCCCCGAGCAAACAGGCAAGCACCCCCATTTTGAGCATGCCTATATCGCCTACTCTTTTCTCTCTTATGCTTGCATTAGAACTGCTACTGCTACTGTTTTCCTATATCTGCTGCATAGCCTGTTTATTGTAACCTGCCTTGCTACCTTACTGGTTATCCTAGACTGCTTAGTATAGGCTGGGTAGAGACACGACAGAGACCTCCACTTGATCCCGACTGCCCTGCTGGACATCAGAAGACCCGATCATCGGGATTGAAGACTAGACCATGGCACCGCACATCACTTCCCCTTAGTTGCCGACACTGCTGGGTTATCATCGAGTGCCGAGGGTGATACCTCGTCAGCACTTCTGATGTTAACCTTGTAGGTTAGTTACTCGGTCGTGGTAAGCGAGGGTGATTCCTCCTACACCACCCCCGATAACGACATCGTCGTGCAACTCCTCAAGGTGGACCTCGAGGGTGATTCCTCCTTCGTTCACCTTGATGATAACATCGAGCGGGAATTCCATCGAGGGTGATTCCTCAGGGTTCCCTTCGGTGTCAGACACACAGTTACCTTGGATATTATGACTTGCACTAAACTATGATACTAAAGACGGGTCGGCCCTGAGGGGTACCCGCGCGAGCTTAACGCGAAGTGATGTGGAGTCGGGTTGACCTGGATGGTGCCCGCGAGATAACTACGAGGCGTGGCCGGGCATTCTTAGCCCTTGCCGCAAGTCCTCGAGACGGGGCGACGGGGTCACATCGATCGTGAGTCTCTGCTCGTTTCCGCGCGCTCCTAATCCACTACGGTTTGGATATTTGATCCGAGGGGCCTCTGGCCCGATAGCACTAACCATCACGTGGGCATAGTATGGGCGTTCTGCGTCGTACACATCAGCCGAAGCTTGTTTGACGTCAGTAAGGAGCGGCGCACGCCGAGTTGGACTGGTAATGCAACCGCGCTTGTATAAGGGGTTGCTAGGTCTGCTCTCGGTGGCCCCGTAACGTGCAGGAATTTCCGGGGCGATGGCCCAAGACCCCTGGGGGCATAGGTTTAGTCCGGCGTGCTGACCTCTCTTATAAGCCTAGGTCGGGTTGCGGCGTGTTGCTTAGCCGAGGCCGGGCATGACCCAGAAAAGTGTGTCCGGCCAGAGTTAAGTGAGCGTGGTGGGTAAGTTGGTGCACCCCTGCAGGGAAGAAACTTCTATCGATAGCCTGTCCTACGGTAACGGACACTCGGAGTTGTATCCCGATCGGTACAACTAGAACATGTGATGAGAATTGGATAGTACGGCTCTGGGATTGCTTTCTCGCAGGGAGTCGAGAAAGGATCTCAGGTCGAGGTTGATGATATTACTACTACTACTTTACATTATGTTCATCTGCTCTCTCCTGATGCTGCAAGACTGTCGAAGATTGTTGAAGATGCTAGTCTTCGATAGGACTAGGCTTTCCCCCTCTATTCTGACATTTCTGCAGCCCAGTCCACATATACAGCCATTCCTTTGACAATGATGCATATGTAGTGTAGATCCTTGCTTGCTGAGTACTTCGGATGAGTACTCACGTTTGCTTTATTTTCTTTTTCCCCCATATTCCATTTGATGCCACCAGACGACGGAGCCCCTGAGCCAGAAGCCCCAGCCGACGACCAGTACTACTACCCGCCTGGCGAGTACTACTACTACGAGGAGCCGTTCGACGACCAGGAGTAGGATCGGAGGGTCCAGGGCAGGAGGCCTACGCCTTTCGATCGTAGTATTTTATTTTACCCCGCCTCTGTGAAGGCCAAATTCTCTCTATGTAATATATCTGTACCCAGATATCTAATGCTTCCGCTGACGCTTGTATGCCATCGAGCTATGTATTCGAGCCCTCGAGGCCCTGGCTTGTAATATTAAGCTTGTATGACTTTATTTATGTTTTAGAGTTGTGTTGTGATATCTTCAAGTGAGTCCTTAGGCTTGATCGTGCGCATTTGCGTGTATGATTAGTGCACGATTAAGCCGGGGTCGTCACAGGTTGGTATCAGAGCCGACTGCCTCTAGGAATCCCCCTTCCCAATTCCTTGGCCGAAGTTGAGTCTAGTGGTCAAAAATTGTTTTACTAACTTGGCTGTGTGGCTTACGGGCCCACGTCGCCAACTGGGTGGTATTAGAATCTTTTATTCCTCGTCTTTACTCTGGGATTCTAATCTCTCATCTATTCGGGTTTACTAAAATTTACTAACACTGACATTTAGGTTCTCGTTAATTCTATCCACCCGGAGAGCTGGATTCAGTGCGATTTCCCTGTCTTTGATCTGATTAGTCTGATAATCATTTTTCTTTCCATTGTTTTGTTTAACCTTTCTCTCCGAGTTGTATTATACTCCGAGTTGTCATTCGATAAGACCGTATTCTGCATCAGAGTGCACACGGAGAGTAGGATCCTGCAAGTTGATCGATCTTCGGTGTTTTCTAAACTCGACTTGAGGTTGGGTTATCACCAGATCCGTGTTCGCGAAGAGGATATTCCGAAGACTGCATTTGTTACTCGTTATGGCTCTTACGAGTACACAGTCATGTCGTTTGGTTTAACAAACGCTCCAGCTACATTCTCCCGCCTAATGAATTACATATTCATGGATTACCTCGACAAATTCGTCGTGGTATATCTGGATGATATTCTGGTTTATTCGAAGAGCAAAGAAGAACATGCTGAGCACCTTCGACTAGTTCTGGAGAGACTTCGAGAGCACCAATTATATGCCAAGTACTCTAAGTGCGAATTCTGGCTTTCCGAGGTAACCTACCTTGGACATGTCATCTCCAAGGATGGTATTGCAGTTAACCCGGAGCGAGTTCAGGCTATTCTTGACTGGACCCCTCCGAAGAATGTCAAGCAAGTCAGAAGTTTCCTCGGGCTTGCAAGTTATTGTCGCCGATTCATCGAAAATTTCTCCAAGATTGCCAAGCCCCTGACTAATCTGCTTCACAAAGGCGTTAAGTTTGATTGGACAGACAAATGTCAGGAAAGCTTCCAGACCCTCAAGGACAAGCTGACTTCTGCTCCAGTCCTTGCTCCTCCAGACTCTCGCAAAGATTTTGTGATCTTCTGCGACGCCTCTCGCCAAGGACTAGGTTGCGTCCTAATGCAAGAGCGAAGAGTAATTGCTTATGCTTCACGACAACTGCGTCCACATGAAGAGAATTACCCTGTGCATGACCTCGAACTTGCTGCTGTCATTTATGCTTTGAAGCAGTGGCGTCATTACCTCCTTGGTAATCGGTGTGAGATTTACACCGATCATCAGAGCTTGAAGTACTTGTTCACTCAACCGGAACTTAATCTTCGTCAGCAGCGTTGGTTGGAAACAATCATCGATTATGACTGTGGAATTTCATACACTCCCGGCAAAGCTAATGTGATGGCTGATGCTTTGAGCCGCAAGTCCTACTGTAGCAACCTCATGGTAAAGCAAGCTCAACCCCAGCTATATGAAGAATTGCGCAAGCTGAATCTCTGCATTATTCTGCAAGGTTCTCTTAATAACCTTGTGATACAGTCAGATCTTGAGAAAGCTGTCAAGATTGCGCAAGCTAAAGATGCTGAAATTGGTCTAATGACGAAAGAGCTTCACCTCCAAAAGTACAGGGATTTCTCGATTGCTGAAGATGGAACCTTGTACTTCCGAGATCGCATTGTAGTACCTCGCTTTGAGCTGATGACTGACAAAGTCATGAAGGAGGCCCATGATACACCGTTATCTATCCATCCGGGTAGTACCAAAATGTATCGAGATCTTCGTCAAAGGTACTGGTGGTCTAGAATGAAGCAAGATATTGCTCGTTATGTTGCCGAGTGTGACGTTTGTCGTCGCGTGAAGGCCGAACATCAGAAACCTGCTGGAATTCTGCAACCGCTCCCTATTCCTCTATGGAAGTGGGATAAAGTGCAAATGGACTTCATTACTGGTCTTCCCAAGTCTCAGAAGGGTCACGATGCCATTCTTGTCGTCGTCGACCAACTCTCCAAGGTTGCACACTTTCTGCCAGTTAAGGAGACTATTACTGCTAGTCAGTTAGCAGAGCTATATATCTCCAGAATTGTTTCACTCCATGGTATTCCCAAGGAAATCAGTTCAGACCGTGGCAGCATTTTCACTGGCCATTTCTGGGAAAGTTTCCAGAAAGCAATGGGAACTCATATTACCTGGAGTTCAGCTTATCATCCCCAATCTCAAGGCCAAGTTGAGCGCGTTAATCAAGTGCTTGAAGACATGCTTCGAGCCTGTGTTATATCCTTCGATAAGAAATGGGAGGAATCTCTCCCGTATGCCGAGTTCTCTTATAACAACAGTTATCAAGCCAGCTTAAAAATGGCCCCATTTGAGGTTCTTTATGGACGTAAATGTCGAACCCCTCTGAATTGGTCAGAAACTGGGGAACGACCTCTTGTTGGACCGGACATTATTCAGCATGCCGAAGAACAAGTCCGAATTGTCCGGGAGAATCTCAAAGCAGCTCAAGACCGTCAGAAGAGTAATTATGATCGCAAGCGATGGGGTGTGATCTATCAACCTGGTGATCAAGCTTACCTTCGTGTCACTCCAATGAAGGGCACCCGTCGTTTCGGAATCAAGGGCAAGCTAGCTCCTCGCTATATTGGTCCTTTCCGCATCGTGGCTAGACGTGGACATGTGGCATATAAATTGGAGTTGCCGCCACAGTTCTCTCATATTCATGATGTCTTCCACGTGTCGCAACTCCGTAAGTGCTTCAAGGAATCCCCGCACCGTGCAGTGGATCATGAGATGCTCCAGCTCCAAGATGACTTATCTTATAAGGAGCATCCGATCCGCATCCTCGACGAAGCTGAGCGTCGTACTCGTCAAAAGACGACCAAGTTCCTAAAAGTGCAATGGTCGAATCATACTGAAGATGAAGCCACTTGGGAACGTGAGGATCATCTTCGGGAAGAATATCCCGGACTTTTTCCTTCTACCTCCTAAATTCTCGGGACGAGAATTTCTTTTAGAGGAGGAGAATTTGTAACACCCCCTTGTAATGACCACAGTGATCAGCTGTTAATAATGCCATGTCATCATCATTTGCAGTGCCAAGTCATATGTGTTAATAATTCAATTCAAATGCAAATCTGAAAATCAATTTAAATTTCAAAGTGTAAGTTGAAGTTGATTCAACTCTGCTGGAAAAATGTCCATTAATTATCAAATAATCCAGTGGTCATGGCAAAATCATAACCAACATTTTTGGAATATGATTGATGAGTCAAACAAGATGAAACAGCACCCAAAACAGCAATATTAATTCATTTAAAATCATTGCAGATTCAAATGAACTCCAAAACTGTCCAAACCACTTTTTGGTGAGAGCTAATATTGCATTGCAATATTTGGGCCAACTCCCACATTTTTCGAAAGTGCACAAGTGCCCTAAACATTTTGAGACAGAAAAGGATAAAAGAAAATGGAGAAGCTAAAACAGAAAATCAAAAGCGGGACACTGTGCACTGGGCCTTAGTGCACAGTGCCCCGAGTCGCGGCCCAGCAGGCCCACCTCGTCTCCCTCCTCCCCGTGTCGTCCCCGCCGTGGCCGCGCGCGCGCGCGCCAGTCGGCCGGCGACACCGCGGCGCCACCGACGCTACAGGGAGGAGGAGGAGATAAGGCCAGAGCCACTCAACCCCCTGGCTTCCCCTGGCATTCCCCATCTCTCTCCCTCGCTCGCTCTGCCTCCTTCCTCCTCAGATCCGAGGCGTCCGAGCGCCGACGACGCCGCACTTCGCCATTTGCCGTGGCCACCGGCGACCCCGCGCTCGCCCACTGTGCCGGCCAGCTCCGTCGTCGTCTTCCTCGACCTCTGGCGCCACTGGAAGGAGCCAGGGAGCCCGGCTACAAGCGAATCGAGCCGCCCCGCATCTCTCCGCTTCCGGTGAGCTTCGTCGTCCCCGGCGCCGTCTGCTGCTCCTAAGCCACCAAGGGCTTTCCGTAGCCGCTCGGTGAGCTTCCAGCCTTTCTCTCCTATTCTTTGCGCTGCCCGCCGTCGCCTGTAGCTAGCAGCCGACGACACCGTGAGCCCGACGCCGCGGTTCGCCTCGCCGCCGTGGCCATGGCCCCTGTCGTGCTCGTTTGAGCACGGCATTCTGTTCCTGCTGCTTCCAGGAGTCGAACGTGCCCGCGCACACGCTCTCCCGTACCCCCTAGCTAAGGATTCGTCGAAGCCCGAACTCCGGCGACCGCTCCACCGCTCGCCGCCGTCGCTAGAGGCCGTGTTCGGTCGAACTACCACCGTAGTTAGATGCGCGGGCGAGAGACCGATCGAACGCAAGTGGTTGCGGGCGATTTGACGCAGCGTAGCGGATTTCCTGGCAGCTCCGGCGAACTTCCGCCGCTGGGAAGGTCGCCGGCGCGTCTCCGGTCGCCGCGCTGGCGTGCCACCCACGTGGCACCACCTGGGCCACTGACTGGTGGGCCCTGGGACCCCACTTTGACCTCGTTGACCAGAGTCAACGCGGCACTGTTCACCCCCTCTCTCTGACATGTGGGCCCCGGCGGCTAATTAACCTAATTAAGCACTTAATTAACTAAAATTAATTAATTTAGCCTAATGTCTCACTGACATGTGGGGCCCACCCCTCTAATCACCCTGTTAACTGAATTAATCCACTGTTAGTCTTAACAGAGACTGACATGTGGGTCCCACTGGACCCACATGTCATGTTTGACTGGTCAGCGACGCTGTTGAGCGCTGACGTCACAGTGACGTCATGCTGACGTCATAATTCATTTTCTGATAAATAAAATAATTCCAGAAATTCAAATAATCTTTAAAAATTAATAACTTTTAAACCGTAGCTCGGATCGAAAAGGTTAAAACATGAAAGTTGCTCAGAACGACGAGACGAGTCTGATCGTGCCGTCTGTTTCTCCGTCGGAACCTCCTACGTAGAAGAACTCGTAACTCCGGACCCGAATCCGGCAGATGAATAGTGCACACACGTCGGATATTAAATCCCAGAATAATTCTAAAAATAACTAAAATGACTTAGATGCATAATTAGGCAACCCTGCACTGCATCATAGCATCACACGCACCGTATTGCATCTGTTTGCATTATGTTTACCTGTTTCTTCCCCCTCTTCTCTCTCGATAGACCCCGACGTTGACGTAGCTCCCGAGGCAGACGCCGCACAGGAGTACGACTACGTCCCCGACGTTACTACTGAAGACCTTGCCCTTGCCCCCGAGCAAACAGGCAAGCACCCCCATTTTGAGCATGCCTATATCGCCTATTCCCTTCTCTCTTATGCTTGCATTAGAACTGCTACTGCTACTGTTTTCCTATATCTGCTGCATAGCCTGATTATTGTACCCTGCTTTGTTACCTTACTGGTTATCCTAGACTGCTTAGTATAGGCTGGGTAGAGACACGACAGAGACCTCCACTTGATCCCGACTGCCCTGCTGGATATCAGAAGACCCGATCATCGGGATTGAAGACTAGACCCTGGCACCGCACGTCACTACCCCTTAGTTGCCGACATTGCTGGGTTACCGTCGAGTGCCGAGGGTGATACCTCGTTAGCACTTCTGATGTTAACCTTGTAGGTTAGTTACTCGGTCGTGGTAAGCGAGGGTGATTCCTCCTACACCACCCCCGATAACGACATCGTCGCGCAACCTCTCAAGTGTGGACCTCGAGGGTGATTCCTCCTTCGTTCACCTTGATGATAACATCGAGCGGGAACTCCATCGAGGGTGATTCCTCATGGTTCCCTTCGGTGTCAAACACACAGTTACCTTGGATATTATGACTTGACTATGAACCACGATACTAAAGACGGGTCGGCCCTGAGGGGTACCCGCGCGAGCTTATTGCGAAGTGATGTGGAGTCGGGTTGACCTGGATGGTGCCCGCGAGATAACTACGAGGCGTGGCCGGGCATTCCTAGCCCTTGCCGCAAGTCCTCGAGACGGGGCGACGGGGTCACATCGATCGTGAGTCTCTGCTCGTTTCCGCACGCTCCTAATCCACTACGGTTTGGATATTTGATCCGAGGGGCCTCTGGCCCGATAGCACTAACCATCACGTGGGCATAGTATGGGCGTTCTGCGTCGTATACTTCAGCCGGAGCTTAATGGACGTCAGCGACTGATGCGGCACACGCTGGGTTGGACTGGGAACGCAACCGCGCTTGTATAAGGGGTTGCTAGGTCTGCTCACCGGCGGTGCACGTAACGTGCAGGAGTTCCCGGGGCGATGGCCCAAGACCCCTGGGGGCATAGGTTAGTCCGGCGTGCTGACCTCTCTGTTAGGTATTTGGTCGGGTTGCGGCGTGTTGCTTAGCCGAGGCCGGGCATGACCCAGAAAAGTGTGTCCGGCCGGAGTTAAGCGAGCGTGGTGGGTAAGTTGGTGCACCCCTGCAGGGAAGAAACTTCTATCGATAGACTGTCCTACGGTAACGGACACTCGGAGTTGTATCCCGATCGGTACAACTAGAACATGTGATGAGAATTGGATAGTACGGCTCTGGGATTGCTTTCTCGCAGGGAGTCGAGAAAGGATCTCAGGTCGAGGTTGATGATATTACTACTACTACTTTACATTATGTTCATCTGCTCTCTCCTGATGCTGCAAGACTGTCGAAGATTGTTGAAGATGCTAGTCTTCGATAGGACTAGGCTTTCCCCCTCTACTCTGGCATTTCTGCAGCCCAGTCCACATATACAGCCATTCCTTTGACAATGATGCATATGTAGTGTAGATCCTTGCTTGCTGAGTACTTCGGATGAGTACTCACGTTTGCTTTATTTTCTTTTTCCCCCATTTTCCATTTGATGCCACCAGACGACGGAGCCCCTGAGCCAGAAGCCCCAGCCGACGACCAGTACTACTATCCGCCTGGCGAGTACTACTACTACGAGGAGCCGTTCGACGACCGGGAGTAGGATCGGAGGGTCCAGGGCAGGAGGCCTACGCCTTTCGATCGTAGTATTTTATTTTACCCCGCCTCTGTGAAGGCCTAATTCTCTCTATGTAATATATCTGTACCCAGATATCTAATGCTTCCGCTGACGCTTGTATGCCATCGAGCTATGTATTCGAGCCCTCGAGGCCCTGGCTTGTAATATTAAGCTTGTATGACTTTATTTTATGTTTTAGAGTTGTGTTGTGATATCTTCAAGTGAGTCCTTAGGCTTGATCGTGCGCATTTGCGTGTATGATTAGTGCACGATTAAGCCGGGGTCGTCACAGGTTGGTATCAGAGCCGACTGCCTCTAGGAGTTCCCCCTTTCCAATTCCTTGGCCGAAGTTGAGTCTAGTGGTCAAAAATTGTTTTACTAACTTGGCTGTGTGGCTTACGGGCCCACGTCGCCAACTGGGTGGTATTAGGATCTTTTATTCCCCGTCTTTACTCTGGGATTCTATCCTCTCTTCTATTCGGGTTTTGCAAAATTACTAAACGCCGACATTTAGGTTCTCGTTGATTCTATCCACCCGGAGAGCTGGATTCAGTGCGATTTCCCTGTCTTTGATCTGATTAGTCTGATAATCATTTTCCTTTCCATTGTTTTGTCTAACCTTTCTCTTCGAGTTGTATTATGCTCCGAGTTGTCATTCGATGAGACCGGATTCTGCATCAGAGTGCACACGGAGAGTAGGATCCAGCGAGTTGATGGATCTTCGGTGTTTTCTAAACTCGACTTGAGGTTGGGTTATCACCAGATCCGTGTTCGCGAAGAGGATATTCCGAAGACTGCATTCGTTACTCGTTATGGCTTTTACGAGTACACAGTCATGTCGTTTGGTTTAACAAACGCTCCAGCTACATTCTCCCGCCTAATGAATTACATATTCATGGATTACCTCGACAAATTCGTCGTGGTATATCTGGATGATATTCTGGTTTATTCGAAGAACAAAGAAGAACATGCTGAGCACCTTCGACTAGTTCTGGAGAGACTTCGAGAGCACCAATTATATGCCAAGTTCTCTAAATGCGAATTCTGGCTTCCTGAAGTGACCTACCTTGGACATGTGATTTCCAAGGACGGTATTGCCGTTAACCCGGAGCGTGTTCAGGCTATCCTTGACTGGACTCCTCCGAAGAATGCCAAGCAGGTCCGAAGCTTTCTCGGTCTAGCCAGCTATTGTCGCCGATTCGTCGAGAACTTCTCCAAGATCGCCAAGCCCCTGACTAATCTGCTCCACAAAGGCGTTAAGTTTGAGTGGACAGACAAGTGTCAGGAAAGTTCCAAACCCTCAAGGACAAGCTCACTTCTGCTCCAGTGCTTGCTCCTCCTGATTCTCGCAAGGACTTTGTCATATATTGCGACGCCTCTCGTCAGGGATTAGGCTGCGTCCTAATGCAAGAGCGGAGAGTAATTGCATATGCTTCACGTCAATTGCGTCCACATGAAGAGAATTATCCAGTGCATGATCTTGAACTTGCAGCAGTGATGTATGCATTGAAGTTATGGCGACACTACCTTCTGGGTAATCGGTGTGAAATTTATACCGATCACCAAAGTCTGAAATACTTATTCACTCAACCGGATCTTAATCTCCGACAACAACGATGGTTAGAAGCTATTGCGGATTATGACTGCGGTATTTCTTATACCCCGGGCAAAGCTAATGTAATGGCCGATGCCCTGAGTCGCAAGTCATATTGCAACAACCTCATGGTTAGGCAAGCTCAACCTCGTCTTCACGCAGAACTGACTCAGCTGAATCTGCGAATTCTTCCCCAGGGTTCTCTTAATAACCTTGTGGTACAACCAGACCTTCTGAAGGCTGTTAAAGAAGCGCAAGCCAAAGATGCTGAAATTGACTTGATGAAGAAGGAGCTTCACCTTGCTAAGTATCGGGATTTCTCAGTTGCTGAAGATGGTACATTATATTTCAGAGACCGCATCGTAGTACCTCGCTTCGATCTGATGACTGACAAAGTCATGAAGGAGGCCCATGATACACCGCTGTCTATCCATCCGGGTAGTACCAAAATGTATCGAGATCTTCGTCAAAGGTACTGGTGGTCTAGGATGAAGCAGGATATTGCTCGTTATGTTGCCGAGTGTGACGTTTGTCGTCGCGTGAAGGCAGAACATCAGAAACCTGCTGGAATTCTGCAACCGCTCCCTATTCCTCTATGGAAGTGGGATAAAGTGCAAATGGACTTCATCACTGGTCTTCCCAAGTCTCAGAAGGGTCACGATGCTATTCTTGTCGTCGTTGACCAACTTTCCAAGGTTGCACACTTTCTGCCAGTTAAGGAGACTATTACTGCTAGTCAGTTAGCAGAGCTATATATCTCCAGAATTGTTTCACTCCATGGTATTCCCAAGGAAATCAGTTCAGACCGTGGCAGCATTTTCACTGGCCATTTCTGGGAAAGTTTCCAGAAAGCAATGGGAACTCATATTACCTAGAGTTCAGCTTATCATCCCCAATCTCAAGGCCAAGTTGAGCGCGTTAATCAAGTGCTTGAAGACATGCTACGAGCCTGTGTTATATCCTTCGGTAAGAAATGGGAGGAATCTCTCCCGTATGCCGAGTTCTCTTATAACAACAGTTATCAAGCCAGCTTAAAAATGGCCCCATTTGAGGTTCTTTATGGACGTAAATGTCGAACCCCTCTGAATTGGTCAGAAACTGGGGAACGACCTCTTGTTGGACCGGACATTATTCAGCATGCCGAAGAACAAGTCCGAATTGTCCGGGAGAATCTCAAAGCAGCTCAAGACCGTCAGAAGAGTAATTATGATCGCAAGCGATGGGGTGTGATCTATCAACCTGGTGATCAAGCTTACCTTCGTGTCACTCCAATGAAGGGCACCCGTCGTTTCGGAATCAAGGGCAAGCTAGCTCCTCGCTATATTGGTCCTTTCCGCATCGTGGCTAGACGTGGACATGTGGCATATAAATTGGAGTTGCCGCCATAGTTCTCTCATATTCATGATGTCTTCCACGTGTCGCAACTCCGTAAGTGCTTCAAGGAATCCCCGCACCGTGCAGTGGATCATGAGATGCTCCAGCTCCAAGATGACTTATCTTATAAGGAGCATCCGATCCGCATCCTCGACGAAGCTGAGCGTCGTACTCGTCAGAAGACGACCAAGTTCCTAAAAGTGCAATGGTCGAATCATACTGAAGATGAAGCCACTTGGGAACGTGAGGATCATCTTCGGGAAGAATATCCCGGACTTTTTCCTTCTACCTCCTAAATTCTCGGGACGAGAATTTCTTTTAGAGGAGGAGAATTTGTAACACCCCCTTGTAATGACCACAGTGATCAGCTGTTAATAATGCCATGTCATCATCATTTGCAGTGCCAAGTCATATGTGTTAATAATTCAATTCAAATGCAAATCTGAAAATCAATTTAAATTTCAAAGTGTAAGTTGAAGTTGATTCAACTCTGCTGGAAAAATGTCCATTAATTATCAAATAATCCAGTGGTCATGGCAAAATCATAACCAACATTTTTGGAATATGATTGATGAGTCAAACAAGATGAAACAGCACCCAAAACAGCAATATTAATTCATTTAAAATCATTGCAGATTCAAATGAACTCCAAAACTGTCCAAACCACCTTTTGGTGAGAGCTAATATTGCATTGCAATATTTGGGCCAACTCCCACATTTTTCGAAAGTGCACAAGTGCCCTAAACATTTTGAAACAGAAAAGGATAAAAGAAAATGGAGAAGCTAAAACAGAAAATCAAAAGCGGGACACTGTGCACTGGGCCTTAGTGCACAGTGCCCCGAGTCGCGGCCCAGCAGGCCCACCTCGTCTCCCTCCTCCCCGTGTCGTCCCGGCCGTGGCCGCGCGCGCGCGCGCCAGTCGGCCGGCGACACCGCGGCGCCACCGACGCTACAGGGAGGAGGAGGAGATAAGGCCGGAGCCACTCAACCCCCCCTGGCTTCCCCTGGCATTCTCCCCCTTCTCCTCTCGCTCGCTCTACCTCCTTCCTCCTCAGATCCGAGGCGTCCGAGCGCCGACGACGCCGCACTTCGCCATTTGCCGTGGCCACCGGCGACCCCGCACTCGCCCACTGTGCCGGCCAGCTCCGTCGTCGTCTTCCTCAACCTCTGGCGCCACTGGAAGGAGCCAGGGAGCCCGGCTACATGCGAATCGAGCCGCCCCGCATCTCTCTGCTTCCGGCGAGCTTCGTCGTCCCCGGCGCCGTCTGCTGCTCCTAAGCCACCAAGGGCTTTCCGTAGCCACTCGGTGAGCTTCCAGCCTTTCTCTCCTATTCTTTGCGCTGCCCGCCGTCGCCTGTAGCTAGCAGCCGACGACGCCGTGAGCCCGACGCCGCGGTTCAACTCGCCGCCGTGGCCATGGCCCCTGTCGTGCTCGTTTGAGCACGGCATTCTGTTCCTGCTGCTTCCAGGAGTCGAACGCGCCCGCGCACACGCTCTCCCGTACCCCCTAGCTAAGGATTCGTCGAAGCCCAAACTCCGGCGACCGCTCCACCACTCGCCGCCGTCGCTAGAGGCCGTGTTCGGTCGAACTACCACCGTAGTTAGATGCACGGGCGAGAGACCGATCGAACGCAAGTGGTTGCGGGCGATTTGACGCAGCGTAGCGGATTTCCGGGCAGCTCCGGCGAACTTCCGCCGCTGGGAAGGTCGCCGGCGCGTCTCCGGTCGCCGCGCTGGCGTGGCACCCACGTGGCACCACCTGGGCCACTGACTGGTGGGCCCTGGGACCCCACTTTGACCTCGTTGACCAGAGTCAACGCGGCACTGTTCACCCCCTCTCTCTGACATGTGGGCCCCGGCGGCTAATTAACCTAATTAAGCACTTAATTAACTAAAATTAATTAATTTAGCCTAATGTCTCACTGACATGTGGGGCCCACCCCTCTAATCACCCTGTTAACTGAATTAATCCACTGTTAGTCTTAACAGAGACTGACATGTGGGTCCCACTGGACCCACATGTCATGTTTGACTGGTCAGCGACGCTGTTGAGCGCTGACGTCACAGTGACGTCATGCTGACGTCTTAATTTATTTTCTGATAAATAAAATAATTCCAGAAATTCAAATAATCTTTAAAAATTAATAACTTTTAAACCGTAGCTCGGATCGAAAAAGTTAAAACATGAAAGTTGCTCAGAACGACGAGACGAGTTTGATCGTGCCGTCTGTTTCTCCATCGGAACCTCCTACGTAGAAGAGCTCGTAACTCCGGACCCGAATCCGATAGATGAATAGTGCACACACGTCGGATATTAAATCCCAGAATAATTCTAAAAATAACTAAAATGACTTAGATGCATAATTAGGCAACCCTGCACTGCATCATAGCATCACACGCACCGTATTGCATCTGTTTGCATTATGTTTACCTGTTTCTTCCCCCTCTTCTCTCTCGATAGACCCCGACGTTGACGTAGCTCCCGAGGCAGACGCCGCACAGGAGTACGACTACGTCCCCGACGTTACTACTGAAGACCTTGCCCTTGCCCCCGAGCAAACAGGCAAGCACCCCCATTTTGAGCATGCCTATATCGCCTATTCCCTTCTCTCTTATGCTTGCATTAGAACTGCTACTGCTACTGTTTTCCTATATCTGCTGCATAGCCTGATTATTGTACCCTGCTTTGTTACCTTACTGGTTATCCTAGACTGCTTAGTATAGGCTGGGTAGAGACACGACAGAGACCTCCACTTGATCCCGACTGCCCTGCTGGATATCAGAAGACCCGATCATCGGGATTGAAGACTAGACCCTGGCACCGCACGTCACTACCCCTTAGTTGCCGACACTGCTGGGTTACCGTCGAGTGCCGAGGGTGATACCTCGTTAGCACTTCTGATGTTAACCTTGTAGGTTAGTTACTCGGTCGTGGTAAGCGAGGGTGATTCCTCCTACACCACCCCCGATAACGACATCGTCGCGCAACCTCTCAAGTGTGGACCTCGAGGGTGATTCCTCCTTCGTTCACCTTGATGATAACATCGAGCGGGAACTCCATCGAGGGTGATTCCTCATGGTTCCCTTCGGTGTCAAACACACAGTTACCTTGGATATTATGACTTGACTATGAACCACGATACTAAAGACGGGTCGGCCCTGAGGGGTACCCGCGCGAGCTTACTGCGAAGTGATGTGGAGTCGGGTTGACCTAGATGGTGCCCGCGAGATAACTACGAGGCGTGGCCGGGCATTCCTAGCCCTTGCCGCAAGTCCTCGAGACGGGGCGACGGGGTCACATCGATCGTGAGTCTCTGCTCGTTTCCGCGCACTCCTAATCCACTACGGTTTGGATATTTGATCCGAGGGGCCTCTGGCCCGATAGCACTAACCATCACGTGGGCATAGTATGGGCGTTCTGCGTCGTATACTTCAGCCGGAGCTTAATGGACGTCAGCGACTGATGCGGCACACGCTGGGTTGGACTGGGAACGCAACCGCGCTTGTATAAGGGGTTGCTAGGTCTGCTCACCGGCGGTGCACGTAACGTGCAGGAGTTCCCGGGGCGATGGCCCAAGACCCCTGGGGGCATAGGTTAGTCCGGCGTGCTGACCTCTCTGTTAGGTATTTGGTCGGGTTGCGGCGTGTTGCTTAGCCGAGGCCGGGCATGACCCAGAAAAGTGTGTCCGGCCGGAGTTAAGCGAGCGTGGTGGGTAAGTTGGTGCACCCCTGCAGGGAAGAAACTTCTATCGATAGACTGTCCTACGGTAACGGACACTCGGAGTTGTATCCCGATCGGTACAACTAGAACATGTGATGAGAATTGGATAGTACGGCTCTGGGATTGCTTTCTCGCAGGGAGTCGAGAAAGGATCTCAGGTCGAGGTTGATGATATTACTACTACTACTTTACATTATGTTCATCTGCTCTCTCCTGATGCTGCAAGACTGTCGAAGATTGTTGAAGATGCTAGTCTTCGATAGGACTAGGCTTTCCCCCTCTACTCTGGCATTTCTGCAGCCCAGTCCACATATACAGCCATTCCTTTGACAATGATGCATATGTAGTGTAGATCCTTGCTTGCTGAGTACTTCGGATGAGTACTCACGTTTGCTTTATTTTCTTTTTCCCCCATTTTCCATTTGATGCCACCAGACGACGGAGCCCCTGAGCCAGAAGCCTCAGCCGACGACCAGTACTACTACCCGCCTGGCGAGTACTACTACTACGAGGAGCCGTTCGACGACCAGGAGTAGGATCGGAGGGTCCAGGGCAGGAGACCTACGCCTTTCGATCGTAGTATTTTATTTTACCCCGCCTCTGTGAAGGCCTAATTCTCTCTATGTAATATATCTGTACCCAGATATCTAATGCTTCCGCTGACGCTTGTATGCCATCGAGCTATGTATTCGAGCCCTCGAGGCCCTGGCTTGTAATATTAAGCTTGTATGACTTTATTTTATGTTTTAGAGTTGTGTTGTGATATCTTCAAGTGAGTCCTTAGGCTTGATCGTGCGCATTTGCGTGTATGATTAGTGCACGATTAAGCCGGGGTCGTCACACCATGCCCCCGGACCAGGTGGCATGTCTACCGGATGTAGCCGGTATCTTCCACCATGGCCTCTCTGTATGGTGTGTGCTAAGAAAGGGGTTGACAACTTACTGAACCATACCCTACCTCAGGCAGGGACAAGTGGTAGCACGATCCAAGTATGGGGGTTACTGGCACAAGACTCGATCTATGGTCATCTCAGGAGGTTTAAGTATTCCCTGCATGATTAGCATAACAAATATATTTCACCCAACAGACAGAATCACCACTCATCATACCTCACCATGCCTTACCGAATATAACCGCCTCAGCGAAATATCAGTGACAAGCTCGTGTCCACCCAAGACAGAGACTTCCCCGGATTCCTTCCGGTAGGCATGAAAGGCATATGAGGGTGATTACTGTCACAAGCATATCAAATTCCAATAGCAAGGAATCTTCATTATGCACTCATGAGTATGATCATATCATCACATAAAATACCGAATACTTCGCGTCAAGGGGGTGTCGTATTTGCATCAAACGACACACAACAAATATTATGCCGGGGTTCAGAATGCTTGCCTTCAAGTCGTGGAGAGGCAAGTTGCATTCCCAAAACTTTTGAAAGTTTTCTTCTCTCTCCATTTCCTATTTTGAAAATATTCCAATTAACACATAATTCAAAAACAGTACAAAAAAGTTGTTCAGAAAATTTTCAAATAAATATGAAAATAAACTAGATGGAATTTGAGAGACAACAGAAAAAAATCAAGTCAAATGGAGTTGTGGTTTAGAAACTAGAGCCAGTCAAAGTTTTGGTCAAAATCTGATTTTAAATAAAACAGAAAAAGAAAACGGTTCGGCAGCACTTACGTTTTCCCCTAGCGAAGGCGTATTTGGTGGAATGCGCTTCCACATAAAACATGCTTCGGCGGGGCTGGGTCACCGACAGTGGGTCCATCGGGCCCACTGGTCAGGTTTGACCAGTCGCCCGTGTCTCCCTCCTCCTCTGGCCGAGCGGAGGCGGAGCTCCGGCGATTGCCGCCGATGCACGGCGGCTCCCTGCGGGATTCTGAGGGCGGGGATGGATCCGCCGGTCCAGGGCGGTCCTCCCAATGGTCGGTAGGCTAGTAGGGATGAAGGAGGTCGCCGACGGCGAGCTCTGCGGCGGACGGTGGCTTCTGGTGGATCGGGGTCTCGAGCTACGGTGGCTCCCGATCGGGTTTGAGAGGTGGGGTGGCTCCGCAAGGTCAAGGAGAAGAGGATGGGAGCATGGGAGAGGCTAGGGGCCTCGGTCTTGGCCGGATTTTACCAGAGCGCGGCGGCGGCCGAACTTGCCGGAGATGGGGGAGATGATGGCCTCTGGTCAAACTGGGGAGAAGGGGGGCTTCCTACCATTTGAACAAGGCTGCAGACGAGCTTAGGCGTGATCGGGAGTGCTATTTATAGCCCGGGGAGGTCGGTTCCCGCGGCTGCGGATAAGAACGCCGGCGAACCGTCGTTCTGTTGCTAGCAGGGCGACGTGGCGATGGCTGGCGGGGTCAGGCAGAGCGAGAGGATGAGCTCGAGCTGCTCCAGGGGCAGCTGGCGAGCGAGGGTGGTCGGGGCGGCGCTGCCATGGCAGGGGCGTGCTGCGGACGCCGGCGTGCCGCCAAGGGAGCTCTGACAGCGGCGCTGTAGGGCGCCAGGGGTGGCTTGGAGGGTTCTGGCAAGTGGATGAGAACGGGGCGCGGCCCTGCGGGCGAGCGAAGGCCAGGGGCAAGACGCGGCAGCTCGGTTGCGCGTGCGTGCAAAACGTGCGCTCTGGGCGTGCCCAGAGCACGCACGCCATGTGCTCGACGATATGCCAAGGCATGCCAGGGGGCTTCGATGAAACTGCAAATTAACAGGATGGTTAGGGCTTAAGTTACACCTCTAGAGGACATGCTGGTTGGGCAAAGCAAGCAGGTTCATAATGCAAACTAAAAACTATGCCAATTCTGTCCATGAACACAAGGTGCTCGACAGAATGCCATGGGCATCTAGGCATCTCCTCTGGTGGCCAAAATTTCCAGATCAGAGTCTCTTTGGATGATAAATAGGGTGGCAAGGTTAGTTTGACAAAAGCAAAAACTTCCTAATGCAAGTTTTTGAGAAAACCAAATCTGGACAAAGAACATAAGCCATTTTTGCATGTGCTTAAAAACTTCTAATGGGTCCAATCTTCTGGACTTAAGAGTTTGGTAGGGGGACTACAAGCAGGAAAAATCCCAAGATTAATAGAGCAAAATAAAATATGGTTGCAGTGCAAAACACCAAACTGGACCAGAATGAAGATGAGGATGGTTTGGTCAAATTTTTCAAAACACATGCCTGGGTTTTTGCATAAAAGTGATCTAGGGACATCACATGTCATCCCCAAATTTTGTGGAATCTTTAAATGAAGTTATCAAAGGGTTGTAGTGCAAATGGGACTCTAAAACTTATGAGAAACCATTTTAAAAGAAATAAAACTTAGGAAAATAATTATAGAAATAATTCCACTGATAAGAGAAGTGTTTTTGAGAGGTATACAAGCCCAATAATATTTTTTTAAAGTTTCCATTTGGAGGGAAAAAACTCCACAATTCAGAAGAAGGAGTGATTCTGAAATCAGAAGATAATCCAGAAAATAAAAATTTAATTTCCTGGCAAAACTTTAATTAATAAATCATGGTTAAA
Source organism: Thinopyrum elongatum (assembly GCA_011799875.1). Classification (NCBI taxonomy): domain Eukaryota; kingdom Viridiplantae; phylum Streptophyta; class Magnoliopsida; order Poales; family Poaceae; genus Thinopyrum; species Thinopyrum elongatum. Next base: position 402,867,686 of record CM022297.1, on the reverse strand, counting down.
TTTTTGGGGTGTTACAGGAGGCAAGCGCAGGCGTGGGTTCCCGAGGAATCAGGCAAAGGTTTTCATTCCAGTGCAACGAGACCAAGACCGCCAGGATGGCAGGATGGATGTCATCGCCGAGCCCACCGCGGCGTCACGACCAGAAGCTTTGCAGGTGAAGACCACCTTTCCTCAGGATAAGATGTACTACTTGTCCCCTTTCAAATTGGCCACTGTGGGATCCCTTCCCGCCTTCGTTTTGGAGGAAGAGGACCGAGGCTGCTATAAGTATAAGCTAGCCACCACCGTAGGGACGGAACCAAACTGAAGGACGACTCACCCTCACCCTAGAGCAGACCTCACGAGGTTGTTCTTCCCTTGTACTAGTTCATCCCCAGCCCCTCGTGAGGCAAATCCACCACAAAGCAGGAGTAGGGTCTTACACCGCAAGGTGGCCCGAACCTGGGTAAACTGCCGTGTCCATCTCCTTCCTTGATCCATCGAGCTAGGCAGTAGGGCGACGGGTTGGTTGGTTGGATAGGTTGAGTTCTTCACACACGCCCCAGAGTTCGAACCTTCTTTGGGTCTGCGGAGCCCTAAATCCGACAATGGTGATGTGGCAGAGAATTAAAGAAGAGATAGGGGGTCATGTATGGTAATAAATATGATCATCTATTATACTACTCTATGATACTATGCACTATAAAAGTAGTATATCATACACTAGTATATTGTATTATATGATACTCCCCACTATGAGTAGCCTCAAAGGACACCACGGCCGGCCGTCATCCGTGCGCCGCCCACATTACAGTTGCAACTTGTTTAGAGTAGGTTTTACTCCGGTTTGTATGAAAAATGTAATGTATCTCCTCCGGTTTATATGAAAAGTTTTCAAAATGTAATGATTTTCATCCGGTTTCTATGAATTCCGCCTTGTTTGCACGATTATGCAGGGCAAAGTCATCCCCCGATCAAAATTAGATTGCCAATCGTGGATGTGCATGGGCCATTTGGTCTAATTTGGAACCTTGTAGCTGACAACACCCAGTTGGGACGTACTATCTTAGCAGTCGTTACCCATAGTATCATTGAAGGGTAACAAGGTGCCACGATCTATCATGATCAGACCCTGATCATGTATCCAGGTAATCCCTTCTCTATGATCTAAGAGTAGTAGAGCCAGGAGCTATCGTATATCTTATTGCCATGTCATCTTATAATATTTCAGTACATGTCTCTTTATACTCCAGGAGCAGGAGTAGTTCTTTCCTTTTTTTTATTGATTGGGATAGTCATCTACACAACTTTATAATGCTAGTTGTATATAAACTATAAAGGACTTAACAATTTCAATTCCGTGTAGTACTAGCTAGGTAGCCATAATCCCATCAAACAAAACTACTCCTCCTTTAATTAATGTACACGGCCCAGGTAACACTCTCAAATTGTTTGTCATCGCCCGTGCCGCAGCTGGTCTATACATTGCTTCCCTTCACCCTCATAGAAATAAGCAATATCAAGTATTTTATTTTAATCTGTATCCTCTACTTACGTCACCATAACCATGCACGTCACCATGTATCCAGGTTTGAGATGCCAGGTGTTCCAGATGGACGGCGGTGTGTTCGACCCCCGTGATGCTACCTGGATGCGGATGAACACACTTGAAAAGTACTCGATTTTCATTGGGGACAACTACCCCATAGTGCAAACGATGACACCTTCCGTGCACGACGCCGACTCCCTGCCGTTCATGAAGAACGGGTGCATTTTCATTGCGCACCGACGGATTCATATCTTGAACGCCCCTATCCCTGATCTATGCCACTTCAGTTTGGATGAGTCTCCATCGTGGGGAGCCACACTAAGAAGCTGCGATGATATGGACTCCCGTTGCTCACCGTTATGGATCGTGCCATCTATGAAGAACACGTGGGGCTAGAACTTCGAGATGGACATGTACGCAGGGATGTACGAACCTGAGTAATGTAGCGCAGTAAGTGAAGTAGAAAGGCACAAATAGTATGAACCTGCGTGGCAATGCACGGTGATATTATGATGTACGTGGCAATACACATATTAGGTTTTATATTTGTTTACATGTATGGTCCGAGACCTTCCAACTAGACGCGTCTGTCTCTCCGGATCGCACTTTGTATCGTTATATACTACTACTACTACTAGTACTACATGTGGTCTCCGACCTAGAAGTAGAAGAGGTGGAGACGCTCTACCACGCTGTTCATGTCCCGTTCCTTTCGCTGACGTGTGGGACATCCAGCATGTGCTGTGTTTCGCACTCCTTCGTCGTAAGAGTTGAAACGCTAGCTTTCATTAAAAAAAATATAAATCAGCAGTGATACTATACCATGCGGTTTCCTTGCTCCTTGATATCGGAAAGAATACTTTCGTTCACCGACATGTGGGACGTCAACCATCCTGGCCCACTTGCCATGCACGCAGAACTCCAGGGGAGAGTCACCCCGGTCGTCGCGCCGCAATAATAATGACTAATGAGTAGTCAAATCACAAGCCCAACATTTCCCACTGTAAAGTTGCTCGGACGAAGGAACCATCATGACTTCATAGAATTCCACTTCTTGAAGAAAACTACTCTACCAGCAATACTTCTAGCTACAGTATTACTGTACACCAGCGGATGCCTCCTTTCGTTCATAGGATAGGAATTTTATAGGAATAGGAAAATCATAGGAAGTGAGATGACATGCATCTCAATTCCTATAGAGAAAGAGATGCCATTTGATGCATAGGATAGGAATTTTTCCATTGAATCTAGGCTAATGTACTGGTAATTTGGTCTAAAAACTATAGTAGTAACTAGTACTGGTAGATGCTTGTAATTAATTAAACAAACATACGGGCGACACAGACACACACACTAACTACTAGTACTCCTTCCCGGCATTGTCGGCGACACCCCATCGTGCTTGGATCTCCGCCGAGCTCTCCTCAGCAACGCGTGCGTCCTCTTCTTTCTTGCGGCGGCGGGACTCTCTTTTCTTGAGTGCTTTCTGCCTTTTCCGCTCCCTCTGTGCGGCTTAGGCCGCCTCTTGCTCTATCGCCCATTCGGCCTTGGTAGCTTCAAAGTCCGCCCACATTGGTGTGAGGTCGCAAGCGGCGATGAACTCGGCACGGCGGGATGCCATCGCTTCCCTACCATTTTGTGTGCGGTCGTGGGCGGCGAGGAACTCGGTGCGACGGGATGCCATCGCTTCCTTACCGGTTAGTGTGCGGCGCGGTGGCATGAACGACGCTTGGTGAGAGCTCTGGGGTGGAGTGGCCGGACAACAGTATAGTGCATTAGTTTGTCAAGAGCTCAAGGACAGACAACGAAGGAAATTTGGATTCCCCTTCAATCCTGGTCATTTATTACTGCACACGGTCAATTTCCATAGCCTCTGGAAACTGTGTGCGCTGACCCTATTGTGGGTTGCTTTCTGATTGGCCGCCACCCCAGCCACGCGGACCGCGCGTGTGCACCCTGATCGAACGGCATTCCACGTCCTAGGATTTGATGTTTCTGCGCTACTACCTCCGTCCTGGTTGATGCATGTAACTACAAATAATATCACTAGAAACTATGTTTAAATACGAATCCAATGATATAATTTTTGGTGACATGCATTATTATTTTCTTAGTTCAATCCGTGGTCAAAGTTTGGCACAAAATACTAAGGGGACCGATAAATCGGGATGGTGGTAGTAAATTTCTACAAAATGCACATAATGGCCTAAATATGGTAAATGAACCCGGAGAAGTGCCAAATTTGAACACGGTGCTTTGTAGGGTGTATGTTGATCATAGAAAAAAAAGTCAACTGCCACATTAATTGAGTACTTTTGCAAACTACAAAAACAATATACCACCACGCCAGCGTCTGACCGCCCTGGCCCACCAAAACCCCTTCCCTCGCTCGCGTGCGCTTCCCACCTAAAACAGACACCATCGCTCCAGAACGTCAATGCCGCATTCATGCCCGATGCGACCTCTCACAGGCACCGGTATTGCAGCAGCGCGACGTCCGAGAGAGCGCCACCCGCGCGGCATCCCGGTGCAAGCGACTGCTCGGCGTTAACGACACCACGGCCATCCGTTCATCCGCCGCCCACATTAATGACACGCGGTTGCCGACGAACCTACTTCAACGCCAGCCGTCCGTCCATCTGCCGCGACTCACTGCCATTCGCCCGCTGTATTAACTTCAGCCCCAGCCATAGCCACAGACCCACAGTCATTCTCCTCCGGTCCCTTCCTTCTGTCGACACCACTCCAACCATGGCCTCCTCATGCTCCAAAGCTCTGTTGGACATACTGTCACAGGAGCAGACGAAGGACATTGCCGGCTTCCCCCCGGCCGCCCTTCGCCGCCACGACCACGAAGCTGGCGCGCGTGCACAGGCGCAGTCGGCAGCGAGGAAGAGTAGTACATGGTAGGTCACTACCGCTCTGGTCCCAGGAAGGCCACCGCTCCTCCACTCTGTCGATGCCAAGCTTGGTGGGGTAAACATCGGCGGCCGATTAGCCGCTTGACGGCGACGTGGAGGCGGAAATCTTCAGAACCTTGTGCTCCGGAGGAGGAGGTTATGGAGGTGGAGCTGGACAAAGCCGAGGCGGATGAGGAGGGCCGAACATGGTGGTCGGGCGCCGGCGATCATTTAGATTAGGTTTATAGTAGGTTTTAGTATGGTTTGTGCGAAAAATGTAATGAATTTTGTCCGGTTTATAGGAAAAGTTTTCAAAATGTAATGAATTTCATCCGGTTAATATGAAATTTGCTTTGTCTTGCATTTTCACTGACATGTGGAACTGCAATTGAATAAACCATTGATAGCTGAAATCTAATCGCTCGGCGGGCGTCGGCTGAGAAGAGAGAGACAGGGAGGGAGAAGAGATCGCCCGCCCGCCACGCACGGACTCCAAGAAATATGGTGATAATGTGAGGTGGACATGCGGGAGTTCGGACCGCTCCCAAGCCCGCTTCTGACCGCCCTAGCCCACCAGAAACCCCCTCCCGCGCGTGCTCCCGTCAGGCGCCAGCTGCCCGCATTCAGAGCAAGTACAATACAGGGCTATAAGCCCGCTTATGTGGAGGAGAGAGGCATTGAAAAAGTGAAGGAGTGGGCTCTAATGCAAGAGCCCGTCTCTACACGTTCTCCTAGGTATAAAAAACATTTGTGTCTAAAAAAAGAAGGTAAAAAACATTTGAGAGGAAATAGATAGAGAGAAAGTGAGAAAAAGTTGTAACCTTATAGCTGAAAGTGCAACTAATCCCCGGGTGGTTTTGGTAATTCATAATAACATATAGCTCATTGAACTAATATCCATTCAAGTTGATTATTTCAGAAAGTTCAATGATTGGCATGGCACATGGACTAGAGATGTGGACCCCTCAAAATGCTAAGGACAAATATTGGCAAAAGCTCAAGACTCTTCATTTCTATTTTAGTGATCCAAGATCACATTGAGTCCATAGGAAAAGTCAATACTATTAAAAGGGGATGAGGTGTTGCTTAATGGTCTACTTGCTCAAAATGCTTAGTGATATGCTCCAAAGCCCTCAACCACTTTCTCAATTCCATATATGTCCTAAACCTAAAGTCAAACTCGGCCCCACCGATTTGATTTATCCGGCACCACCGAGTTCTTTTGACATAGCCATAGCCAGAAACCCCAATCAGTTCGGTCTCGCCGATAGGGATCTCGGTCTCACCGAGATGGGATTGCAAACTCTCTGTTTCCCTTAGTAACATTTTGGTCTCACCGAAATGAGCTATCGGTCCCACCGAGTTCGCAATGCAAACTCTCTGTTTCCCTTTCGTAATGTTTCGGTATCACCGAAAGGAGCGATCGGTCCCATTGAGTTTGCCTGACCAACTGTCTGTTTGCTCATTGCTGAAATCGGTCTCACCGAGTTCATGCAATCGGTCACACCTAGATGAGGTTTTTCCCTAACCCTAGCGCATTGGTCCTACCGATTTGATCATGTCGGTCCCATCGAAAATCCTAACGTTCACATTTTGAATTGAATCGGTCTCACCGAGTTCTTCTATTCGGTCTGACCGAGTTGGGTCAAATGTGTGTAACGGTTAGATTTTGTGTGGAGGCTATATATACCCCTCCACCCCCTTCTCTATTCAAGAGAGAGCCATCAGAATGTGCCTACACTTCCACTACTCATTTTTTGAGAGAGAACCACCTACTCATGTGTTGAGACCAAGACATTCTAATCCAACAACAAGAATCTTGATCTCTAGCCTTCCCCAAGTTGCTTTCCACTCAAATCATCTTTCCACCATAGCCAAATCTGTGAGAGAGAGTTGAGTGTTGGGGAGACTATCATTTGAAGCACAAGAGCAAGGAGTTCATCATCAACACACCATTTATTACCTTTTGGAGAGTGGTGTCTCCTAGATTGGTCAGGTGTCACTTGGGAGCCTCCGACAAGATTGTGGAGTTGAACCAAGGAGTTTATAAGGGCAAGGAGATCGCCTACTTCGTGAAGATCTACCCGAGTGAGGCAAGTCCTTCGTGGGCGATGGTCGTGGTGGGATAGACAAGGTTGCTTCTTCGTGGACCCTTCGTGGGTGGAGCCCTCCGTGGACTCGCGCAACCGTTACCCTTCGTGGGTTGAAGTCTCCATCAACGTGGACGTACGATAGCACCACCTATCGGAACCATGCCAAAAATCTTCGTGTCTACATTGCGTTTTCCTTCTCCAAACCCTTCCCTTTACCTTCATATGCAATGTTTTACTTTCCGCTACTACACTCTTAGAATTGCATGTGTAGGTTGATTCCTTGACTTGTGCTAAGTTGCTAAAATCTGCCAAGACTTAAAATTGGGAAAAGGCTAGATTTTTATTTGGTCAAGTAGTCTAATCACCCCCCCCCTCTAGACCTACTTTCGATCCTACAAGTGGTATCAGAGCTTTGGTCTCCATTTTCCTTGATTTCCATAGCTTTGGTGATCATAGCCTTGGTTTCACAACCTAGGAGAGTATGGCGTCTAGCGAGGGAAATTACCACCGTAGAGGTCCTTACTTTGATGGTACAAATTTTGCTAGTTGGAAGCATAAGATGAAAATGCATATTCTTGGACATAACCCCGCCGTTTGGGCTATTGTATGTATTGGTTTGCAAGGTGAATTCTTCAAAGATGGAAGAGAACCGAATCGTGAAGCAACCACGGAAGAATTGAAGATGTTGCAATAAAACGCTCAAGCTTGCGATATCCTCTTCAATGGATTGTGCCCCGAAGAATTCAACAAAATCAGCCGTCTTGAGAATGCAAAGGAAATTTGGGATACTTTGGTTGATATGCACGAAGGTACCGAGTCCGTCAAGGAATCCAAATTGGATGTGCTTCAAAGTCAACTTGACAAGTTCAGAATGAAGGATGGTGAAGGTGTCGCTGAAATGTACTCTAGGCTTGCTTTCATCAGAAATGAGATTGCCGGCTTAGGAAGTGAAGAGATGACCGACAGATTCATCATCAAGAAGATCCTAAGAGCCTTGGATGGAAAATATGATACCGTGTGCACTTTGATCCAAATGATGCCCAATTACAAAGATCTCAAGCCAACGGAAGTCATTGGTAGAATTGTTGCTCATGAGATGTCACTCAAGGATAAAGAAGAGCTTCACAACAACTCTAGTGGTGCTTCCAAAGCTTCATGTGATGCTCCTACAACATCAAGTGAGAAACAAGCCTTCAATGAAGAATTGAGCCTAATGGTGAAGAACTTCAACAAGTTCTACAAGAGTAGAAGCAAAGAGAGAAGTTCCAAGTTGAGGTCCTACTATGACAAGAGATCTTCTAGTCGTGAACGAAATTGCTACAGTTGTGGAAGACCCGAACACTACCCCAATGAGTTTACGGCTCCCTACAAAAGAAGAGAAGACTCACCTAAAAGGAGGAGTAAAAGAGAGGAATCACCTCCAAGAGAGAGAAGGAGTAGAGATGATCGTTATGAACGAAGACCCTCTCGCAGAAGCAAGGATTCGGAAAGGAAGGACAAGTCATCAAAGAGCTACACAAGACGAAGACATCAAGCTCATGTTGGTGAATGGGTATCTGGTTCCGACTCCGAACACCACTCCGAGAGAAGTTATCACTCCGACTCCAAACATACTCAAGATCAAGGTGTTGCCGGTCTTGCACTTGTGTCATCCAACTCCTACGACATATTTGACTCACCAAATGAAGGGATTGGAAGATGCTTCATGGCTAAAGGCCCCAAGGTATCACACCCCGAGTATGTTGATTTCAATAGTGATGATGATGATTTTCTAGGTGATGATGATTTACTTGTTGACAACTCTAGTGACGAAAACTATGATGAAATTGCTGTTAATCATGCTAATCAAGATCAAATGAATGACAATGATAAGAAGGAGATTGAGCGTCTAACTAAAGAATTAAACACTCTTAAGTTAGCTCATGAAACTACCTTAGAGGATCATCAAGAGCTTTTAAAGACTCATGAGAAGCTACACTTTGAAAAGCTCAATCTAGAGCAAGAGCATGGGTTCTTAAAAGCAATCAATGATGATCTTCGTAAGAAAAGTTCTTCTTACATTGCCAAGCATTTACTCTTGTCTACTTACATGCCACAAGTAAAATCTAGCAACAAGTACAAGAAAGATTCTTCTTCTAGTAGTAACAATAATCATGTTAAATCCAATATTGTTGCTTCTAGTAGTTCTCTTGATTCCACTAATGATTCTCTTAGCCAAGTTACACTTGAGCAAGAAAATAGCTTATTGAAGGGAATTATAGAGAAAGGTGTTTACAAGAGCCTTGCCGGAAGTAAGCAATTTGAGGAAATTGTACGCAAGCAAGGAAGGCACCGGAAGAATCAAGGTGTTGGTTTTGAACGCAAGTTCAATGCCAATGGAGTTGAGTGGGAAGAAGATCAATACCCCAAGATGAAGATTGTTCCTCAACAAGCGAAGTATGACCCCACTTCTTTCAAGGGAACACAAGCTCAAGATGATCTTCCACCACAAGACCACAAGCTAAAGGGCAAGGACAAGCTTCAAGAGGAGATTGATTCATTTGAAGAAGCTCCAAAGGCCTTGGTCAAGTGGGTTCCCAAGACTACATCAAGTTCTACTTCATCAAGTACGACTACAACTCCAAGGATTCCCATCAAGATGATGTGGATCCCGAAGAAGAAGAACTAGAGAGTTCTTGAGGGTGACTCCGCTAACATACTTCACTCATATTCATTTTGGCAAGGACAAGTGCAATCAACTTCCATATCTTGCACTAGTTCAAGGAGTCACAAACCCTCTTGTTGGTAAGACAAGGGACAAGGTAACCTAATGCTTTCATGGACAACATCATATGTGTATTTCACTCTATGTCTATGGATATCCTTGTGTGTTCCTTGTGGGACTAAACCATGTAGGTATTGAAAGTGCAACTCACTCCAATGGATTGCTCCAAATGATCTACATCAACATTGAGCATCCACATCTTTAACATCTACATGAAGTCATCATCGACAAAACCCAAGGTTAGTTCATCCCTCTTAGGGGGGATATCACATCTAGGGGGAGCTTTACTCTAAGAATTGAGCTAAAGCAACTCTAATGGTGTGAACACAACAATGCTTTATGTAAAAGTGGTAACCCCACTTGTGCTTAAACGATGAGTATGACCTATGATCAAATGTTCTCATTTGACTCCTAAGTCAATATACTCATATATAGATGACCTAGTCATCGCCAATTGCTTGATAGATGCTAGAGTGTTTGTGCATGCTTTGACACATATTTCATTTGCTATCTTATTGTGTGAGCATGTTGGATGCATATTTTTTTCTCCATTCAAGGACATCCATTTGTTGTTTTGATTGACTGGTTTTTCTTCTTTCTGCCAAATGGATGGACAAGAATGCCTAAGTACTCCCTCTAGCTATCTATGCTTTTCTTGTCTCAAACTCTATTCATGCTACATCACAAAGTTTGATCAAGTCATATTCGGACCCTCTGAGTGAGGAGCACTCGGAGCCACTGATTCGTCATAGACTTAACTTCCAAAACTTCTTAGTGCATTTCGGTCTGACCGATCCATCCCATTCGGTCACATCGAGTTCATTAAGTTGATCTAAGTTTTAATCTCGGTGCAACCGATTTGAACCTTTCGGTCACACCGAGTTGCAGCAACCGCTTGAGATTCTGCATCTCAGTGCCACCGAGTCATTCCACTCGGTCACACCGACAGTGACTGGACATATATTCCCACGGGCTGAAAATTTGGAAATTCCTTCAAACGCTTCGCCCGCACCTGTCCAGCTCTGCCGACTCGAGGTCCCCGGATCGTCTCCTTGTCGGCAGCATCCTCCTGCCGCTGGTTTTCGCCGCTGTCAACGGGAATCTTCACCGCCGTTGTCGCCGTAGCTTGTTCATCGCCAAGTTAGGGTATGAACTCGTCCCTTTGTGCCTTCCCCACTCTGATTCCGAGCACAAAGATCAATGCCTATATTCTTTCCATGTTTTGAGACAACTCTATCCACTGGAAACTCCGTTAGATTAGATTTGATGCAAAAATTTAGGTTTAGGTTTCCGCCGAACTCATCTCAGACCGACCGATATTAGGATTTCGGTCTCACCGATTTGGCTCAGGCCATAGCACAAGTATTTTTCTGTCTGACCGAAACATACCAATCGGTGTGACCGAGTTCATTTCTCTGTGAAACCCTAGCATCTCGGAGTCACCGAACTGTGTCTCAGTCTGACCGATTTCACATGTTTAGACTCTAAAGCTGCTTCGGTGTCACCGAGTTTGTAATACCGGTAGCTCTGAAATGCTTTTTGTAGAAAACTAAGACTAAGTTTTTGACTCATTTGTTTTGCAAAATGGTTGTATTTTGTGATGCTTATCCACTCTATCTCAACCTATCTATTCACAGGGTCAGCTTTCAGTGTCAGAGATGTCAGACAATAGTGACAGCCAGAACAAATCAGAGGAGCAAGCAAATCTCAGTGAGGGCACTAGTCCCTCCAACAGTAGTTATGATGATGTTAGCAGAAGCACCCCAAGCAACTTGCCTAAGGCTGCAACTAAGCAAAGGCAGCAAAGACTTCCAAGGTACCAGATGTCTCAGCTGTAAATCTCAAGACCAAGCAGGATCAGCTCAACTATCTGCTTGAGGCCACTATGAGAATTGAGAAAGGACTAGCTACCCTGACTCAAAATCAAGAAAGTCTTGAGAGAATCATTGAAACAAAATTTTATGATCTAGACTTGAAGGTCACAGAGATTTAGACCATAGTTGAGCAACTTCAAGAAGAATCAGAGGACAGGAGAGGAAGAGCTACCACAGAGGCATTTCAGAGAGTGCCTAGAGCCAACAGGTCTGTAGCTGTGCCAGTCAGTGACACAAGAGCCACCACTTCAGCACCTGCAGCCACTGCCCCAGTTGCCCCTCCAGTTGCAACTCCTCCAGTTCCTCAGTCATCATCGGAAGCTTTTGCAGATGTTGTTCTCTCCACGCCATCTTCGCACACTGGAGCTCCCGGAGATCGTGCTTAGAGTGCCGCATAGCACTATGCATTTTCAAGCTTTTTGGTAACTTGTTGCCAAAGGGGGAGAAAGTGTATAGATCATAGGCTTCGAGAGAGAGAGTTTTTTTGCTTTTATTTGCCTCTCTTGCTACTTGTTTTTTGATCGTTTGCTTGCTACAATATTTATGCTTGTGTGTGAGATAAGAGTATCTCAAACTCTTATGATCATGTGATTGATCATATTATGCTTTAATGTGTGCCTGAATGATGATATCTTATCACTTGTGTATGATCAATCATGTTTGCCTTGGCGATGAGTGCATGCTATTTATATTCTATCATTTTGAGCGCTCCACCAAGATGTATGTGACATGGAAGAGTAACCCATGATCCTAATCAATTGTACATTTGCATTCAAAAGCAAATTTTAAATAATGCACAAATTTAGGGGGAGCTCTTGCTTATCACATACTTCTCAAAGCGACGATATATTTCATTCATATTATCATTTGTCGAAGCTTTGATCTATATGTTGTCATCAATTACCAAAAAGGGGGAGATTGAAAGTGCAACTAATCCCTGGGTGGTTTTGGTAATTCATAACAACATATAGCTCATTGAACTAATATCCATTCAAGTTGATTATTTCAGAAAGTTCAATGATTGGCATGGCACATGGACTAGAGATGTGGACCCCTCAAAATGCTAAGGACAAATATTGGCAAAAGCTCAAGACTCTTCATTTCTATTTTAGTGATCCAAGATCACATTGAGTCCATAGGAAAAGCCAATACTATTAAAAGGGGATGAGGTGTTGCTTAATGGTCTACTTGCTCAAAATGCTTAGTGATATGCTCCAAAGCCCTCAACCACTTTCTCAATTCCATATATGTCCTAAACCTAAAGTCAAACTCGGCCCCACCGATTTGATTTATCCGGCGCCACCGAGTTCTTTTGACATAGCCATAGCCAGAAACCCTAATCAATTCGGTCTCACCGATAGGGATCTTGGTCTCATCGAGATGGGATTGCAAACTCTCTGTTTCCCTTCGTAACATTTCGGTCTCACTGAAATGAGCGATCGGTCCCACCGAGTTCGCAATGCAAACTCTCTGTTTACCTTTCGTAATGTTTCGGTATCACTGAAAGGAGCGATCGGTCCCACCGAGTTTGCCTGACCAACTCTCTATTTGCTCATTGCTGAAATCGGTCTCACCGAGTTCATGCAATCGGTCACACCGAGATGAGGTTTTGCCCTAACCCTAGCGCATCGGTCCTACCGAGTTGATCATGTCGGTCCCACCGAAAATCCTAACGTTCACATTTTGAATTTAATCGGTCTCACCGAGTTCTTCTATTCGGTCTGACTGAGTTGGGTCAAATGTGTGTAACGGTTAGATTTTGTGTGGAGGCTATATATACCCCTCCACCCCCTTCTCTATTCAAGAGAGAGCCATCAAAACATGCCTACACTTCCACTACTCATTTTCTGAGAGAGAACCACCTACTCATGTGTTGAGACCAAGACATTCCAATTCAACCACAAGAATCTTGATCTCTAGCCTTCCCCAAGTTGTTTTCCACTCAAATCATCTTTCCACCATAGCCAAATCTGTGAGAGAGAGTTGAGTGTTGGGGAGACTATCATTTGAAGCACAAGAGCAAGGAGTTCATCATCAACACACCATTTATTACCTTTTGGAGAGTGGTGTCTCCTAGTTTGTTTAGGTGCCACTTGGGAGCCTCCGACAAGATTGTAGAGTTGAACCAAGGAGTTTGTAAGGGCAAGGAGATCACCTACTTCATGAAGATCTATCCGAGTGAGGCAAGTCCTTCATGGGCGATGGCCATGGTGGGATAGACAAGCTTGCTTCTTCGTGGACCCTTCGTGGGTGGAGCCCTCCGTGGACTCGCACAACCGTTACCCTTCGTGGGTTGAAGTCTCCATCAACGTGGACGTATGATAGCACCACCTATCGGAACCACGCCAAAAATCTTCGTGTCTACATTGCGTTTGCCTTCTCCAAACCCTTCCCTTTACCTTCATATGCAATGTTTTACTTTCCGCTGCTACACTCTTAGAATTGCATGTGTAGGTTGATTGCTTGACTTGTGCTAAGTTGCTAAAATCTGCCAAGACTTAAAATTGGGAAAAGGCTAGATTTTTATTTGGTCAAGTAGTCTAATCACCCCCCCCCCCCTCTAGACCTACTTTCGATCCTAAAATAGCCAACCTTATAGTCAACACTATGGTACACGAGGAAGGAGGGAGTTGTGCACATGCCAAGTTCACTGGGCTGTCGTGTTTCACACTCCTCCGTCGTAACAATGGAGACATTAGTTTTCATCAAAAATAAACAATGAATACTCCTTGCTCGTCCTCGATATTGGAAAGAATACTTTCATTCACCAACATGTGGGACGTCGTCCATCCTGGTCCACTTGCCATGCACAAAGTACTGTAGGGGAGAGTCACCCCGGTCGTAGCGCCACAGTAATAAATGACTAATGAGCTGTCAAATCGCAGGCCCAAGCTGTCCCACTGTAAGTTGCTCGGACGAAGGAACCATCATGACTTCGTTGAATCCGCTTCTTCAAGAAAACTTACTGTACCCGCAATACTGCTACCACACGCGAAGACTGGACGCCACTGTAGCACGTCATATCAGTGAAACCCACTAGGCCAAACTAGCCCGCCTCGGATTTGTACGTCTCTGTACTGCTATGATTTTGTAGCACATGTATCCTTTGTCAATCTAACAACTAGAAAGAAATGGAGGGCCTTTCTCTCTATCTAGATCTCTCTCCATCCCACAACCCCTCTAGCACACGTACACACTCTCTGTAGCCACTCCAAAAGTACGACGTCACTACACATTCACGCTTCCAGCAAAAAAATTACACATTCACGCATGTTACAAGTACGTGCCAATTTTGTTCCGAATGCTGGCTATTAATGTGAATGTATCCGTGAACCAACTCTTTAAGTTTGATGTGAATTAATGTATAATTGTGGACTATTGTCTGATCGATCGCTAGGCCTACAATTTTAGGAGCTTGGGCCATTGGCCGATCGACGACCAGACCTATAAGCATACCACGAGCTCATCAGCCCCAACGTTTCTCTTTGGTGAGTGTTTGCAAGTACACTATAGCTCGCACAGTAGCTAGCCTACTAACACCAAGAATCATCAAACAAGCCCTGCTGATATGATAAACAGTTCAAACTTACATCTAAGCATGCCATATATTACATCAAAAGCTGGTGAGGATACATCTGTTTCCATAACTCAGAGAGGGTTCGCATGATTCACTATCAAACAAAAGTAGCAAGTACCGCCCACACAAGACAGTGCAGTAGCCCTAAGATGGTTTGATAACACGCATCATTCTAGTAATTAAACACAATGCAAACTACGTTGAAGGATTAGCGCGACCAACTATTCCTTGTCATCGATCTCTGGGGCAATGTCCACAGCACGGACAACGGCATGGGAATCGATCTCTGGGGCGATTCCACAGGATGGACCACGGCATCGGAATCGATCTCTGGGGCGATGTCCGCAGGACGGACCGCGACATCGGAATCGATCTTTGGGGCGATGTCCACAGGACGTACCGCGACATCGGAATCATCAAGGACGTGCACCGGCACCTGCACAACCCTAACATATTAGCAAGCACATTGCAAATAATCAAAAACCACAACTATGGTAAGCCATTTTTTTACCTTGTGCAGCTCACCGGGGGATCCCATCCCTCCGGGGGCCATCTCCTCGATGGGGGCCATCGCCTTGCCAGGGAAATACTGCTTCTCAACGGCGACTATCTCCTCAAACTCGGCCTTGAGCCTCTCATAGGTGGCCATTCGAGTTTCTGGGGTAGGCACGGTGGGGCCCTTGCTGTTCTTCCAGCTTTCTTGGTTGAGGAGTTCGTCTGCCAACGTCGTCAACTCTTTGGCCAGTGCTTGTTTCTTGGAGTTCTTCGTCTCCATGGGTTGGCGCACCAACATGGCCAACTCATTGGCCGATGCTCGCTTCTTGGAGATCTCTGTCTCGAGTGGGTTGTCCGCCGGCAACTCTTTGCCTAGTGCTCCAGGATCCATCAATAAACTGACAAACAAAAAGCAATCGAAAGGAAACCACAATCGCAATGAAAACGGGAAAATAATAGGCAGTGAGAATCGGTCGGTGCTTCACAAAAAGAAGATTCTTGGAATGAAAATGTAGTAGCATCACTGATTCGCCCACCTTTCCTTCGTCGGTACAGAAGAAAAATGGCAGAAGTGAGTAGCCTGGAGTGAGGTTTTCTTCAATATAGGGGAGAAAGGGCTTCAACAAGCGTTCCAGTGAAATGATGGCTGCTTCGTCCCGTCCAACTTCGAGGCCACTTTACCACTGCTGGTAAAGGTGTGGGTTTTGTGATATGACGGGTCATGACGGCCACACCGGGGTGACTGGTGAGTCTCGACTGTAGCACCTCGCTGTGATTCGGTGGATGGCACGTGGGCCTGGATGCTTGATGTCCCACATGTAATAGAGCGGCTAGTCATAGAGTTTGGACGACAGACGAGGAGCTGGCAATAGTAGTACTACCTCCGTCCTGGTTTATTGGTCCCTATGATAATCTGTGCCAAATTTTGACTATAAATTTAACTAACCAAATGTTCATGCATGGCACAAAAAATTACATCATTGAAAACTATGTTCAAATATGAATCCAAGGATATAATTTTTGTTAACATGCACTAACATTTTGTCAGTTAAATCTTTGGTCAAAATTTAGCACAAATTACAAAGGGGACCAATAAAGATTGTACTCTCACATTTTGTTTTGAGGATACTCCCACATAGAAAATATAAATAATAATGCATGTTGGTGCAGCCCATGTTTCCGATAATTTGAGTTGTGGGCTTGTTCACAATTTTTACGAGGCGGTGGTTGTTCACTTAATGGAGGGTCTAGTACCAGGCTTGAACGATACAAAGTGCGACCTGGCACACCGTTAATGAGCCCTCGATAGTTCGGCTTGTTATCCTCGTGGTCGCTTCTTAATGAACAAAGCAAATCATCAATTTCTTAAGGAGCTTAACGAACCAGCTAACGAGTTTCACGCCAAGTTCGTTAGTAACAACACAACACATGTTTCATCTTACGTGATTTTTTTTAACAAGCTTCGAACGAACCGAACCGAGCAGGTCTTTTGCTCGTTAATCTTTTGGAGCTTAATGGGCCGAACCTTAACAACCATGAGCTTTAACGAGCATGAACTTAACGAGCCGAGCAGCTCGTTAATCCACCCCTGCACACCACTTGGAATAAGCGGGTAGCTATCTGAAAAAACAATCAACAACTCAAAAAAACGGTGACCTGGCACGTACACAATTTTAAACAATTGTTTCGATGGAGTGAAAAAATAAAACTACCCCACTATTCGTATATATATATAGGCAGGAGTCTCCGCGCTTCCTTGCTAGGGTTGCTCTATTCACACACTCTCATCCTCTCCAGATCTAAACAAGATAGCGGTGGTCACACTGCCTTTCTATCCTCACCGCTGGTTACAGATCCTGACACATCCCCTCCGCCGGGGAAGGGGAGGAGGGGCAGCATTTAGGCCGTCGTCGACGGCGAGGGAGGAAACCCACTGCCGGCCGCACCGTTGTCTCTTGCCGAGCGCTGGCGCGGGAGGTCCTCCGATCCCTTGGTCACTTCCATAGTGTCGGCGGATCCGGCCTCCCGCCCCCCACTTAGCCACACCCGATGACCTTCAGGTATATCTTACTTCGAAACCGGCCTAGCTCTACTTCCCCAGCTCGCTACGTTGCTGCATGCGCATCATTTTCTACCTCTCAGCCCCCCACGTAGCTAGGCTCGATCGGATTGTCCAACGCCACCTATTTTTTTCTGTTGTTAGAGGTAAAGCTACTTCATGGAGTCGAATCTTGTAGTACTTGGTTCAAACAGGATAGAAAGGGGGAAAAGATGTAGTATGTACATAGGACTTGGTACAAACACAAAAGAAAGGGGCTGGAAGTAGTACAGACTGGCCATCCAACCGGTCTCTTGGTCGAAAACAGAAATAAAGGTGAAACGCTTTACACACTGGTATGGCCAGGACTAGATTTGCTATCCACACATACAAATAGGTGGCTAAAGTGAACAAAGATGAGACCAACCCAGATATGTTGCTTGGATGTTTGTTTCTCGGGGCAACAAACTCTGAATCACCACTTTATGCCCCGGTTTAGGTACATGGTGCTGGACTGCTGGTGCACCCACTGTCCCATGTCCTTAGAGCAACTTATTTAGCTATTCTTAATCTAATGCCCCTGGTAAAATGAAGCCATTCCACTGTTACAAGTCATCACAAGTTTAACCAATTGTTTTTGCCAGTAATTGTTTGAGACTCTGACTGTTTCCTTTGTAGCTTTTTGTGCAAACAGGAATATACATTTCACCTCGATGCTATTGCGACCTTTTTGTGCACTACATAAAAATCACTTCTTTTTAACTGGAATGTCACACCAGAACCGTTGGTTGATTTCAGTGGAACTGCACAAATGGAGATCTATGTTCCAATCTTCATCCTCCATATTGGCACCCTAACCTTCCCTTAGGTAAGAATGATATTTAATGCATGTGTTCACCTCTATTTTGCAACTACCATGAGAAAATAATGCTATTGTTTACTAGTAGGCTTGTACTCCCTCACTAACAAAACCAAATCTGACATTGAAGGCCAATCATGTACTTGGTTTCACCAATTGGTGAGGAGAAAGAGAAACAGACAAAGAAGAGGAAGACAAAGAAGAAGAAGAAGCAGAAGAAGGAAATGAAGAAGGATCACACGCTGGTACCATCCTATTTTAACCTGACATCTTGCTAGTGGTATTGTATTGCTGTGTTGCTACTAGTATTAATTTACTTGAAGAAACGCACTTGTAGTACATAGCAGAGTAGTACTTGGCTTGATGACACATCATACTAATTAACTGGATTCTGGATGCATGTGTGACCCAGCCCTACACGATCAACAGTGCCAAGGTGATCTTCCTGATGCTGAGGCCTCAGTCGAGGCCATTCAAGGGCTCCGGCAATGTCTGCCTCACATGTGAGACGATCCTCCAGGAGCCCTTCCACTTTTGCTGCCTCTCCTGCAAGGTCATTAATCAATTAGGAGTATTAAGCAGCACTAATTAATCACTGCCTAATTGTCCTATCAGAATTAAACAAATCTTTAGTAGCACCTCATGCTGAATCATGTACGTGTGTGTGTGTGTGTGTGTGCAGGTGGACCATGCGGTGGTGGAGCCTGGAGGGGATCTTGGCAGTGTCATAAGATAGTAATGCTATTGTTTTGCATCTCAATTTATTGCCACTGGTTCAATGAGCCAATGTTTTGCTACTGTACTGTCATCATGCTTTGATGCTATTGTTAAAGTAATATGTTATTGTCTTTCTATCCTTCCTCACTAAGCTAATGAAGGTTTCACCTTGTTCCTACTTGTGCAAACAGGGATCATGTTGTGTCATTCGTACATTTTAGTGGAACTGCACAAGAGGATACAATGAACTGTATCCCAGCCAGTGCTTTAACTCTGCTGGAAGTTCTTGATAATCTCTCGATATAACCTCAGTATGAATCATTTGGATGCATAGGCATGCTGAACTTGTCTATACATGAATTTTTTGAGTTGTTGATTGCCAATGTTGGCTATGAATATGAACGTATCCTGTGAACCTAAGTTTGACCTGAATGTTTACCTTTTCTATTGTACTTGTGTGTGAATAGTTAGAATGTACTAGCAAGATGCCCATGCATTGCATGGAACATCAAGATGCATTTGTATGAGTAGTTTATCTTGTGGGAGAAAAGGATGAATGAGGGAAGGCCTTATTTGAAAATGTGGAGAGGGGTGTGGGTATCTTTTTGCAAAATTGCCATAGTTTCCTTCCTATCCATCAGATATAAATCGGACGGCATATATTGCAGGATGGCAGGCACACCATCATCACCAACTCTATTTTTTTATAAGAGTAGAGATACTATGGGATTGTGACGTGTGAGTGTCACACGGCACACCTTCATTCCGAGAAGAATGGCGCCTGCTTGTTAGGGTAGCAACAGCGCGTGAGCTCCTTTTTTATCTTTTTGCTCAGTCTCCCCCCCCCCTCCAGCTCAACCCCCGCCATAATGTTTTCAACCGAAAAAACAAACATAATAATGCATTGTTTTTGGGCCTTGATGAAAAATCAAGTGCTGCTTTCTGTAGGTTGGCCCGCCCAGCAAATAGGCTGCTGGTCCGCCATGGACTGGGAGGCTAAAAATACAAGTTGTATCATGCTGAGGCAAGTAAAAAAAATACGCCATCGAGAGCCATCCACTGAAAAGAATAATTCGCGTCTGATGTGCTTCTTCAGTCTTCCCTCTGGTTGTTCTCCCGCCTCCCAAACCAGCAGCGCAGCCGGACTGCCTACTACCGCTCACGGGCCGGCGGCGCTGCCTCGCGTCGTGCCCCCCGCCCCCTCTTAAATCCACGGGTTTGTCAGCCTAGTCAATAAATGATTTTTTTTACAATGAAGACTATCATCGGGAGCTATTTTTTAGGGGTGTCAGGGATCTAGCAGTAGCAAGTATCATATTTTTTTAGAGGGCGAACTATTATCAGGTCAGCCTAGGTTATGTTATTTAACATGCGCAGCCCACGACATAGCGAGACTGTGTTTTCAACTTAATTTTTTGAGGTCCATCATGTATGTACCGGCCTATGGGCTTCCTAGCTTAGGTTTTATTTTTTCTTAAACACCGGCAACCCAATCTATCATTTTATAACAAAACGCAGATCTCTGTTCTATTTTTCTATATATAAGAATAAGAATGTCGCGTCCAATTTATGTTTTCCTTTCTAACCACATTATATATATTTATATTATTATTATCGTATATTTAATTGAAACTTATATATACATTATAAAAACATCCCACGTCTTATCAACTTATAAAAATAAATGTTTAACAGAA
Organism: Thinopyrum elongatum; assembly: GCA_011799875.1. Classification (NCBI taxonomy): domain Eukaryota; kingdom Viridiplantae; phylum Streptophyta; class Magnoliopsida; order Poales; family Poaceae; genus Thinopyrum; species Thinopyrum elongatum. The sequence continues at coordinate 402,847,144 of CM022297.1, read as the reverse complement.
GTTGGCAAGGGAAATCGTGGTTAAGGCAACTAAAATCCTGGTGATTGCTCACAAAAGTTGCGAAGATTTAAGGATCGATGTAATAATAACATGCTCATTTTTCCTTTGAGCAATAACTCGCTAATTAGCTAATTTTATATATAATAAAATGTCCACCTCCCGTTTATTTTTTGATACTAATTGCACCGTCTAACCTATCAATTTATTTACAACAAGCCCAGCAAATCTGTGTATTTCAAGAAAGTGCAAATCTACTGTGATTTCTTAGAAAAAAATTAAATGGGCCGCATTGACGCTACATTATTTGTTCACCCAGCCCAGCAAATTGACTGTAAATTCTAGAAAATATGGGTTAAATATGTTTCTCTCTAAAAAAAAGGGTTAAATATGTTCTGCATTTTTGCAGGCTGACATGTGGGCCAATAGGTCGAAGCCTACGCAAGGCTTTGTCAACTTAGTCAACATATGATTCTGGCATCCACAACCATTGGATTTATATCCAACGGCCGGCATGCATTTTCAATCTCTTGTGTAGGAACGAAGTATGTCTACCAGAGGGGGTGTCGGTGTCAAAACCGGCAGACCTCGGGGTAGGGGGTCCCGAGCTGTGGATCTAGGATTGATGGGGAACAAGGGACGACGAACACAGTGTTTACCCAGGTTCAGGCCCTCTCGAAGAGGTAATACCCTACGTCCTGCTTGATTGTATTGGATGTATGATGTGGTTTACAGAGTAGATCTACCTCGAGATCCGTATGAGCTAAACCCTAAGGTCATGAGGTGATGAATGTAACTCTAACCCTAATGACTACAACCCTCAGTTTATATAGACACCGATAGGGTTAGGGTTATCGGAGATAGATTACAACAAGAGGGAAAGAGATCTCATCCATCCTTGACTTGGCGGGCACACCACGGCTTCATAGATCTCCGGTCACCATACGGCTCCACCAGTCCGGCCCATGTATAATGGACCGTCGCCCCGAGGACCCCTTAGTCCATGACTCCCTCAGTAGCCCCCGAACTTGCCTCCAACACCAAGACTTGTATCCAGCATCCACTCGTCCGACCTATATTCGGCTTGCGAGGCGAGTTCTTCCATGTTCGGAACCAGGTGATGTCCGGAATCTCAAACGGTAGTTTTACTTAACAGCGAAGGCAATAAAAACATCGATCAAGCGCAAATAGTGCCTTTATCTGACAACTTTTTCTCTCTAAATGAAGAGTCACTTCCGGCCATAACACCAAGCAGTTACTATTTCTCGAAGCGTGGCTCGAGGCCGACACCATGTCTGGCACGTCCCCTCGAGGTGGAGATCGTGTCCCACTTTTCAGTGGATATGGTTAATGATTTCGATTCCCCTCCCCGCTCATAACGTCGCGGGCATATCGGGAAGTGGAGAAGCCAACTGCGTGGAAAAAGGAAATCCCAGGCCTTTCATCGGCCTATAAAGGGGGGATGCTATAGTCTGCATCCCACACCTTCTTCCACTTCCCGCTCACGCAGATCCTCAGAGCTCCAGCACCCCTTTCCTCTACTTCCAGAGTGAATCCATCTTTGCCTCCTTCGACCATGGATAGATCCGGAGCCAATGGAAAGTGGGAGGCCTCCAGCGTCACTGAGGGGGACATCCTGAAGCTGAAGGAGGCCATCTATTTGCCGGCCAATGTTGCTCATCACGACCGCCTACCCCGAGGCCCAGATCATCCCCACGCCCCAGCCGGGCGAGAGGGTCGTGTTTCTTCCCCATTTTCTTAGGGGGCTAGGATTTCCCCTACAGCCCTTCGTGTGGGGGCTGATGTTCTTCTACGGGCTAGATTTTCATGATCTAGCCCCCAATTCCCTCCTCCACATTTTGACCTTCATCGTCTTCTATGAAGCGCTCCTTCGAGTTCAGCCGCACTTCGGTTTATGGCTGAAGGTTTTCAACGTCAAGCCCAAGGTGGTTGGCAGTGAGCATGCGGATTGTGGAGGATTAGTAAATTGACGCGAGTCCAGTGGCCGTATGGCCACTTCATCGACACCATCCGGATGTGGCAAAAGGAATGGTTTTACATCACCGAGCCGAGGAAGGCCACATGGGGAGCGGCCCCCGTATTCAGGCCCGGACCCCCTACCAGATTGGCCTCATGGACCACCAAGAGCCCGGACTGGGGTTGTGTCACCCACACGAAGGCGTTGCAGAAACGCGTCGACAGCATACTAGAGACCGGCGCGAAGCTGGTCGACGTGGTCCAGATCATGCTCCACCGTTGGCTCCTCCCTTGCCAGGAGAGGGCCAAGCCCATGTGGGAGCATGGGCCCGAGGATCCGGCCACCGTGCGACACCTCTACGGCACGACTCTTGACAAAATATGGGGCCAACTATTCCAGCCCCAGAAGGAGTGGCCGGTCGAGGGGAAGGACATTGGCCTCGACGCCGCGAACCCCCCAAGGGAGATGAGCGGCGTTTTTCTTCGAGGAGTGTTCGGATATTCATACCATGTTTGATTCGGTCTAACCTTGTTATGCAGATTTTGCAGGGCTGGCTCGCCAAGGCCAAGAAGATCAGAGGCCCGGCGCCACTGCCGGAAGAGCCCCGATCAGAGCAGCTGGAGAAGCTGCTGGTCGTAGTGCCTTATAAGGCACCCGTCAAGAAGGGCAAGAAAGAAGTGTCAGAGGCCAGGGAGAGCCTCCGTCTCAAGGTTTGTCCGGGCAACCGGTTCGGAGACGCTGAAGCCTCATCCGTGCAGGAGGGGGATGAGGACGAGGAGGAAAGCGCCTCCTCGTACTCGAAGAAGAGGGCGGAGTCCAGCGACGTTGAGGAGGTTCCACCTCCTCAAACCCGAAAGAGACGGTGCCGGCCCAAGCTGGTTCTGTCCGACAGTTCGGACTCCGACAAGGAGTCCGAAGTGTCTGAGAAGATTCCGGAGAAGGATCCCAGGGTCAAGCCCCCAGCGGCCAGGTACGCACCGCGACGTCTTCAATTGCTTTATGCTTTCAGTAGGTCCTGATAGAACGCAGATTGATTGTTTTTCTAATGGCGCAGCCCTCCGCGTGGCCACCCCGCCGAGGAGACCTCTCCGGGGATGTCTCTGCCCGCCGAACTGGCGGATAGTGGCTCACACTCGGCACCCCCTCCAATCCCCGAAGAAGTTGGGGAGGTGGTGTCACAAAAGACCCCTCCTCCCCCGAACACAAGGGAGGATGTCGATGCTACCATGGCCAAGGCCGACGCCTCGGTCATTGAAGACCAGGGGGATGATTCCCCTCTGGCCAACACGGGGAGGGAGTCCGAACCATCCGGACCGCCTTAGCCGCTCGCTCCTGAGCCCCCAAGGCCCTCGACGGCACAGGCTCCCCCTTCCGGTAGCGAAGGGGTCGGGGAGCCGACGCTAGCGCCGAACAACTCTATGCGGGCGGCGGCTGGCTGGCCAGATGCGCTGGAGGAGTTGGTGAACAACTCCGTCATCGTTGATGGGCACCGCACTCTTATGAGTGCGGTCATGCAAGGTGTTCGGTCCGTCCAGTCCGGACTGAACGATGCTGTCTGAGGCCTTCTAACAGGCTTTGAGGTAAGTCAAGTAATGCTCTTTCCTCATAATGCAGTTGTAATTTATAGTTCAGGTAGGCCGTATACATAACAGCCCCCGAGACTCTGCAAGGACTTCGAAGAAAAACTGCAGAGGATCAAATTCGGTAGGCCGATTAATGATGTCGACATTTCTTTTGCTAATGCAGGCATCTTCCATGGCCGCGGCAGCTAATGCTGTGGCACTAGAGGAGATGGATCGGAAGCTCAAGCTTTCCGATAAAGAGCTTGACCTTATCAACAAACATCTTGACGAGGCGCAAGGTAAGCCCTGTGAAAAGATGTGTACTTTGCTTAACGCCGGATATTGACGATCCGGACTATATGCTAATCCTATATCTTGATGATCCTGCAGCTGCTGCCGCCGAGGTCGAGGGCTTGAAGGAGGCCCTGAAGAAAGCCGAGGCTGAGGCGGCCACGAAGAAGATGGCTGCTGAGAAGGCGGTAGCCAGGCTTGAGAAAGCCAAGCTTGCTGCTGAGCAGCACGAGGCTTGAGTGGCCAAAGTCCAAGTGGAGCTCCAGGATGCCGCCGAGAAGCTGGAGGCCCTTGAAAAGGGGCAGGAGGAGCAATCCTCCCGGCTATCCAAGGCGGAGAAAGAGCTCCAGGAGGCGAGGACTGACACGTGAGGTGTCCGGGAGGAGCTCCGCCAAGCCGAGCAAATTGCAAATGGTAAGAAATACTTACTGCAGAGTGTGTTCAGAGGCATCAGGTTTGCCCTGCTGACGTGGGTCTTGCGCTCCGCAGGCGTCTTCACCGAGCTTCCAAAGAATTTGGCGGCCACGGTGAAGCACTACGCCACTCTTGAAGAGGACTCCACCCAACGGCTCTTCTGGTCACAGTTTCCGGACTCCGAGCTTCCTCCCCTTCTAAGCAATCAAATGAAGCAGCTGATGGAGATGCATCAAATGTCTGAGCTGGCCATGAAAGACCTTTGTGTCAGTCTGTGGCCTGACGAGCCCCTTTCGGACACCTACTTCGGCCTTGTGCAGAAGCTGCGGGACGCACCACTCCGGATTGACACTGTCAAGCGGTCAGCATGCCTTGAGGGGGCGAGGCTTGCATTCGCGAAGATCATGGTGCATTGGCCGAGGATTAATCCAATGGAGATGGCCACTAGTCCTCCGCCCAAGGGAAAGGAGCATCGGCGCCCCGAGCAGTATTTTACGCAGGTGATGACCGGTGCGCGGGCGATAGAGGGCCAGTGTTCGAAAGATGTAATGCTTGAGTGATTGTATTACGTGTGTACCAAGTGGACCTTATGCTTTATTATGCATCTGCCTGACTTGTTTTATATTGTCATGATTTAATTTTGACTCCTGTGTGGCCGTATGTTTATTCTGAAAGCTACCAGTCATCGGCTTCAGCCCCCAAGTGAATATCACGAGGGGTGTTTTGTCTCTGCACTACTACCCTTAGCCAACGTCTTGGTGCTCGGAGGCGGTAGTGCGGGAGCGAAACCAGGCAATCGGGCTATTCGGTTGTATTGCTTTCACTTAGCCGTAGGAGCTTGACGGTGGGGACTAGGGACTAGCCCCCGGTGTATTGTGATGTACTTGGGGATCAAAACCTGCCCTTTCCGATCACATGGTTTGTGTTAAGATGAACCCTTTGTGTGACACGGCGAAATCGCCAACGATTTTTAGAGTCAAACCTCGTCATCGGATCGCAGACCAGTTCGCGCTTACTATGACGATCAGTTTTTGGCTTTTTCCTCCTGAGGTATTTGACAGGGCAAACCAGAAGTACAATCGAGGGGTTCTCCCTTTGCCCTCTTAGCTGAACGTGCGGAACATAAGAGGCAAACACAGGAGCCGGGCAACCCAACTATTGACCCAAGACATAGTTTAGAATAGATGCATATAGTGCAATATCCGAGACGCCGAACACCTAGCAGAAAGCGGTGCCGGACTTGAAGATATTGAGCTGATATATAAATCTAACTCTTGACTAGTTAGTATATTTTCATGCTGGGCTGTTTGAAGAGCGAGGGGAGAATTGGAAAGGGAATAGACAAATCGCATGATGCGGATATCCGAACACCATAAAGGGTATTTTTATTATTTCTCGTAAGCTTGGGACATCTATCCGTACAATTCAAACTGTGAAGGCAATACTTCTGAAAGAAAAAGAAAGTTTACAAAGTAAAGGTTGACGCAAGGCCTTGATGCGTCAGTTGAAGCCTTCACTGTGCCCTGCTGCACGTCTGTGCCTTTGCTTCTGATAGGTGGGGGTTGGGACCTTCGATGAGACCTTGATGGGCGAGGACCCTGCCGATGAAGCTTTATGCTTGGGGGTATCAGGAATTGGTCCCCGGGTCGTCCAAAGACGAAGTAATTCCGAAGTTCGGTTTAACCGAACATGCACTTCGGATTTATTGATATATGCCTCATAGCTGTCCATGGTATTTTGAGTGCGAAGTTGTGCTGACGAGGCACGTAAAGCGTGAAGAATGTGGGCGTGCCGTGGGGCGCGTATCCCTATTTGCGGCGAACGCATGCGGGTTCCCATGACGGGGAACGGGTTCGAACCCATTTGCTATTGTCGCCGGCCTTTACGGCGGGTCGGCATCCGGGCCTATATGGGCCGGTGTGGTCTTCGGCCGCTAGGGCCGCAGTGTGCTCTTCGGTTCGAAGTGAGCGTTATGTGTTGTCGTTGATAGTTATGACGCCCGAGGGGCCAGGCATCTTCAACTTGAGGTAGGCGTAATGCGGAACGGCATTGAATTTGGCGAACAATGTTCGGCTGAGGAGGGCATGATAGCCACTGCAAAAAGGTGCAATATCGAAGATCAAGTCCTCGCTTCGGAAGTTATCCGGAGATCCGAACACTACTTCAAGCGTCACGGTGCCCGTGCAGCGGGCCTCCACTCCCGGAATGACCCCCTTAAAGGTGGTGTTACTAGGTTTAATCCTTGATGGGTTGATCCCCATTTTCCTCACTGTGTCTTCATATATCAGATTGAGGCTGCTACCTCCGTCCATTAGGACTCTAGTGAGGTGGAATCCATCGATGATGGGGTCTAGCACTAAGGCTGCGGACCCTCCAGGGCGTATGCTGGTGGGATGGTCCCCGCGATCGAACGTGATCGGGCAAGCTGACCATGGGTTGAACTTCGGTGCTACTATCTCGATGGAGTATACGTCTTATAGTGCTCGTTTCCTCTCCTTCTTCGGTATATGGGTTGCGTAAATCATGTTTACCGTCTTGACCTCGAAAGGGAAGGGTTTCTGGCCTCCACTACTCGGCATGCGGGGCTCGTCATCGTCCTCGCTTCGTGGGCTTTTGCCCGAGTCTTCGGCTGTGAGTTTGCCGGCCTGTTTGATCACCCAACAACTTCGGTTGGAGTGGTTGGCGGGCTTCTCTGTTGTGTCGTGGATCTGACAAGGCTTGTCCAGAATTGTGTCTAGTCTGGATGGGCCGTTATTGTTACCTTTAGGGGATTTCTTTCGGGGTCCGAACTTTTGGTTTCGGAATCCGGCGTTTACTGTCGTATCCTCGCCCTCGCTGTCATTGTGGCGACGTTTATTCTTGCTACGTCGGGACTTTCCATTTTCGTCCCGAACCTCGGAGGTACTGGGTGTGTCTGGGTTGGTGTTCTTGTGAGCAAGCCAACTGTCCTTGCCCGCGCAAAACGGGTCATGAGGGAAGTAAGGGCTGCCATAGTTATTGGTTTGTCCTGGCCAAGCTGTCGGACGAGCCATTCATCCTTGACACTATGCTTGAAGGCAGCCAAGGCTTCGGCGTTCGGACAGTCGACTATCTGGTTTTTCTTGGTCAGGAATCGGTTCCAAAAAAATTCTGGCAGACTCTCCGGGTTGTTGTGTGATGCGATTTAGGTCATCAGCGTCCGAAGGCTGGACATAGGTGCCCTGAAAGTTTGCTCGAAAAGCATCCTCAAGCTCTTCCCAGCAGCCTATAGAGTCTTCGGGGAGGCTGTTCAACCAGTGTCGAGCTGGACCTTTAAGCTTTAGCGGCAGATATTTAATGGCGTGGAGGTCATCTCCTCGCGCCATGTGTATGTGTAGGAGGAAATCCTCTATCCATACGGCTGGATCTATGGTTCTGTCATATGATTCGATGTTCACAGGCTTGAAGCCTTCCGGGAATTGGTGTTGCATTACCCTCTCTGTGAAGCACAAGGGGTGTGCGGCGCCCCGAACTCGGGCTGCATCGCGTTGAAGGTCTTCGGCCCTCTGAATCTGCTATTGCTCCCGGATTCTATCGTTTCGGTTTAGCCGATCGTAGTATCCTTCCCGGTAAGCGGGCGGGTCTTCTCTGGGTCCGTAGATGGACCTGGTACAGCCTCCTCGAGCATCTAGGTCATGGCGGAGGTCGTACTCATAAGTGGGCCGCACTTGATCCTTGCCATGACGGTGAGGTGGGGCGGCTGGGTGTTCGGGCTCGTCAGCTTCCCTGTCCCGCCCTCTAGGGGGAGTGGTCCGGCTGTTCGGCGTTTGTATATGTTGGGCGTGTTGGCTCTACGGCCTCGTCGTTGAACTGGGGCAATAGCCTTCGCTTGGGATAACTCCTGGTTGGCTGTCCGCGGATGTACCTCTTCGGCAGCTAGGACTTTAGTCCATCGGTCGTTGAGGGTGTCCTGTTCGGCTTTGATTTTGCGTTTTTGTTTCTTTAGGCTGCGGGCGGTAGCTAAAAGCCTCCGCTTGAACCGTTCCTACTCCAGAGGGTCTTCGGGGACGATGAAATCGTCCTCGCCAAGACTGGCCTCCTCTTCAGAGAGTGGAAAGTAGTTGCTATCCTCGGAGTCGTCAGGGTTTTCTGAATTGAGCGAGTCCTCCTACCCCGCGGGGTCATCCTGATGATGTTCGAAGGCTGCGTCTCCGGCGAGGTCATCCGTATTATTTACGGTGTCGTTCTCCGTAGAGTCCCCATTGCTCGCATGGCTTCGACATGGCTTCTATCAACGGTGCTGCTTTCGGTGTTTGGGCGGCTCATCTCTGGGCTTGCCTCGGTCCTGATTAGGAGTGCCGTCGCCGTCCTTGGGGGTGTCCACCATGTAAATGTCGTAGGTGGATGTGGCCGCCAGCGACCAATGATGGGGGGGGCAACATTGGCTTTGGCCGTGGCTCCGTCCTCCTCGTCCATGTATTCGGAATTCTCCGAATTATAGTCTAGTATATCGGTTAAGTCATTGATATTGGCCACCAAGTGGTGGTGGGTGGGACGCAAAATTCCCTATGGTACACCTCGAAGGTTTGATGATTGACAGCGGAGGGCAAGTCCTCCTTGATGGTCATATTCTGAATTCGGTCCAGCGCCTCATTTATCATTGCGAGGGCCGTCAAACTCGAGGGTTCTGTGCCAGATTCCGGCGTAATGGAGTGGGGGGATCAATGCCTCGGCCCGTCCTTGGTTTCCGCTGGCCGTGCTGAGCTCGGTATGCGGAGCTGGATCCTTGAAGGGGTCCGGGCCATCACTGTAGGTCAGGGACGGGCTTTGGTCCTTGCTTGTGGTTTCCCTATCGGGGTTCAATCGAGCTACCTTGGGCTGGGGGTGACCCCTGGCCATTGGCTGCCTCTTTGTTGTAAGGGCTCAAGGCCAGGCGAGCGTTGTGAAAGGAAGGTTCGGCCAAGATTGACTCTTGGCCTTTGCCTCCTGATTCTACCTCGGAGGTCGAGGATAGGTCTTCCGCAGTCATGATGTGTCCGGATGGAGGCAGAGTCTGGCCCCCGCTTGAAGTGGAGCTCTCCTGGCTTGAAGCTATTGAGGCTGATCCGCAGACCGGATCGGAAAGGGACTCCGGGGCGGGCGTGTTGAATGTGCGGGAGGGGGAAGTGGATCCGATGAAAACCAGATCGCCCCGTATGTCCGCAACATATTCCAGACCACCGAATCGAATTCGGTGTCCGGGGGCAAAGGCGTCGATCTAACTCAGACGACCAGTTGGGTCGGCGTGCAGCACGATGCTGCTAAAGGCGAAGAGTTTCCCGGGGACGAAGAAGTCCCCGAATCTGATGCCTTCTCCTATGGTCAGGCGAGCCATCAATCCTTCTGGCGACCCCACAGCGGAACTCTCAATGATAAATGAGGCGTTGGACCTCGGGGTAGGGGGTCCCGAGCTGTGGATCTAGGATCGATGGAGAACAAGGGATGACGAACACAGTGTTTACCCAGGTTCAGGCCCTCTCGAAGAGGTAATACCCTACGTCCTGCTTGATTGTATTGGATGTATGATGTGGTTTACAGAGTAGATCTACCTCGAGATCCGTATGAGCTAAACCCTAAGGTGATGAGGTGATGAATGTAGCTCTAACCCTAATGACTACAACCCTCGGTTTATATAGACACCGATAGGGTTAGGGTTACCAGAGATAGATTACAACAAGAGGGAAAGATATCTCGTCCATCCTTGACTTGGCGGGCACACCACGGCTTCATAGATCTCCGGTCACCATACGGCTCCACCAGTCCGGCCCATGTACAATGGGCCATCGCCCCAAGGACCCCTTAGTCCATCACTCCCTCAGGGGGGTGAATGGGAGTTTTAAATTTTCTTCGGAAAACTTAAATCTCTCAGAACCCAGCAGCGGAATAAATGAAAAACAGACTACAAAGAACTACTACAGAGAGCTGAAGGGAAACTAATGCATGAATCAAAGTAAATCACACGAATGAAATGAACCAAAATTAAACATAAGTGACAGTAGTAACCGAAGGTGCTCGATGGCGACACGGAATTTGTTTGACCAGTTCGTCCTTCTGCACAAGGACTAAGTCTGGTTGGAGGGGTTGTGACTTAACACGGAGGATAATCTCTCTTCACCCTATTCTCCTCGACAATTGATTCATCAACCGATGCCGATCACTCATGGTAGATACTTGAAGGCGATCTCCGAACCTTTACAGACTTCTTCTTCGAGAACCACAATCACTCTTGGTCTCTGAAGAAATTGACACCTAACCATCTATAGAGTTTGCAACTCTCAAGAGTAATAGGTGGAGCGAACTAAGCTTAGATTCCAGTGATGCTGAACCACTATCTAATTCTTTGGCTCTAGGGTTTTTCTCTCGGTGGATTTCAAACTCAAATCGCTCGGAGAGTGGGTTGCTCAACAATCTTCTCAGAATCAAACGGAGCAGCCACCGGACAAAGCCGGCGCGGGGTGGCTATTTATAGCCGCAACCTTCCTAGATGGGAAATGACCATTTTGGACACGAGGTCCAGCCAATGGCTGATACGTCTCCAACGTATCTATAATTTTTTATTGTTCCATGCTATTATATTATCCATCTTGGATGTTTTATATGCATTTATATGCTATTTTATATTATTTTTCGGACTAACCTATTAACCTAGAGCCCAGTGCCAGTTTCTGTTTTTTCCTTGTTTTTGAGTTTTACAGAAAAGGAATATCAAACGGAGTCCAAATGACCTAAAAATTTACGGTGATTTTTAATGGACCAAAAGAAGCTCCCGAAGCAAAAGAGTTGGGCCAGAAGAGTCCCGAGTCAACGACAAGGGTGGAGGGCGCCCCCACCCCCCTAGGGCGCGCCCTCCTGCCTTGTCGCTGACTCGTGGACCCCCCCTAATGTGAAACCAATGCCAAAAATTCCTATAAATCCAGAAAACCCTAGAAAGAAACCTAGATCGGGAGTTCCGCCGCCGCAAGCCTCTGTAGCCATGAAAAACCAATCGGGACCCTATTTCGGCACCCTGCCGGAGGGGGAAACCATCACCGGTGGCCATCTTCATCATCCCGGCGGTCTCCATGATGAGAAGGGAGTAGTTCACCATCAGGGCTGAGGGTATGTACCAGTAGCTATGTGTTTGATCTCTCTTTCTCGTGTTCTTGATTTGGCACGATCTGGATGTACCGCGAGCTTTGTTACTATAGTTGGATCATATGGTGTTTGTTACTATAGTTGGATCATATTGTGTTTCTCCCCCTCTACCTTCTTGTGATGAATTGAGTTTTACCTTTGAGGTTTCACTATTATCGGATTGAATACTATTATGGATTTGAGAACACTTGATGTATGTCTTGCGTGGGATACCCGTGGTGACAATGGGGTGTTCTATTGATTCACTTGATGTATGTTTTGGCACTCAACTCGCGGATTCCTGAGGTGACATTGGGGTAATCTATGCATAGGGGTTGATGCACATTTTCGTCCTTGTTTCTCTGGTAGAGATCTTGGGGCACTCTTTGAGGTTCTTTGTGTTGGATTGAATATTATGAATCTGAAGTTGTTTGATGCATATCGTATAATTGACCCACGGATACTTGTGGTGACATTGGAGTATCTAGGTGACATTAGGGTTTGATTGATGTGTGTCATATGGTGTTATTTTACTACGAACTCTAGGGCTGTTTGTGACACTTATAGGAATAGCTCAATGGATTGATCGGAAAGAATAACTTTGAGGTGGTTTCGTACCCTACAAGCAATTTCATCTTATGTTCTCCGCGATAGGAACTTTGGAGTGACTTTTGTCGCACGTTGAGGGATTGCCATATGTTCTAATTATGTTATCATTGTTGAGAGAACTTGCACTAGTGAAAGTATGAACCCTAGGCCTTGTTTTCAAGCATTGCAATACCGTTTTTGCTCACTTTTACTATTTGTTACCTTGCTGTTTTTATATTTTCAGATTACAAAAACCTATATCTACCATCATTATTACACTTGTATCACCATCTCTTTGCCGAACTAGTGCACCTATACAATTTACCATTGTATTGGGTGTGTTGGGGACACAAGAGACTCTTTGTTATTTGGTTGCAGGGTTGTTTGAGAGAGACCACCATCATCCTACGCCTCCCACGGATTGATAAACCTTAGGTCATCCACTTGAGGGAAATTTGCTACTGTCCTACAAAACTCTACACTTGGAGGCCCAACAACATCTACAAGAAGAAGGTTGCGTAGTAGACATCAAGATCTTTTCTGGCACCGTTGCCGGGGAGGCTAGGTAAGCGACACTCACATCCCGTCAACGAAGCTCTTTTCTGGCGCCGTTGCCGGGGAGGTGAGTGCTTGAAGGTATATCTTTAGATCTTGCAATCGAATCTTTTAGTTTCTTGTTTTATCACTAGTTTAGTTTATAAAATAAAACTACAAAAAATGGAATTGAGGTTGCCTCATATGCTTCATCTTTTTAATGTCTTTCGTGAAAATGATGGAAAGGAAAATTGTGCTCAAGTGTTAGAAGAAGAAGTCTATAAAATGTTTGGCACTAAATCTTTGTATGATGAGTATGATTGCAATGTTGTTAGTATGAATTACTTGAATATCCATGATGCTAATGATATGCAAAGCCACAAGCTTGGGGATGCTATGCTTGATGAAGATGATATTTTTTGTCCCCCAAGTTTTGATGAGAAAATTTATTATGATGATAGCATGCCTCCTATTTATGATGATTATATTGATGAAAGTGGGTTTGGAAGAGTGTCAACTCTAGGTAATGATCCCACTATTTTGGAGGGTGTTGAAGCTTTTCACAATATTGATAAAAGTGGATTTGGAGAGGTCATGACTTTATTTAGTGATGAATCCACTATTTTGGAAGAGGTTCCAATTGATTATGAGAACAAAGTTGCTATCTATTATGATTATTTTGATGACATTTATGCTATAAAGAATAATGATAACCATGAAACTTGTCATCATGATTTTAATTTTCAATTGGATTATGCCTCACATGATAGTTATTTTGTTGAGTTTGCTCCCACTACTATTCATGAGAATAAATTTGCTTATGTGGAGAGTAATAAAATTTCTATGCTTGTAGATCATGAAAAGAATGCTTTATGTGGTGGTTATATTGTTAAATTCATTCATGATGCTACTGAAAATTATTATGAGGGAGGAATATATGCTTGTAGGAATTGCAATAATATCAAGTTTCCTCTCTATGTGTTGAAAATCTTGAAGTTTTGCTTGTTTTACCTTCCTATGCTAGTTGATTCTTGCTCCCATAAATTGTTTTCTCACAAAATCCCTATGCATAGGAAGTGGGTTAGACTTAAATGTGCTAGTTATATGCTTCATGATGCTCCCATTATGTTTCAATTCTTATCTTTTATGTGAGCATCATTGAAATCATCATGCCTAGCTAAAAAGGCATTAAAGAAAAGCGCTTGTTGGGAGACAACCCAATATTTACCCCTACTGTTTTTGTGTGTTCACATGATTAATCTACTGTATTAATCATGTTTTATAGCTTTTTTTTGAATAAAGTGCCAAGTAAAGCCTTTGAAATAGTGTGGTTGATAGTTTACTTGATTCTGTGCAAAAACAGAAACTTTTGCGTCCAGTACAGACATTCCTATCTTTTACTGAACATGGAAAACTTCTGAAATTTTTACAGTTTATTGGTATACAAATTTTCTACGTTGTCCTAATTTTTCAGAATTTTTGGAGTAACGTAAGTATAAGATTAATTCGGATCTTCACAGACTGTTATATTTTTGACAGATTCTGTTTTCGATGCATAGTTTGCTTGTTTCCTAGTTTCTATTGCTTATATTGCTCAATATAAATTGTAGAAATGATAAGTTATAGTAGGCATTGTGTGAGAACAATTATTAATCTTGTCTTTGACAGTACCCAAGTGAATGATTTGTTTTATCATACTAACCCATCTCACGAAGTTCCGTTAAGTTTTGTGTGATTGAAGTTTTCAAGTTTTGGGTGAGATATCGATATGAGGAGAATAAGGAGTGACAAGACCCTAAGCTTGGGGATGCCCAAGGCACCCCAAGGTAATATTCAAGGAAGATCCAAACAACTAAGCTTGGGGATGCCCCGGATGGCATCCCCTCTTTCATCTCCAACATTATCGGTAACCTTACTTGGAGCTATTTTTTTATTCGTCACATGATATGAGTTTTGCTTGGAGCGTCATTTTATTTTATTATTATTTGCTTGCTGTTATTTATAATAATGTTTTTCATCTTTTAGTTCAATAAAAGTGTCAAGTATAACTTCTACCATGCATATTTTGCAAGTCTATATGTTGCTGTTTTGAAAACAGAAAGTTTTCTATCGTTGTCTGAATTCTTATGGAAAGTCAGAACATGATAAAATCTTGAAATTTTTACACAATGAGAAAAACAAATTTTCTACAGTGTGGTAACTTTTTAGAATTTTTGGAGTTAGGGAAGTATGAGTACAATTGCACTCTTTACAGACTGTCCTGTTTAGACAGATTGCTTTTATGTTTGCATTGTTTGCATATGTTTGCTTGTTTAATGATTCTATTTGAGAATAGGAGTATTAAATATGCAGAGGCATTTAGTATGCAATGTTAAATAATAATTTTAGTGATTTTCTACAGTAGAGAATGATAAGGTTTTGCATTTGATTTATACTAACTTTTCTCACGAGATCTTGTTGAGTTTTGTGTGGATGAAGTTTTTAAGATTTAGGGAAACCGTGATATAAAATGAATTAAGGAGACACAAAAGCTCAAGCTTGGTGATGCCCAAGGCATCCTTAGTTAATATTTCAAGAAGTCTCAAGCATCTAAGCTTGGGGATGCCCCGGTTGGCATCCCACCTTTCTTCTTCAACAATGATCGGTCAGTTTTGGTTGAGCCTAAGTTTTTGCTTCTTCACATGATATGTGCTATCCTTGGAAGGTCATTTTATTTTGTTTTGCTTGCTGTTTGAATAAATTACTTAAGATCTGAAATTCTTTTATGAGAGAGAGTCCTCACATAGCAACATAATTATTTGACTACTCATTGATCTTCACTTATATCTTTTTGGAGTAGTTTGTCAGTTGCTCTAGTGCTTCACTTATATCTTTTTAGAGCACGGCGGTGGTTTTATTTTGAAGAAATTGATGAACTCTCATGCTTCACTTATATTATTTTGAGAGTCTTTAAACAGCATGGTAATTTGCTTAGGTTATGAATTTAGTCCTAATATGATGGGCATCCAAGAGGGATATAATAAAAACTTTCATATAAAGTGCATTGAATACTATGAGAAGTTTGATTCCTTATGATTGTTTTGAGATATGAGGATGGTGATATTAGAGTCATGCTAGTGAGTAATTGTGGATTGTAGAAATACTTGTGTTGAGGTTTGTGATTCCCGTAGCATGCACGTATGGTGAAACGTTATGTAACGAAGTTGGAGCATGATTTATTTATTGATTGTCTTCCGTATGAGTGGCGGTCGGGGACGAGGATGGTCTTTTCCTACCAATCTATCCCCCTAGGAGCATGCGTGTAGTACTTTGTTTCGATAGCTAATAGACTTTTGCAATAAGTATGTGAGTTCTTTATGACTAATGTTGACTCCATGGATTATACGCACTCTCACCCTTCCACCATTGCTAGCCTCTCTAGTACCGCGCAACTTTCGCCGGTACCATACACCCACCATATACCTTCCTCAAAACAACCACCATACCTACCTATTATGGTATTTCCATAGCCATTCCGAGATATATTGCCATGCAACTTTCCACCGTTCCGTTTATTATGACACGCTTCATCATTGTCATATTGCTTTGCATGATCATGTAGTTGACATAGTATTTGTGGCAAAGCCACCGTTCATAATTTTCATACATGTCACTCTTGAGTCATTGCACATCCCGGTACACCGCCGGAGGCATTCATATAGAGTCATATTTTGTTCTAAGTATCGAGTTGTAATATTGAGTTTTAAGTAAATAAAAGTGTGATGATCATCATTATTAGAGCATTGTCCCAGTGAGGAAAGGATGATGGAGACTATGGTTCCCACACAAGTCGGGATGAGACTCCGGACGAAAAAAAAGAGGCAAAAAAAAGGCCCAAAAAAAAGAGAGAAAAGAGAGAAGGGGCAATGTTACTATCCTTTTACCACACTTGTGCTTCAAAGTAGCACCATGATCTTCATGATAGAGAGTCTTCTATGTTGTCACTTTCATATACTAGTGGGAATTTTTCATTATAGAACTTGGCTTGTATATTCCAATGATGGGCTTCCTCAAATTGCCCTAGGTCTTCGTGAGCAAGCGAGTTGGATGCACACCCACTTAGTTTTTTTTGAGCTTTCATAAACTTATAGCTCTAGTGCATCCGTTGCATGGCAATCCCTACTCACTCACATTGATATCTATTAATGGGCATCTCCATAGCCCGTTGATATGCCTAGTTGATGTGAGACTATGTCCTTCTTTTTGTCTTCTCCACAACCACCATATTCTATTCCACCTATAGTGCTATGTCCATGGCTCACGCTCATGTATTGTGTGAAAGTTGAAAAGGTTTGAGAACATTAAAAGTATGAAACAATTGCTTGGCTTGTCATCGGGGTTGTGCATGATTTGAATACTTTATGTGATGAAGATGGAGCATAGCCAGACTATATGATTTTGTACGGATAACTTTCTTTGGCCATGTTATTTTGAGAAGACATGATTGCCTTATTAGTATGCTTGAAGTATTATTGTTTTTATGTCAATATTAAACTTTTGTTTTGAATCTTATGGATCTGGATATTCTTGCTACAATAGAGAAGATTACATTGATAAATATGTTAGGTAGCATTCCACATCAAAAATTCTGTTTTTATCCTTTACCTACTCGAGAACGAGCAGGAATTAAGCTTGGGGAAGCTTGATACGTCTCCAACGTATCTATAATTTTTTTATTGTTCCATGCTATTATATTATCCATCTTGGATGTTTTATATGCATTTATATGCTATTTTATATTATTTTTCGGACTAACCTATTAACCTAGAGCCCAGTGCCAGTTTCTGTTTTTTTCCTTGTTTTTGAGTTTTACAGAAAAGGAATATCAAACGGAGTCCAAATGACCTGAAAATTTACGGTGATTTTTTATGGACCAGAAGAAGCCCCTGAAGCAAAAGAGTTGGGCCAGAAGAGTCCCGAGTCAACGATAAGGGTGGAGGGCGCCCCCACCCCCCTAGGGCGCGCCCCACTGCCTTGTCGCTGACTCAAGGACCCCCTGACATGAAACCGACGCCAAAAATTCTTATAAATCCAAAAAACCCCAGAAAGAAACCTAGATTGGGAGTTCCGCCGCCGCAAGCCTCTATAGCCATGAAAAACCAATCGGGACCCTGTTCCGGCACCCTGCCGGAGGGGGAAACCATCACCGGTGGCCATCTTCATCATCCCGGCGGTCTCCATGACGAGGAGGGAGTATTTCACCCTCGGGGCTGAGGGTATGTACCAGTAGCTATGTGTTTGATCTCTCTCTCTCTCTCGTGTTCTTGATTTGGCACGATCTTGATGTACCGCAAGCTTTGTTACCATAGTTGGATCATATGGTGTTTCTCCCCCTCTACCTTCTTGTGATGAATTGAGTTTTACCTTTGAGGTTTCACTATTATCGGATTGAATATTATTATGGATTTGAGAACACTTGATGTATCTCTTGCGTGGGATACCCGTGGTGACAATGGGGTGTTCTCTTGATTCACTTGATGTATGTTTTGGCAGTCAACTCGTGGATTACCGAGATGACACTGGGGTAATCTATGCATAGGGGTTGATGCACGTTTTCATCCTCTTGGGGCGCTGTTTGAGGTTCTTTGTGTTGGATTGAATATTATGAATCGGAAGTTGTTTAATGCATATCGTATAATTGACCCACGGATACTTGTGGTGACATTGGAGTATCTAGGTGACGTTAGGGTTTGATTGATGTATGTCATATGGTGTTATTTTACTAAGAACTCTAGGGCTGTTTGTGACACTTATAGGAATAGCTCAATGGATTGATCGGAAAGAATAACTTTGAGGTGGTTTCGTACCCTACAAGCAATTTCATCTTATGTTCTCCGCAATAGGAACTTTGGAGTGACTTTTGTCGCACGTTGAGGGATTGCCATATGATCTAATTATGTTATCATTGTTGAGAAAACTTGCACTAGTGAAATTATGAACCCTAGGCCTTGTTTTCAAGCATTGCAATACCGTTTTTGCTCACTTTTACTATTTGTTACTTTGCTGTTTTTATATTTTCAGATTACAAAAACCTATATCTACCATCATTATTACACTTGTATCACCATCTCTTTGCCGAACTAGTGCACCTATACAATTTACCATTGTATTGGGTGTGTTGGGGACACAAGAGACTCTTTGTTATTTGGTTGCAGGGTTGTTTGAGAGAGACCATCTTAATCCTACGCCTCCCACGGATTGATAAACCTTAGGTCATCCACTTGAGGGAAATTTGCTACTGTCCTACAAAACTCTACACTTGGAGGCCCAACAACGTCTACAAGAAGAAGGTTGCGTAGTAGACATCAATGGCCAACCGCCGGCCATCCTCCCCGAAGACCCTGACATAGAGGGTCACGACGCCGTCATACCTGAAGTGGAGGGTGCACCTCCCATGCAGGCCCCGCGCACGGGCAAACGGCTGCCACCCACGGTTCAGGAACATGTTGCAGTGGCGGTGACTTCAATGTCTACCCATGAAGCCTTGCTGCAACAGCCGTCGGCTTGCAGCCAGAGGCCACCAGGCCCTCCGGCCGGCAGCGCGCTCGTGAAGGAGCGCGGAAGCTGGAACCAGATGCCCGCTGGCCTCCCCGACCACACGACGAACTCCGGACCTGCATCAGCTGAGTGGGAGCACGGACTGTCGGTGTTCTGGGAACCAGGGTACCCAGACTTGCCTGCCTGCGGCCCACGTCGTGGCTCCATCAACGGCCTGGTACGGCCCATCTTCAACATCGACCAAGCAAGACCCTTGCGAGGGGCCAAGCCTCGCGAGGTGGATGACGCCAAGACCTCTAGAGGGAACGGCCTCCCAAGGCAGGCTCCTGAGGAGCAGAGATTTCTATGCAGGCACTCACCTCATGAGCTTAAGGTGACGCAAGCCATGATGACCAAGGCCAGGCGGGCGCCAGCGGGTGCAGTACAGCAGGTTTCCTCTTTGGTGCTAAGGGGGCAAGCGCAGGCGCAGAGTCCCGAGGAATCAGCCAAAGGTTTCCATTCTCGTGCTACAAGACCAGGACCGCCAGGACGGCAGGACGGAGGTCATAGCCGAGCCCACCATGACGTCACGACCAGAAGCTTTGCAGGCGAAGACCACCTTTCGTCAGGATAAGATGTACTATTTGTCTCCCTTCAAACTTGGCCGTTGTGGGATCCCTTCCCACCTCTATTTTGGGGGAAGAGGACAAAGGCCACTATAAATATAGCCTAGCCGCCAACATGGATGGGGATCGGGCCATCCGAACCCTCACCAGCATACACCAACACAAGAACAGACCTCCTGAGGTAGTTCTTCCCTTGTACTAGTTCATCCTCAGCCCATCGCAAGGCTAATCCACCACAGAGCAGAAGTAGGGTATTACACCGCAAGGTGGCCCGAACCTGGGTAAACTGCCGTGTCCCTTTCCCTTCCGGTTCGTCAAGCTAGGCTGTGAGAGCAACGAGTTGGTAGGCCGGGGAGATCGAGTTCTTCGTACACGCCCCAGAGTTCGAACCTTTCTTGGGTCCGCGGAGCCCCGAATCCGACATTTGGCGTGCAAGGTAGGGGTGCGTCGAAGATTCACCTCCTCGTCAGCTGCACCTCGCGCTCACTGTTCGGTTCCCATGGCGGGCATGGCTCCACTGGCTGGGCCGCCGGGCGCGTCCGGGAGTACTACGGGCCACCGGGCTTTCTCCCCCGCCTTGCGGCAGGTGCAATGGCCGCCAAAGTTCAGGCCGGAGCTGCCGCCTCGATACGACGGCATGGCGGATCCGGCGGGGTTTCTCCAGGCGTATGCGGAGGCTGTCTGGGTGGCCGGCGGTGACGACAAGGTCATGGCGAATTGGCCCCCCATGGCCCTTACGGGAGAGCCACATGCCTGGCTCATGGGCTTGCCGGAGTCTTCAGTGGCTTCCTGGGAGGAGCTGTGCAGCCTCTTCATGACGCGCTTCGCGGCACCAACGCCCCACGTCGTCGCGGCCATCCTTGGCGGGTCGCAGGCGCCAGCCTCAGACCGCCACACCAAGCAGTTCTTCCGCCGAGTGGGCGCCGCCCACGCGCAGCGGGGAGCCCCTCCGGGCTGGGTGGCGCCTAAGGCCGACCTCACCTTCGACTCAAGGGACCACCCCAAGACCATGGTCGGGGCCGGTGCGCTCCCAATGCTCTGCACCCCCACCATCTGCAACGTGGCAGTCACCCGAACCCTCATCGACGGTGGCGCTGGCCTCAACGTCCTCTCCGTGGAGGCGTTCGGCCTGCTTCATGTGCCCTACGGCCGGCTCCTCCCCACCAAGTCCTTCTCTGGGGTCGTTGATGGCTCCACCTGCCCCCTAGGGCAGATTCGCCTCCCCGTCACCTTTGGCACACGCGACAACTACCGCACCGAGCTCATCGATTTCGACATCGCCCGCATCGGCCTCCCGTACAACGCCATTCTCGGGTACCCGGCCCTGGCCAAGTTCATGGCGGCAACCCATCCTGGCTACAACCTCATGAAGATGCCGGGAAGCAGCGGTGTACTCACCATGGTGGGGGACACCAAGGACGTGCTCTCGGCCCTCAAGCTCGCCTACAAGGCCGTGGCGGCCACGCGGACAAACGGGGAGGGGGCTCCAGAGGGCCCGGGGGCTGCGCCGACAAAGAAGAAGCAATTGTTCTCTCAAGACAAGGCTGAGACGAAGCAGGTGCCGGTCGACGAAGACGGAGGATCGGGCTCAACCTTCACCATAGGCGCCGGCCTCCCTCACTCTGCTAGCGCGGCGCTGGTGGCGGTCCGGGAGGAGCATGTGGTCAAGGGCTCGCGGAGCAGCACCTCGCACCCGGCCGAGACGCCGCAGCCTCAGGACGGCGCTCCTGAGGCCTCGGCTATTCCACTAGTCAGCGAGGCTCCTGAGGATGGTGCCCCTAAGGCCACGGCTGCCCCAACAGATGACAAGGCTCCTGAGGTCCCCCAGTCTCAGGAGATACAGGACCCCGCCAATGCCTCCACCCTCGTCGAGCACCCGGTGTACTTCGTCAGCACGGTGTTGCGTGATGCGCGGGCGCGCTACCCCATGCCGCAAAAGCTTTCGCTCGCACTCCTTGTCGCCTCCCGAAAACTGTGTCACTACTTCCAAGGCCACCCCATCAAGGTTGTCTCAGCCTACCCCTTGGAGAGGGTACTCCGGAGCCCTAACGCCGCGGGAAGAGTCGCCGAATGGAACATTGAACTGCAGGCATTCCAGTTGGAGTTCAGCACCACCAGGATCATCAAAGGTGCGGCCCTCGCTGACTTTGTGGCAGAGTGGACTGATGCCCCTCACCGGGAAGTGGGCGAGGACCGCTCTCTTACGCTCAGAAGTGAAGCGCCGGATGGTTGGGTCGTGTACTTCGATGGTGCATTTGCGCGTCAGGGCGCGGGGGCTGGAGCCGTGCTCATCTCGCCCACCCAGGACAAGCTCTACTACGCCGTGCAGCTCTGCTTCCAGCATGGCGAGAAGGTCTCCAACAACATCACGGAATACGAAGGCCTGATCTCCGGCCTCAAGGCTACGGCGGCTTTGGGGGTGAGGCACCTCACCATCAGGGGCGATTCCCAGCTCCTCGTCAACTTCTCCAACAAGGCGTACAAGCCAAAGGACGAGCACATGGAGGCATACCTTCAGGAGGTACGCAAAATTGAGAAACGGTTCTTGGGCATGGAATTGCAGCACGTGCCGCGCGGCATGAACAAGGAGGCGGACGACATCGCCAAGAGGGCGTCCAGGCATCTACCTCAGGAGCCCGGCGTCTTTGAGGAGCGGCTCTTCAGGCCGTCAGCAGTTCCCCCCGCTGTGGGACCGGCATCACCTCAGGAGGAGCTCCCCCCGGCGCCCACCTCTGGCTCCCCAGCCTGTGGCCCAACCTCGGGAGCCCGCCTTCTCCTCGCGCTCGAGCCTCAGGAGGGGTGCTGGTCCGAGGAGTTCAAGACGTACCTGCTTCAGGGAGTCCTGTCGGAGAAGGAGGAAGACGCGGAGCATGTGGCCCACCAGGCCGCAGCATACTGCATCCAGGACGGTGAGCTATACTGAAGGCGCCCAAACGATGTTTCTCTATGATGCATCTCCAGGGAGCAGGGGTGTGAGCTGTTGGCCGACATACATGGCGGGGACTGCGGGCACCACTCCGCATCGCGCACCCTCGTGGGCAAGGCGTTCTGCAGCGGATTCTACTGGCCCACGGCGCTCAACGATGCCGTTGAGCTGGTAAGATCTTGCGAAGCCTGCCAGTTCCATGCTAAGCAGATCCACCAGCCCGCTCAGGGCCTCCAGACCATCCCGCTCTGATGGCCATTCGCGGTTTGGGGGTTGGACATCCTGGGCCCGTTCCCCCGAGCGCCCGGGGGCTACCGCTACCTCTACGTCGCCATCGACAAGTTCACCAAGTGGGCGAAGGTGGAGGCCGTCCGCACCACCCCAGCCGGATCGGCCATCAAGTTCATCAAGGGCCTCGTGAGCCGCTTCGGGGTTCCTAACCGCATCGTCACCGACAATGGCTCGCAGTTCACCAACAACCTTTTCAAAACATATTGTGCTAACCTTGGAACGCAGATATGCTATGCTTCAGTGGTGCACCCTCGGAGCAATGGCCAGGCTGAGCACGCCAATGCGGAGGTCCTGGGAGGCCTCAAGGCAAGGACCTTCAAGAAGAAGCTCGAGGCCTGCGGCAGGGGCTGGCTTGATGAGCTCCAGTCCGTGCTGTGGTCCATCCGCACCACCGCGACCAAGCCCACGGGCGAGACTCCGTTCTTCCTCGTCTTCGGAGCCAAGGCGGTCCTCCCTCACGAGGTCAGGCATCGCTCCGCATGGGTCTTGGCGTTCGACGAGGCACGCCAAGACGCTTCGCGGGGGATGGACCTCGTGTTGGGGGAGGAACGCCGCCGCCAAGCCTCGCTCCATGCAGCAAGGTACCAGCAGGCGCTGCGGCGGTACCACTGCCGTAGCGTCCACTCTAGGTCGCTCGAGGTGGGTGACCTCGTCCTGAGGCGGGTGCTCTCCAGGGAAGGGCTGCATAAGCTCTCACCCATGTGGGAGGGCCTGTTCAGGATCGCCCGTGTCTCTAGGCCTGGCGCCGCGCGCCTGGAGACGCAGGACGGGGTCCCCATCCAGAACGCCTGGAACATCCAGCACCTCCGGAAGTTCTACCCATAAAGAAGGCCCCGCGCCTGTGAAGGTCTCCACTCGTGACACTCTCACGTAATAATGAGTTGGGGCTGTACATGCCCCGGAGTCTCCTGAGTGCCGCCCCTGGGCCTCACGGGGGCTCCCACCCACGTCCTAGTGGAGGCCCCATGCTCCGCGCTGGTGGGAAGACAAGAAGACTAGTCTAGGTGCTGGACGCGGCTTTTCTTTCGCTTGCTTTCTGTATCTGGTTTGCAACTTCTTGAATGAAATTTGGAGCTTTCGTGTCTTTCATTCGCAAGAGTTGGAAACATCTCTTTCTTTCCTCTCTTCGCAGTATTCGCCCTTTGAAACCTTGCCTTAGGAAGAGCGGCAGTTTCCCGTCGCTCTTCCTCGCGCATCCCGCGCGCGGGGGCTGGGTACGGTGTGTGCGCCTGGGCTCGCCCGTGACCACACCTCGCCAAAACCTTGCTGCCTCAGCTTTGGTGCCTCAATCCTCACGGGACGCTCTCAAGCGAGCTCACGGGCATGTGCGCCCTCTTAAGTTCGTGCCTCCGGGCATCATGACGTGGTGTACTAGCCACAGCCAACCCACGCTTGGGGGCTTGCGCGAGGTATGGCGCCTCATGAGGTTTTCTGACCCTGCAGCCACCTGATGCCTTCGGAGTTTCAACGACCCTCGAGTTCAAGCAAGGAAGCCCTTGGAAGATGCCCCTAGAAGGGCATGCCCTCGCGACATGGGAGGCCACCACGAGCACATCGAGCTAAGATACCCTAACCACACCCAGTAGCAGCATGGATATCACAACATAATATGAAAACAACGAGCATAGCATAATGGCGCGAGCGCCATGATCCATTACACGCCCCAACAGGGCCTTCTACCTTTTTTTTCAATGCAGGAGAAAGAAAGAAACAAAAGCAAGCCGCACTACTACAGCGACTCCTGAGGCCTGGCCCTGGTGACGCCCGAGTTCAGTCGGAGTCTTCCTCCTGCTTCACCGGGGTGTGCCGGCGATGCTCCTCGTCGCCCTCCCCGGTCCAAGCCTGGCGGCGCGGTGGCTCATCGTAGTCGCCGTCGCTCGTGCTCTGCCTAGAAGAGGAGCCTCCGCTGCTAGAGGCGGCACGGCCGTCGCCAAGGGCAAGCCCACCACCAGCGACGATGCCGTCTTCGTCGTCCCCATCATTGCTGTCGCTCTCCGGGCAGCACCCCAGCCGCCGGCCATCCTCCCCGAAGACCCTGACATAGAGGGTCGCGACACCGTCATACCTGAAGTGGAGGGTGCACCTCCCATGCAGGCCCCACGCACGGGCAAACGACTGCCATCCGCGGTTAAGGAACACGTTGCCAGCGGCAGTGACTTCAACGTCTACCCATGAAGCCTTGCTGCAGCAGCCGTCGGCCTGCAGCCAGAGGCCACCAGGCCCTCCGGCCGGCAGCGTGCTCGTGAAGGAGCGCGGAAGCTGGAACCAGATGCCCGCTGGCCTCCCCGACCACATGACGAACTCCGGAGCTACATCGGCTGACTGGTAGTGCTGACTGTCGGTGTTCTGGGAACTAGGGTACCCAGACTTGCCTGCTTGCGGCCCACGGTGTGGCTCCATCAACGGCCTGGTACGGCCCATCTTCAGCATCGACCAAGCAAGACCCTCGCGAGGGGCCAAGCCTCGAGAGGCGGATGATGCCAAGACCTCCAGAGAGAGCGGCCTCCCAAGGCAGGCTCCTGAGGAGCGGAGATTTCTATGCAGGCGCTCACCTCATGAGCTTAAGGTGACACAAGCCATGACGATCAAGGCCAGGCGGGCGCCAGCGGGCGCAATACAGTAGGTTTCCTCTTTGGTGCTAAGGGGGCAAGCGCAGGCGCAGAGTCCCGAGGAATCAGCCAAAGGTTTCCATTCCCGTGCTACAAGACCAGGACCGCCAGGACGGCAGGACGGAGGTCATAGCCGAGCCCACCATGACGTCACGACCAGAAGCTTTGCAGGCGAAGACCACCTTTCGTCAGGATAAGATGTACTATT
This sequence comes from Thinopyrum elongatum, assembly GCA_011799875.1. NCBI lineage: Eukaryota > Viridiplantae > Streptophyta > Magnoliopsida > Poales > Poaceae > Thinopyrum > Thinopyrum elongatum. Next base: position 402,821,494 of record CM022297.1, on the reverse strand, counting down.
TGTCTCCCTTCAAACTTGGCCGTTGTGGGATCCCTTCCCACCTCTATTTTGGGGGAAGAGGACCAAGGCCACTATAAATATAGACTAGCCACCACCATGGATGGGGATCGGGCCATCCGAACCCTCACCAGCATACACCAACACAAGAACAGACCTCCTGAGGTAGTTCTTCCCTTGTCCTAGTTCATCCTCAGCCCATCGCAAGGCTAATCCACCACAAAGCAGGAGTAGGGTATTACACCGCAAGGTGGCCCGAAACTGGGTAAACTGCCGTATCCCTTTCCCTTCCAGTTCATCAAGCTAGGCTGTGAGAGCAACGAGTTGGTAGGCCGGGGAGATCGAGTTCTTCGTACACGCCCCAGAGTTCGAACCTTTCTTGGGTCCGCGGAGCCCCGAATCCGACAAATCTCCCCCTTTTTGGACGTATGTTGACAAAACAGATAATCATCGAAGTGAAGATAGATAATTGAAATGTAACTTGAACAAGAGTGAACTTGCGTTACGTGACTCGATGATGAAATATACTCCCCCTAGATGTATGTAGAGTCAATTGATATACAATTAAGTTCCTTGCAATTCATTTGAGTGAGTGGAGGATTTTCAATCATACGAGGTAATGATTCGCACTGATGATAGATAATCCAACAAGAATATAGTGCAATCATTCATGACTTCTGTTAATAATTCCACCTGCAAATCAATAAGCTTCGAGATAATATAGTGCAGCAAGGGGGTTATTAAAATTATAGCCCAGAACAGAAGTTTTTACAACAGAGCACATAAAGTGGCGTCAAAAGATAGAACGAATAAACACAAAGACCAAATCCAACAGAGCAAATCTATCGAAACTCTCGATGTTATTCTCCCCTTTTTTGTCAACTGGTGTCAAAAAGGTGACGAAAACACGAGTGCGAAGAGGTGAATATGATTCACTCCGAGGCATCCGCTAAGGAACTGCCTGAAGAAGTTTCTGATTCGGAGGTGTCTGGAACATCTTCATCTTCAGCAGTAGCAGCAGCAGATCCTTCAAGACTGGCTTGGGTCTTAGAAGAGGAAGGCACATTTGGATCAGCCTCGTGAGTCTTGCGAGACAGAGGATTTTCTTCAGCAGGTTTTTCAGTAGGCGATGTGGCTTCTGATTCGTCGAGTGATTTGTGCAGCTGAATCCGAAGTAAATTCGTTGTTGGTTCACGAACTGGAAAAGGTGGAGTAGTGCGGTCTTGAAAATCTTCAGCAGTAAACCCTTGATCAATATACTGATAGAGTTCTTGGAGATGGGAGTTCCTGAGTTGCTTCTTGGAGAAAAACTTCCGCAGCAATTTCCATAAATGCTTTTTGTTTTCTGCTGTGATCATATGCACAACTTTTGTTCGGTTGTGAATAGCATTAAGTTCGGCAACTAAGTGCTCTTTCTCTTGATGATCTTCGGCCATATGTTTCAGCAGTAGCTGTCGGTGCAACAAACCCCAGGTATGTTACCCAGACTGTACATAGGCTCAAGAACGAGATTGCAGCATCTAGGACAAGGCCAAGCAGAAGAGATCAGCTCTTTGAAGAATCAAAGGGCGGATCAACAAGACCAAGACTAGCCCAAGGAGTAAAATACCACGATGGGAAAACCTCCCCTACCGGGCAGGCGAGCATGGCGGGGACGAGGTTACCCCGAAGACAAGTCTCAAGATTGCCTCAGCAGGCTTGCCGGGGATGCTGAGGGCGGATTACCCCGCCAAGGCTCCACCGCTCCACCTCACAGCAACGCAAGTCACCGATCGGTGCAGTGTCGAGCCCCCAAGGTGCTAAGTGGCCGTTATTTGGCATGTGGAAGCCATCCCCAGAGGAAATCACCTCCAAATGACACTCATCCAGCGATGTGTCACGTAGGCAGGTGAGAAGGTGGCAAAACAGCATGGCAAGGCTTGCCGGGCTAGGCTATGATGTGACACTAAGCGGCGCATTTAATGTGCTCTATCTAGTCTGTAGAGTTAGGTATGATGGCACTGTTTGCTATCTAATCAGTACACAATGACTGATTTGCCATTGTGGTGACCCCTTGATCTATAAAAGGAGGGCCATGGCAACCTTAGAAAGGATTCAGATCCCTGTACACTCATACGCGCATAGCTGCTCTCGTCCCGAGGCAACCTTGCCGGGCTAGAGTGTTGCGTCTCCACCACGGTTCTCTCATCAATCCACCAAAGCAGGAATAGGGTTTTACGCCTTGCGGCGGCCCGAACCTGGGTAAAAACTGCCCGTGTGATCGCTGCCGCGCTGTCCCACGCCCTCCGCTCTTTGTGCAATGTGTCCTTCCCCCCTGCCGAACCACAAGGGGCCGATGGTCCCATAGGTGGTCGTGTTTTCCCATGACATCTTTGGCGCGCCAGGTAAGGGGAAGCGCTTGCGCGAATCCGAGAGCGTACGCAGCACGTCATCTTCATCATTGTCTTCTTCATCGACGGCTTCATCATCCATGGCGCCCAAGAAGAAAACCGGTGCCGCAGCTCACCCGTCCACCTCGAAGGCACCTCCATACGTGGCTGCCGACGCCATGGGGGCTACGGGGGCGCACGGGGAGGTCGACGCTGCGGGAGACGTGACCGGCGCAGGCGGCGGCGTCACCACCTCCCCCGTAGCCGAAACAGGAGCAGGAGGCACCGGAGAAGGACAGCGCCAACAACATCCCGATGGCCATGCTCCGCAAGGTGTAGGAGGAGAGATCATTCCATCTGTGCCTCTCCACCCCGCCGAAGGACACGGCCACAGTGGTGATGCTCGCCCTAGGGCGAACCGCAATCCTCCGGCCGCCCCCGCTGCGGATGTGGCCGCAGGGCATGCGTCACCCCTAGGACGGGCTGGCCAAGCTGATGCGCCTAACGGAGCCACCGATCCCCAAGCACATCCACCTCGCCTCCATGCCGCCCTGGCGACTGGCTCACGGTGACAGGAGCATGGCGCTGCTACTACTGGCACCGTCAGAAGCCAGGCGATGCTACGGTGTACGTCGTCATCCATGCCGAGCACTGCTTCGGAGGCCATGGCGTGGGCCCAACTCCTGTTGAGATTTCCGCCGGTGACTGATCAGATGGATGAGTGGAGAGCCACCATTTAGAGCTTGATTGGTTTCGCCGAGGCAGGAGGATCACAGCGAGCAGGTCTGTCACAGCCTCCACAAGCGGTGGCAACGGCCCGAGCTGCTGGCCGTACTGAAGGGTCCACCCCCACGGTGCAATCCCCTCCGCGGCAGCCAGCGCAGGGGCCATGGCCAGAGCAACGCAACCAAGAACCCGACGACGTATCGATGGCCTCGTCTGATCCTCGAGCATGACGAGAACAGTGGCGAGTCCTGGAAGACAGGCGGGGGGAAGACGCGCGCGTCACCATTGAACAACACCGGTCCGATAGGCGCAATGGCTCCGACGTCGGTGAGCCTATGCCCGGTGAGGGTGGGTGCCTACCTTTCAGGGTTGGGTGCCCCGCCTTCACTCGTGAGCTGTGGCAAGTCTGTTGGCCATCTGCCCGCACGTTCAAGCCAGGGATACCAGAGAAGTACGATGGAAGACTGAACCCAACAGAGTTCTTGAGCATATACACCATCGCTGTTCAAGCTGCCGGGGGAAGAGATGAGAAGGTATTCGCCAACTACTTCCCCTTGGAACTCAAGCCAAATGTGAGGTCTTGGTTGATGCACTTGCCAGAGAATTCCATTTCAACCTGGGCTGGCCTGTGCCATGAGTTTGTTGGCGCCTTCACGGGCGGCCACCAAGAACCAGGACATCCCAGCAACTTACAGCTACTCCCGCGAAAGGAAGGAGAGAGCCTGTGGAAGTACATTCAGAGGTTCAGCCGGGTGCACAGGAACATCCCAGACATCCACCCGGCAGCTGTGATAGCCGCGTTCTAGTCCAACATGCACAACCGCCGGATACGTTCTAAAATGAACATTCGTTTGCCCAAGACTGTGAATGAGCTATACACTCTGGTGGATAAGTGTGCCCGAGTAGAAGAGGGGAGACGACTCCCATGTGAAGAAGATGGCGTCGACATCGACTCAGAAGATGACGACGACGCCACCAGCCAGAAGAAGAAGAGCAAGAAGCGCAGCAAGAAGCGCAATGATAAACTGGTGATGACTTTTGAAGGGTTGAGCGCACCTGGTACCGGCAAGAAGGCCAAGACCAAGGTCCTCGGTAAGGAAGCCGCCATGTGCACTGATTGCCGGGAAGCCACGGCTGCCGAGAAAGCTGGGAAGAGTGATGGGTCGTACTGCAAGATCCATCGGACCAAGGGCCACGATCTCCAGGAGTGTCATCAGGTTGAGCAACTCATCAAGAAGTAGAGGGCTGAGTACGAGAAGCGTGATAAGGAGAAAAATCAAGATGGCGCTGACAGGAAGGGCCGAGGTGGCAGAACAGGTCGCCTCGGCAAGGCTCCTCAGTATCAAGGGAAACCCGCCAAGGGCCATGAGAAGAAGGATTGCGAGGAAGGAAGTGATGAAGGAGATGAAGAGGAAACCAGCGAGCAGGAATTCCAGAAAGCCACTGACGCACTATGCACCGCCAACTTAAAAGGTGGGTGCGTGAGGTCAATGCCGTGGAGCCAGCGGCAGATTCTCGGAAGCCGCTCAAGTGGTCCTGCATGCCCATCGTCTTTGATGAGGAGGATCACCCTGACCGCACTACCTCGGTGGGGTGTTTGCCATTGTTGGTTTCACCAACAATCCGCAACCTCAAGGTCATAAAGATGTTGGTTGACGGCGGGGCCGGGTTGAATCTGATTTCTCCAAAGGTCATCAGCAAACTCCAGATAGCAGATGAAGAGCTCAAGGTTACTGGTACGTTCCAAGGGATCAACCCCGGCAGGAGTCATCCTAAGGGGAAGATCACACTGCCGGTAACATTCGGGGGGGGGGGAGTTGAACTACCAGACTGAGAAGATCGTGTTTGATGTGGTTGACCTCCCCCTGCCGTACAACGGAATCCTTGGTTGTCCTGCCCTGGCCAAATTCATGGCGGCATCCCACTATGCCTACAACACTTTGAAGATGCCAGGACCAATGGGTGTTATTTCTATCCCATCAGACAAGAAAGATGCAATCATATGCGTGGATAAGATGTACCGGGAGGCAGTTGCTGCAGAAGCTGCGGAAGCCGCTGCTCCCGCCAAGGAAAGCAAGAAAAAGAAGAAAGGAAGCAAGGATGCAAGTGAGGAATCCAGGAAGCTTGCCTCTCCGGAGTGTGCTACGTCTGTTGATGACTTGCCAGAGAGTTCCAATAGCAAGAGATCCAAGGCTGCCGCACCATCTGTGAAAAAGGTCCCGGCAGGGCTGGTTGGCGCTGGTGGTACATTTACCATCAGTGCCACCCTCGATGACAAATAGGAAAGTGCGCTCATTGCCTTCCTGCGGGCGAATGTCGATGTGTTTGCTTGGCAACCATCTGACATCCCCGGTGTTCCCAGGGAGGTAATCGAGCACCACCTTGCTGTCTGCCCACATGCCCGGCCCGTCAAGTTGAAGGTCCGGAAGCAAGCTTTGGAGCGGCAGTAGTTTATTGCCGAGGAGATCAAGAAACTTGAGGCAGCTGGATTGGTCAGAGGAGTATTGCATCCAACATGGTTAGCAAACCCAGTGGTGGTGCGCAAGGCAAATGGGAAATGGAGGCTTTGCATAGATTTCACGGATCTTAACAAAGCATGCCCGAAGGACCCATTGCCCTTGCCGTGCATCGACCAGATTGTGGATTCCACCTTCGGATGCGACTTCCTCTCCTTCCTGGATGCCTACTCTGGATACCATTAGATCTTCATGTCCAAGGAGGACGAAGAAAAAACCGCGTTCATAACTCCATGTGGCACGTACTGTTTTGTATGGATGCCCTTCGGGTTGAAGAGCGTTGGATCCACTTTTGCAAGAGCAGTACAGATTGGCTTTGAGTCCCAGTTGCACAGAAATATTGAAGGCTACATGGATGATATTGTGGTCAAAACCAAGAACAGAATGACTCTCATTCAGGATTTGGAAGAGACCTTTGCAAATCTGTGCAAGCTCAATTTGAAGCTGAACCCAGAGAAGTGTGTGTTTGGCTTTTTTGTGTCCCACCGGGGGATAGAGGCCAACCCCGACAAGATCAAGGCTATCGAGCAGATTCAAGCACCAAAGACAGTCAAGGACATGAAGCGTTTGACTGGATGTGTTGCCGCGCTGAGCAGGTTCATTTCCAAGTCCGCTGAACGCGCCTTGCCATTTTTCAAAATCTTGAAAAAGGCAGGGCCCGTGGAGTGGATCCCGGAGGCAGACACTATGCTACAAGATTTGAAGACCTACCTTCCTTTGTTCCCACCTTAGTCGCTCCTAAACCACAAGAACCGTTGCTGCTATATTTAGCAGCGACCAATCAAGTGGTTAGCGCAGCACTGGTGGCACAGCGGGAGGTAGATTAAGCAGCAACCGCCGCCACCGTCCCCTCTGGAGTGGAAAGTGAACCAGTCCCGGCAAGATCAGATGTAGTTCAAGACAAAGAAGAGAAAAGCAGCGGAGACAGTGCCAAGATCATGGCAAGGAAGAAGGTGGTGCAGCGCCCAGTGTACTTCATCAGCTCCCTACTGCAGGGGGCTAGGTCGAGGTACTCTGGCGTGCAAAAGTTGATTTTTGGCCTCATCATGGCCTCAAGGAAACTGCATCACTACTTCCAAGCCCACAAGATCACGGTTGTCACCCGCTTCCCCTTGCAACGCATACTCCGAAACCCCGAGGCTACTGGCAGGATCGTGGAATGGGCTTTGGAGTTATCCAGCTTTGGTTTGAGGTTTGAAAGCACGTCAACTATTCAGAGCAGAGCACTGGTAGAGTTCATTGCAGAGTGGACGCCAACCCCTGATGAGGAAGTACTGGAAACAGTTATCCCCGGCAAGGAAGCGCCCCAAGAATGGATTATGTATTTTGATGGCGCCTTCTCCCTACAGGGTGCAGGAGCTAGCATGCTTCTCGTTGCTCCCACTGGGGAGCACCTTAAGTACGTCGTTCAAATGCATTTCCCCCGGGAGGAGGCTACCGACAATACTACAGAGTATGAAGGGCTCCTTGCCGGGCTCAGGATTGCGACAGAGTTGGGAATCAAGAAGCTAATCATCCATGGAGACTCACAACTTGTGGTGAGACAAATCAACAAGGACTACCAAAGCCCATTGATGGAGGCATATGTCGAGGAAGTGAGAAAGTTGGAGGAGCGCTTTGATGGATTGCAAACAGAGCACGTACCACGTGTGGAAAACATCATTGCTAATCATCTATCAAAGTGCGCTGCGCAAAAACTCCCTGTGGAACCAGGGACTTTTGTTCTCCATCTGACTCAACCCTCCGTATCCCCGGCAACAATGGCCAGCAAGAGGAGGAAATTGAACTCCGGCAAGCCTCTCCCGGTAGAGCTTCCCGAAGCCACCTGCAGAAGGCTTGGCGGGAACAACTCCCCTTCGATCAGTGAGCTGCACCCTCCCACCGAATTACCAGTCTTTGAGGTCGAGGCATGCGCTCCTGTCGACGAGGAGGTGCTGCTAGTCCTTGTTGCCGAGCCCCAGGCTCCAACTTGGGCACGGCACATTATTCGTTTCCTCCAAACAGGAGAACTTCTCGAAGAACAAGAAGAAGCTGAAAGAGTAGCCCGGAGGGCTAGTATGTATCAATTCATTGACGACACGCTATACAGAAGAAGGCCCAACGGTGTGAAATTGAAGTGCATTTGCCGGGAAGAAGGAAAGGAACTGCTGGAAGAAATACACAAGGGTATGTGTGGCTCCCACATCGGATCAAGGGCCTTGGTTGGGAAAGCTTTCCAGCAAGGTTTCTACTGGCCCACTGCCCTCCAAGATGCAATTGAGCTAGTCACCAAGTGTGAAGCCTGCCAGTTCCACTCCAACAATATCCATCAGCCTGCTCAAGCTCTCCAAACAATCCCTTTGTCATGGCCATTTTCGGTCTGGGGGCTCGACATCCTGGGTCCCTTCCCCCGTGCTACCGGGGGCTTTGAATTCTTGTTCGTCGCAATCGACAAGTTTACAAAGTGGCCGGAGGTGGAGACCATGAGAAAGGTGACCGCGCAGTCAGCTATCAAGTTCTTGAAAGGATTGGTGTGCCGCTTCGGGGTACCTGCCCGAATCATCACCAACAATGGCACCCAATTCACAAGCCGCGCCTTCATGTAATATGTTCATGCCCTCGGAAGAAAGATTTCATTTGCCTCTATGGCCCATCCCAGAAGCAATGGACAAGCTAAGAGGGCAAACACTGAAGTGCTGCGAGGTCTCAAGACAAGAACTTTTGACAGACTGCAGAAGTGCGGCAGGCGATGGATCCATGAGCTGCCGGTGGTTCTTTGGTCCCTCCGTCCGACCCAAATCGAGCTACCGGGCAGACTCCCTTCTCCCTAGTCTATGGGGCAGAAGCAGTTGTCCCCACGGAACTCATATACGGGTCTCCTCGAGTGCTTGCCTACGATGAAGTAGCGCAGGAACAACACCGGCGTGACGATGTTGTGCTACTTGAGGAGAACCTTCTCTTGGCTGCTACGCGTGCTGCATGCTACCAGCAAGCCCTGTGTCGCTATCACAGCCGCAGGGTTCATGCCCCGAGTTTTGAGGAAGGCGACCTTGTCCTTAGGCGCGTTCAGTCCGCCAAGGGTGCAAACAAGTTGACGCCAAAGTGAGAAGGCCCTTACCGGGTAGTAAGAGTTACCAGACATGGCGCAGTCCATCTGGAGACCAGAGATGGCATTCAATTGCAAAACTCATGGAATATTGAGCATCTCCATAAGTTCTACCCGTAAGGCGCGCCGGCGCGGCTGTCGGGCCCTGCCCGGCAGCCACCCTTTTGTACAAGCTTTGCAGAAGTTGCATGTAACCCTTTGTACAAAGCCAGGCGCAGACCCTGAGCAACAGAGAAATAAACGAAGCGCTGGGAGGCCCCCGAAACTTGCATGCATGCATAAGCATATCATAAGCATAGCATGATCATGTAGAAGAGGGCGCATGTGGCATTGTTTTCATCTGCATTAAGTTGCAGGATTCTTGCCGTGGACTTGGTCCCGAAGAAAAGGAATGAAGACGAGCCCACGTGACGACCCCCGGCAAGCCAAACAGATAAGTTCCTTCTTATCCATATTTGCTCTGTAATTTGCAAACTTGTGCATATGAAAACCCCGCCACCTTTGAAACATAGGTGCTCCTACCCATTGACTTGAACGCTGCTTCGGTCAGGGTGGTCGCAGTGGCCTTTGATGGAAAGGGCTCGGCGGGGGGCTGGTCCCTTTTTTATGGTTGTGCCCGGCAGGCCTAGCCCCGCAGCAACAAACTAAGGGTACCGGCAGGATAGCTTGCCAGAGAAACTTGTTTACTTAAATCTATAGAGGCATTTCACCTCTGCATGGAGATGGTACATGCACAAGTGTCCGGCAAAGTTTGTCTTTTTCATTAATATGCTGATAATCAAGTACAGATCTTACAGAACACAAACATGGATAAGGAAATTTCCATTATTTAGACTAAAGTTTGGCCCAGGCCTACATATTTTAAACTGAAAAGAGATAAGTGCCTCGTAATCCCTTTCTTGTCCTTCTCCTCCTAGGCACTACGGCAGGAGGCGAAGAGGGCAAAAGGGGTGCCTGGGCAGAAGCCCAGCCCGACCCCGTCGGGCCCCATGACAGGGAGCTCAACAAGGTCGGGAAGGCACGGATGAAGGTGATGGTGAAGAGAGCGGCGGAAGGGTCCCCCTGACCACCGCCACCAGGGCCAGCAGGACACAGCAGGGTGAACGAAGCTGCAGCCCACGAGGAAGCCTGTCGGGGTCCAGCTGGGAGACTGCTGGAGGAGCCCGAGGCACCATCCCCACCCTTGCATCCAACTCCCCGGCAAATCGCCTTGCCGGGAATGAGATGCAGGTGCAGATGATTGTGCCGACACCTGACGGTGATGGTACGGCTGGCGTTCAGCCGGAGCCGGAGCTGTCGCCCTCCCCATCGACGTCGTCGTCATCGCCGTCACTGTCCTCCTCGTCGGTATTGCTCGAGGAGGAGCTTTCATCATCAGTCGAGCTCTCCGCGCAGCACCCTAAGCGAGCTCCCGAGCATCCGAAGACCTTGATGGAGAGCAACTCGGCATCCATTAATTTAAAATGAAGGACGTGCCCCTCCGACAAGCTGTGAGCACGGGCAAAAGTCTTCCAGCTGCGTCGAAAGAGCATGACATGAGGGGCGGGGTAATCCACATCCACCCGCATGCTGCCATTACAGCAACCCCTCATGTGCAGTTTCAGCGCGCGCAGTTGTTCAAGCTCCATTACCCTCGCAAATGGAGTAGGGAGGCGGAGGCGGCCGCGGGGGGGCTTATACAACCTGATGATGAACTCCAGCGGTTGATCTCCAACGTGTCCTTCCATTGGGGGATGAGCGGCCGGCGGAGGTGCGACCAAAGCACCACCCCATCCTCCTCGACCCCGGGCACCACGGCGGCCGCGACCTCGCCCCCTCCCACCTCCTCTCATGGCTGGCTCCGCCCTCACATTCCCAATAGGAGGAGGGAGGCGCTGTCGAGAAGAAGCCCTCATCGCCACCACCAGAGAACCGCCACAACCCCTGCCCCTCACCATAGTGGGCAGGAACTGCTAAAGAGAAAGGAAGGACTGAGATGTGTGGAGAAGCACCGTGCCCTGCATCCCTTTTTATAGGCGAACAGGGCAGGGGGCTGGCTCCTCCCCCCGAAGGCAGCCGCCCTACTCCTCCAATCCGGCTTCCCCGCACCACCAAGGGCTCGTGGAATCAAGGCCAGCCCTGAGCACCAATCCATGGCGTCTGGGTTTCTACCATGGTACGCATTTCCACGCCCTTTGCATCCGCCAAACAACCCCGCACGATGCATGCGGTGCACGTGGCGGAAATGCTGCAAATGGGAAAGTTAATGGAATGGCGGTCACCACCCCATGAACATGGGACATGGGTAGCCCAGGGATCGTGGCTCACAATCTTCCCACGACGTCTTTCATGTCGCGCGGGAAAACCGGAAACTGGCTCAAGCTCAGATTAATGAAGAAGCAAAGAAGATCTCAAGGAGTGAGTTACTACAGCCTCCCCGCCTGTGTACTGGACAGGGCCTACCCCGACGATGCTCGGCAGCGCGTTCAGGCCAAGCCCGGAGGCTCCTGTCGGTGCAACAAACCCCAGGTAGGTTACCCAGACTGTACACAGGCTCAAGAACGAGATTGCAGCATCCAGGACAAGGCCAAGCAGAAGAGATCGGCTCTTTGAAGAATCAAAGGGTAGATCAACAAGACCAAGACCAGCCCAAGGAGTAAAATACCACGATGGGAAAACCTCCCCTACCGGGCAGGCGAGCCTGGCGGGGACGAGGTTGCCCCGAAGACAAGTCTCAAGATTGCCCCGGCAGGCTTGCCGGGGACGCTGAGGGCGGATTACCCCGCCAAGGCTCCACCGCTCCACCTCACAGCAACGCAAGTCACCGATCGGTGCGGTGTCGAGCCCCCAAGATGCTAAGTGGCCGTTATTTGGCACGTGGCAGCCATCCCCAGAGGAAATCACCTCCAAATGACACTCGTCCAGTGACGTGTCACGCAGGCAGGCGAGAAGGTGGCAAAATAGCACGGCAAGGCTTGCCGGGCTAGGCTACGACGTGACACTAAGCGGCGCATTTAATGCGCTCTGTCTAGTCTGCATGGCACTGTTTGCTATCTAATCAGTACACAATGACTGATTTGCCATTGTGGTGACCCCTTGATCTATAAAAGGAGCGCCATGGCAACCTTAGAAAGGATTCAGACCCCTGTACACTCATACGCACGTAGCTGCTCTCGCCCCGAGGCAACCTTGCCGGGCTAGAGCGTTGCATCTCCACCACGGTCCTCTCATCAATCCACCAAAGCAGGAGTAGGGTTTTACGCCTCGCGGCGGCCCGAACCTCGGTAAAAGCTGCCCGTGTGATCGCTGCCGCGCTGTCCCGCGCCCTCCGCTCTTTGTGCAATGTGTCCTTCCCCCCTGCCGAACCACAAGGGGCCGATGGTCCCATAGGTGGCCGTGTTTTCCCACGACAGGAGTTGTTGAGTTTGCATGCTCACTTCAAGATGTGAAGGAGGTTGAGTGTTCGGCAGACAATCACGCTTGGGTAGCTTAGGTCAATTGAAGATGTTATGATAGTCAGGGATGCTTGACACTTGAGCTTTTCCCAAAGAGAAATCTTCCATAACTTTCAGTGTATCACGCATAGGAGGAATGAAGCTTTTGTGACTGACTTTGGCAAGATATTCGGTCTTCATTGCATAGTCAACCACCTTCTGAATCCAGGGCGCAAATACTTTGATAGTTTTTGGACACTGTCGTGGTTTTGTCACGGCAGATATCCTAGTGTGAGGACTTAGTCGTGAGGCCAACGCAACTAGGTAGTAGCTTGAACGGGGTTGGTCGGAATCGAGAGACACGAGGTTTTACCCAGGTTCGGCCCCTCACAATGGAGGTAAAAGCCTGCATCCTGCTTCATTGATATTGATGATGATGATGATCTCGGTTACAAGGGCGGTATTTTGCTACCTCTATCTCGAGAGCATCTACTTTGATCTTGTCTAGACCTCTCCCTCTTGGGGTGCCCTGCCCCTCCTTATATAAGTTGTAGGGGCGGGTTACATGTAGAGTCCTAGTAGGATTAGGACTAGTTCTATTACAAGCGGAAACCTAGTTTTGCTTCCCTTGCAAGGGAAATATTCCTTATGTCTTCTTTCTCAAGCCAGCCCACCATCACGTGAGTCGGCCTTCCCATGAGCCGCCTTATGGGCTGTTGGGTCTTGTCGTCTGTCTAACCCGCCCGCCGGGTCACTAATGAACCGCAAAGCTCGGGCGGGTCATCCGTGAGTCGCCAGGTCCGGGCAGGTCACCAATGAGTCGCCAAGCTCCAGCCTGGTCATACATCAGGCCGGCTTACACCGTAGGGTATATCCCCGACATTAGCCCCCAGTTTAATTTGGTTTTATCCATGTTAAACTGATCCTGCAAAATAAACACAAGAACAAATTTGTCAGGCTGTGCTTCGGGTTAAAAGTTCTTCTGAACCGGCACCTGATCATCCTTAAGTCCTTGTCATTTCCTTCTTCTGGAAAGTCCGGGTCAATAGACCAGCTTCATAGTCAATTTGCTAACATTGGTTTCTTGAGGAAAGACATTGTGAAAAAATAATCCATTTGAATCGGCCTCCAATGCTCTGACTTGGCAAAAATTTTGGTCTTTAAAATATTCATCTAATGTTTAGTCGTCTTGAAGATGTAGAACTTGTTAAGTTACAATCACCAAAACTGCCGGGTTATAAAAACTGATGAAACCGACCATGATTGTTGCCTACACCGGGTCAATCTTATGGCGACCTGGTGCTTGCTTATGTAAATATAGCTTCCAATCGTTAAGTCAGCTCTCCAAGCCTTTCTATGAATAGCTTGGAGGAAATAAACTTTGCAAATTCCTCCAATAAGAATATGATACTTGGTTTGGTCAAAACTGAGAATTTGAAGATGTTCCTCCCTTATACGCATATCACATGTAGCCCCCAAGTCTTGAGTAGAACAAAGTGATAGCTTAAGACTTGCTTCAATATAACTGCTGCAACTTTTGAGAAATCCGGGTTGTTCATGTAATTCGCCAAGCATAAACTGAACATTCTGTATTTCTCATGTGTAGCCCCCAAGTCTTGAGTAGAACAAAGTGATAGCTTAAGACTTGCTTCAATATAACTGCTGCAACTTTTGAGAAATCCGGGTTGTTCATGTAATTCGCCAAGCATAAACTAAACATTCTGTATTTCTCATGTGTAGCCCCCAAGTCTTGAGTAGAACAAAGTGATAGCTTAAGACTTGCTTCAATATAACTGCTGCAACTTTTGAGAAATCCGGGTTGTTCATGTAATTCGCCAAGCATAAACTGAACATTCTGTATTTCTCATGTGTAGCCCCCAAGGGCCGAGTCATTATGCAATAATGAATAGGGACTTTGCAGATCTAATTATGTAGACTTGAGCGGCAATGTGTAGCCCCCAAGGGCCACCTTAGTAAGATAATACTGAGCTGGGACTTTACATGCACTTCATTGAAAATAACACCATATGATGTAGCCCCCAAGATTTGGGTTACCTTTGACAGGAGCAATTAGTAGCCCCCAAAGGGCCGGCTCATCACTATGTGATGGGTCGGGTCTTCAATGAGGCAAGTTAAAAATGACTTTCCATGAGCCCCCAAGTGCCATGGTGCATGCTTGCAGCGACATGGGACTTGCATACTTGGTGTAATCTTAATTTGAATAATGTAGCCCCCAACTACTGGGTCGTATGCCTGCAGCGACTCGGGACTATTCCTTCCATTGTAGAATAAATCATATCCACTGTCTGGATGACGTTGCTGAATGCCTTGCATATCAATATTGAACCATGCTCTCTGTTGTGAACTGGTATTCTTGGATGAAGAAATAATAGCCATTGCTCTGAAGTGGCCTTGAAAACCTCAATCATAATACTGGTTATTGATAACCATAATAAAAATCCAGCCATGTTGGCTATTAAAGATTTGAATAATATAACCCGGTTGGAAAACCTCAATCATTCAATACTGGTTATGATAACCATAATGAAAATCCAACCTCAGTCATTTATATAAGCCATAGCTCTACATGTCCTGCACAAAGTTTAAACAACATATGCCCTGGCGACTTAACGTCAAAAGCCAGGGCGGCTAACAACCCAAACATAATATAGTCTTATGCAATTATGGAAAAGACTATAATAAGGCCATCGAAGCCCAAATATACTGGCGACTTAAAGTCAAAAGCCAGGGCGGTTTATCAAACCTCGCATATTCGTATAACAATTAAAAACATACCTGTAAAATTGGCTCATACTGCCGGCTTACATCGCCATATCCAGTGAGGGTGACAACCCAAAGATTTGTAAGCGCATGACCCCAATTGTGCAAACCAAAGCATGTTGGCGACCTAAAGTCCATAGCCAGGGCGGGTTACCAAACCCAAAATGCTCAAATATGAGTCATACAATCAAGGCTGCATGACCCGGACTGTCGATAAAATGCATTTATCAGAAAAAATCTTGAGGAGACACAAATCCAAAAGACTTAGAAGAAGGATTCAAAAAATCTCAAATAATCGCCTGGCCGGCTCACCAAAGCACAGCTAGATAAATTGGCTAGCAAAGCCATGTGCTTTCATAGGTCGCACAGCCTTGGAGTTAATCCTAGCTCACTGTAAGTCGGCCCTCACGTGACAAAAACTGCCTATTTAACCTTAACGAGTTCAGGGTCTTGAAAAAGATTGACTGTTAAGAGTTCGGCAGGTCACTCAGGATTACCTAGCGGAGTAGCAAGTTGCAAACAGGCAGGATAACTCGGGATTCGGCGTCCACGCCTGGTCAAGAGGGTATGAAAGCTAAACCCGGTGGGTTGGAAGCCCCCAAGTGACCTTATGATCAAATAATAAAGACTCAGATACACAGGAAATTAAACGACAGAGGCCTTGAATTCAGGGATGCCGACTTTATTATATTGATCATAATATGATAAGCCCATAAGGCGGACTACCCATGTTTGAATCGCGCATCATGGCAGCAAGTTCTCTTTGGTAACCTATAATTTTTCTGAGAACTCGAACTTGCGAGAGATGTATTCTTCTTGAACCGGATGTTGAGCCGGATATGAAGAGCTCAAAACTTTACGGGAGAATAGATTTCCCTTGAGCCGGATTTTGAACCAGGATCTCTTTTGATAACCCAGAACTCTTCCATTGAGCCGGAACTTTTCGATTGCCAGGCACTTTTTAAGCCGGAAATTTTTCTGACGGCCTTTAAATTTTCACCAATGTGGCAGTAACTCCCGAGACCGGGTTATTTTCCCTCCAATGACCCGGGGTTCTTGAATTTGCTGAAACTGGCAACTTTTGCTGAGTCATGTCCATGTAGCCCCGGGGTCTTAAGACGACTCGAGGAGTTGGCTTAAGGTTCTCCATACTTGACCGTGATATAAACCGGCATATAATTGAATAGCGGAAACACTGGAATGTGCTGAAGCTGGAGGCAAGGTGGCAAGTTAATGATCTTCACAACACTCATTGTATATCCTTGGCATTGGTAACGCGATGTGAATCCATGGAAAGTTTAGGTCGACCATGGCGGGTTATAAATGATCCCATATGAGTTGTGTCAGTAATCCGACCAGTGGTTCATCCCAGCTAGTTGTTGAAGTTAACCAAAATGCAGTGACAGCAACTTGTACACCTATCCATTGAGCAGAATCCTTCAGTATGCGCAGAAACATGTCTTCAACATCGAATATGAACCCTTCAGAGATGGCATGGATGGTGTTTCGAA
Organism: Thinopyrum elongatum; assembly: GCA_011799875.1. Classification (NCBI taxonomy): domain Eukaryota; kingdom Viridiplantae; phylum Streptophyta; class Magnoliopsida; order Poales; family Poaceae; genus Thinopyrum; species Thinopyrum elongatum. Next base: position 402,805,096 of record CM022297.1, on the reverse strand, counting down.
GAACATCAGAGATAGCATTATTAGTATTCATCCCAGCCAGAGGACAGAGGGTGTATGTGAGGATGTGATATAACCTCTGATTGTCGAAAGTTAAGTGCTCTGGCAGAGGAGGACCATTGTAGTCATGCATCTTATCTTCATCCATTGTGCATCGAAAATCTTCATCAGAGATGGCATCAATGTTATGAACCCGAATCTCAGTTTTGCCATGTTCAAACCGAGGGAAATGAAAGTGCGATACAAAGTCCATGGCAGTGCATTTGATTCGTTTTCCTTCAGTCATCCATTCCATAATCCACTTTGTGCTATCTGACTCATCTCCGGAGATATATAGTGTTGCATAAAATTGAAGAATAATCTCCCGGTTCCATGGATGTTGATAGCCTAAGGCATGCGTGAGACCAAAGTCTTTGATACCTTGCAGAATTTGATTGAAACAGCCGATGTTCTTCATAGCAGCAAAGTCTGGAAACTCATGAGGGAAAATCTTCAGGCTGTCATAAAGAATATGTGAATAGTATATTGCATGTTCCTGAGTCCAGAACCGAGGAAATTCAGACGTATTGGACTTGCTGTAAGGACTCTCTTGAAAGAAAATTGGATGAGTACTTTTGTTGAACAGTGGCCCTTTGACGCCAATGCCAATGGAAAACAATGGCAGTCTCTCGCGAGGATAAGGGTACTTGAGTTCATCTTCAACAGAAATTACTTCATCTCCATAGATGACGGAATCTGAATGATGAGCTGACGCAGATTTTGTTGCAGAAGGATCAACATCTGAGTTTCTTAGTGCAATGTCGAGTGAGATCCTCAAAGGAGAGGGATTTGACACTTGTTCAGGAGCTGAGTCAGGCACTGTTTCTTTCTTAGCAACTGGGGGTTGTTGAGGATTTGCTTCAAAAGTCGTTGGAGGAGCAGAGGGATGGACCAAATCATTTGGTGCATCTTGGACCAGAGACGCTTGACATTCAGACTAAGGAAGTTCACCTTCTTTGGACACTTGATGTTGAGGAGGATTTGCTTCATGAGCTGAGGAGGCCAAAGGCACTGGTTCAGTTGGCCTTGCCAAATATGATGCAGCTGCAACTGGTTCATGAGGCAAAGGAATTTTCTGTATAGGAGAATTTTCTCTCTGAGCATCAGTATCAGGAGGAGGAGCATTCTTCTTCGTTGTCCTTTTCTTCTTCTGCTGCTTGGACGGATCTATATGCCCTTTGACCAGATCATTATAACCAGTCACTTCGGCTTGGTGATCAAGGCAAATCTTGCGAACGATTCCTCAAGCTACTTGATGACAAACTTGGATTTAGTATCTTTCATTCGGTTGTCGAGCTCCTTGAGTTGTGCCTTGAGGTCATTGATCTCAATAGAATCATTTCTCATATCTTGGATTAGATCAGACACTTGAGAAATAACTTCAGAGGGAATTGGCAAAGATGCCACTTCTCCATCAAACAAATCTTCGACAAATCTGTCCAGCTGCTCCATAATGAACGTATGATCGAAAGAATGTGGGGCAGCAGAGATATCTTGAGTCTGTGCAGCAGCCTGAGCTGAGGGAGCAGTCTGTGCCACATTTTGCTCGGATATGGAGGCATAGAAGCCAAAGGTTGAGTCAGTTTTGGAGCATATTATGCAGCCTTTTCTTTCACAATATCAGTGCTTGGAACTTTTTGCTTGGCAGTAGGGATTTTGATCTACTTTATCTTTTGCTTCGACAGCTGTTCTCCTGGCTTAGCTGAGCCAACGGGGGCTTCAACTACCAAATCTTGGAAGTTTATTGCATCAGGATGAGGTTATGTATTTACTTTGTCAACCATGGTGACAGTGGTTGCAGGGGTCTTTCTCTTCAATGGGTTCTTCTTCGGAGGAGCAATGGGTACTGCACTTGCATGAAGGTCAGGCAGAATAGTGGATGTAGTGACATTCACTTGTTCGGAGAGAGTTGCCTCAATTTCTTCTCGGGTGAGCGGAGGATCATCTTGATCAGAAGAATCACTTTCATGTTCAGCTGGCTTAGCAGGCCTTTTCCTCGGGGTGCTCTTTTTCTTTAGAGCAGCAGATTTTGGATCATGTTTGATCTTCATTCGGCATTCTACTTTTCCTTCAGCCTTTTTCTTCTCGACGTCTGATTTGATGAGACAACGATTTTCTTCTTCCTTGGCCTGTTCTTTTGCAGCCTTCTTGGCTCGCTTTTCAGCATTCTTGAGGCGCTTGGCCTTTTCTTCAGGATAAGAATCAGGAGTCATGGTGGACGACTCATGAGCATCAGGAGGTGGTGGAGGCCTTTGCTGGGGTTCACCTGCCCGTATGAGCCCAATCTCGCGACAGTCACCCCATGTGGGATGGAAAGCAAAGTTCTTGGCGTACCGAGGATGAACCATCTTGTAGTTAAACCACTTTCTTACCCAGTGACGCCGAATCTTTTGCACACATCCTTTTCTTTGAGTTGAATCTTCTCCTGGAACTGTGTTATACTCATCATGAGAGACAAGCTCAGCTGTATTTTTGAGTGGTTCTCCGCCACCTCTCCTCTTCTTCGGAGCATCTGCCTCTTGTTCATCTGCATTTGGTTTGGATCTTTTCCTCTTGCTGGTTGACGGGCCTACCGTTGGGCCCTTTGCATTTGGTGCTTTTGATTCATCCGCTGTGCCCATGAATGCCTCTTCGTCATCAGCCATACTGTGTGGCTTAGCAGAATCTGCAACTGACTGCATTCACCTGTGAAGAGAATAGGTACGAGGGAAAATGGGGACAGGGTCACAAATGCTCACAGCTAAAGTTTTCTCGAACAAAAACATTTTGAGGAAGAACCAGATACAGACTTTGAGAGATGTTTCAAAAGAATGAAACATATAGGTCATGCTAGTAGGTCCAAAGAATAATACTAGACAGCGAGCTAGGCATATCATTCAAGCGAAACATAACACAAACCCTAGATCTGACAGATTCGGATGCGAGGAAAAAATACAAACCACATCCGCACTAGAAAGGTAAAAATTAGATCTAAGAACTACGGTAAAATCAGAGAAATTTAACCGTGGATGTACTCGAATTGAGAGAGATGGATGTTCGAGTTCAAACCACACGTACCCTAGCTCGGTGACATGCAGCAGCTACGGCGGCGCGGGGAAGAAGATGTCCCGCGGCGGCATGGAATGACTCTGGTGACCTCTTTCCGGTAGTTAGGCGGCGAAGGGGTCAACGGCGTCGAGCTCAAGGAGAGCACTGCGGCGAGGGTTTCGGTGGAGAGCGAGGTGAAAGAGAGTAAAAAGTAAGAGGGGAGCGGTGCGGCCTATATATAAGCGAATGGAAATAACCGCGCGCTGAGGTTTTTGATCGGACGGTCTCAAGACAGAGACGATTGCAATTCAACGGATAGGATGGACTGGTAGTTGATATGTTGCATGTGGCAACCGTCAAAGATCGTGGTCCAGACTTGGGCGAGAAACTCCAAATTTTGGATGGCTTTCGCCAAAACAGATTAAAGTTTGGACCGAATCTTAATCATGGTCAAGGACACCAGATAAGTTTCGTTCCAGATAAAATTGAGCATTTGCAACGGAACAACATAGACTAGAAGAGATAGATTAGAGGGAAAACAAGGTCCTAGGCATTTCACTCAGGTAGAAACACAAGCACATGAGCAAATAGCTATGAGAGAAATGCATTCAGACAGAAACCAAATCCATCGAACAAAGAGAAATCCAACGGAAGAAAATTGTGGTGGCGTAACCCACCGTATAAGAATTGTATGACCCCGAGCGTCGCACAATTATCGTGGCACCCGGTTAGTCTAGTTCTTCATTAATGTATTCACTCTCAGAAAGAAACTTTCACTTTGTTGAAAGTTTCAGACTCTTTGAGTGTTATGCACCCATTCCTTCAAAGATGTGAAAGTGTTAGCACGGGTGCCGAGTCCAGCTTACTGCATGTTTGTGAAGTCCAAGATATTTAGCTCACACCTTAATGCACAGAATCTTTTCTCGTCGAGAGGCTTGGTGAAAATATCAGCGAGATTGTCTTCGGTCTTGACGTGATTGATGACAATATCCTCTCGAGCCACATGATCACGAATAAAATGATGCCTGATGGCAATGTGCTTTGTGCGAGAATGTTGCACAGGATTATGTGCAATTTTGATGGCACTCTCATTATCACAATATAGAGGAATGTGCTTGACCTTGATGCCATAATCCTTCAATGACTACTTCATCCACAGTAACTGAGTGCAACAAGCGCCAGTAGCAATATATTCGGCTTCAGCCGTAGAGAGAGATACACAATTTTGCTTCCTTGACGACCAACAGACCAATGATCTACCGAGGAAGTGACATGTCCCCGAAGTAGATTTCCTATCAACCAAGTCACTAGCCCAATCTGAGTCTAAATACCCAACAAGATCAAACTATGCTCCCTTAGGATACCATAAACCTAAGGTGGGGGTGTGAGCCAAATATCTCAGAATGCGCTTGACCGCTTGGTGATGCGATTCTTTCGGTGCATCTTGATAGTGGGCACACATGCAAACACTCAACATAATGTCAGGTCTGGATGCACATAGGTAAAGCAGAGATCCAATCATCGAACGATAGGCTTTCTGATCATAGTCCTTACCATACACATCTGCATCTAGCTTACCATTCGTGGGCATCGGAGTTTTATAGCCCTTCATTTTAGAATCTTGCATTTTGAATTTCTTCAGGCACTCTTTCAGATATTTCTCCTAAGAAATGAAAATGCCATTTGCTTGTTGACGAATTTGCAGTCCGAGAAAAAATTTGAGTTCACCCATCATGGACATTTGATATTTATCGGACATCATTTTCCCGAATTCTAAGCTGCAAGCATTGTTAGTACAGACGAAGATAATATCATCCACATAGATTTGACAAACGAATAAACCATTGTCAACTGCACGAGTGAAAAGTGTGGGATCTGTGGATCCTGGTTTGAACCCTTTGTCGAGCAAAAACTTCTTCAGGGTGTCATACCAAGCTTGAGGGGCTTGCTTTAGCCCATATAAAGCTTTCTTCAACCTAAAAACTTTCTTAGGAAACTCAGGGTGTTCAAAGCCAGGTGGTTGTCTAACATAAACTTCCTCATCAGTTTCACCATTGAGGAAAGCACTTCTCACATCCATTTGATATGGCAAGATATCATTGTAATTGGCATAAGCGAGAAGTATGTGAATTGCCAAAAGGCGTGCAACAGGAGCATATGTTTCACCGAAATCAATACCTTCTACCTGTGTGTACCCTTGAGCAACAAGTCATGCTTTGTTTCTCACCACAATACCATTTTCATCTTGTTTATTGCAAAAAATCCATTTTGTGCCGATGATATTGTGCTTCTTGGGATTCGGTTTGTCAACCAGTTCCCATACATCATTCAATTTGAATTGCACCAACTCCTCTTGCATGGCATTCATCCAGTCTGGATCATTCATGGCTTCTTCATACTTGGTAGGTTCTGCCAATGAAACAAAGGAGAAACTTCCATAGTAGTTAGCCAAACGAGTGCGAGAACAAGTCATGGGTCGATAACCTGGATTCTCAATTTCATCGAGAATTAATGAGGGATCAACTCGATTTACCACATGAGGATGAGCATTTTCTTCGTGATGGTCATTATCACCAGCATCAGCATTTGTGTCATCATTTCCTTTAGGATTACCATTTTGATCGACATTTGGATCTTGATTCCCATTTCCATTTGGAGGAGCATTTGCTTCGGCAGTGGCTTGACGAGTTCTGCTTCGAGTCATAGGAGCATCATCATCAGATGACTCAGGTGCATTTCCTTCAACAGGCTTGACGCTCACAATGGCCATTTGCCAAATAGCATCTGATATCAATGGTTCATCTATCACATTTGGCAGGTGCTCCTTTTGGGAGCCGTTAGATTCATCAAACCACACATTTACCGTTTCCATAACTTTCATGTGGTGAGAGTTATAGACTCGATACGTATCCGAGTTTGAGCCATAACCGAGAAGAAAACCTTCATGTGCTTTAGGGGTGCAAACTTGGAGGAATGATTCATATCAAGAATGTAACAAGGTGCACCAAAAACACGTAGATAAGAGACATTTGGTTTCTTGCCAGTGATAAGCTCATATGAAGTTTTCTTAAGGAACTTGTGAAGATAAACACGATTGATATCATGACAAGCAGTGTTAATAGCATCAGCCCAGAAGCGAATGGGAGTTTTATACTCACTGAGCATAGTTCTTACCATTTCAATGAGAGTTCTGTTCTTTCGTTCAATAACTCCATTTTGTTGGGGAGTGTATGCAGCAGAGAACTCATGAGTAATACCATGTTCATCGAGGAATTCAGCAGTATGAGTATTTTTGAACTCAGTTCCATTGTCACTTCTGACGTGCTTGATTCGCACATCATATTCATTCTGGGCCTTCTTAGCGAAGCTTTTGAAGATATCTTGAGTACAGGTCTTGTATTCGAGAAAGAATACCCAAGTGTATCGAGAGAAATCATCAACAATAACCAGACCATAGTGACTGCCACCGAAGCTTGCATAATTTTGAGGACCAAATAAATCCATATGAAGAATTTCCAGTGGTCTTGTTGTGGTCATGACTATATTTGATGAATGATGCTTCTTAGCCAATTTACCAGCTTCACAAGCAGCACAAAGATGATTCTTATCGAATTTTACATCAGGAATGCCACGGAGATGATTTTTCTTCACCTGGGTCTGCAAATTTCTCATACCTGCATGACCAAGTCTACGGTGCCACAGCCATCCTTCTGTTGCTTTTGCAAGCAAACAAGTTTGGACTGAGGGACCCTTAGAGAAATCCACAATTTAAAGATCACCCTTTCTAATTCCCTCAAAGACGAAGGAATGGTTAGAGGCCATGAAAACAATGCATTTGGAAATAGAGAATAAGACTAGCATGCCTAAATCACATAGCTTGCCAACTGACATAAGATTGAATCCAAGGGATTGAACAAGCAACACATGACCAATAGACTTGTCCTTAGAAATAGCAATTTTACCTAGCCCAATTACCTTTCCTTTGTTGTTGTTGCCAAAAGTGATATACTTCAGAGGAGAAGCAGTTAAGTTGGGGTCGACAAACAACGACTTGTCTCCGGTCATATGACTAGTGCATCCACTGTCCGTAATCCATTTAGTGAACCCGGAGACATAGTCCTGCAGAAGAATTAGGCTTTCTTAACCACCCACATCTTTGCAGGTGGCTTCGAAACAAATGAACGAGCAGGATATGATTTCTTTTGATAAGCATAGTTGTTACTCGATGAGGAGCGAGTATAATTGAAAGAGTAAGCATTGAAATTCTTCCCAGATGAATGAGCATAATGATTGTATCCTGTATGCATATATACATTCTGTCGAATCCTTTGTGTCTGCATGGTTAGGCGAGCAGAAATAGGCAAGGCATCAACAGTTTTCTTTGGCACCCAAATGGCTTTCTTTGGGGGGCCACTTCTGCTATTTGGACCAACATAGCGAGCAACAGTTTCACCATGTTGATTCTTGAACAACTTATAGGTGTGCAGGGAATCATCATCAGGATATTCAGGAATAGGAGAGTTGTATCCTGAAAGTAATGCTAGATCGAGCGTTTTGCTCTTTGCAGGAACCCACACAGTTTGAGGATATTGATGTGGTTCCCAGTAAGAACCATCTTCATTCAGTTTCCTTTCGAAACCAATACCTTCCTTTCTAGGATTTTTGTGAAGGATAGATTTCTTCAAAACATCACGTAGGGTTTGATGCCCTTTGAGAGATTTGAACATTCATGTCTGAAGAAGATCCTTTAACCTAGCATTTTCATCAGAAACAGAACCATTTTCCTCGATAGAGGAGTTAGCCTTCACAGATGATTCAGCATTAGTTCATTTAATGCATTTTAAACATGGTGGCTCAAACATTTCAGGTTTCTATTTAAGTTTTTGGGTGAGAAGAGAATTTTCTTTTATCAAATCCTCATGAGCTTCTCTCAGTGCCTCAAGTTCATGTTTCCTTTTCAGGTAATCAAAGGTCAATCTTTCATGGTCTGCTGAGAGAAAATCATGACGAGTTGAGAGTTCATCCATTCGTGACTTGAGAGTGGAATACTCTTCGGTCAGCGACTGGTTTTTCTCCATCTCCTCAACCAATAACCCTTCAGATTTTCTGAGGGTTTTCTCAATTTTCTCAAGAGAATTTTGTTGAATATTTGCAATTTTGATCAACTTAGCATGGTCATCCCCATCAGAAGAATATTGATCACTGGAGTGAAACTTATGATGTTTCAATGATACCTTCTCTTTCGAAGCCTTGGCCATGAAGTAGTGCTACTTCTTGAGCTTGCATTGTTTTTCCCTTGAAGAGGAAAGGGTGTGTGGCACCTCGGCTCAGAGAAACAGGAACGCCCCGTATTCCAGCCCAGAGATCGAGGAGAAGTCTTCTGGAATACGGCACTGCTTAGCATAGAACAAATCAGCTCTTTATTACAATCTATATGGATACAAGGGATTACATCGGCATGATGACACTACGCTTGCCACGGTTGCTCCATGCAAGTAGGAGAACGACACAAAGCAGTGGAACAGCGACGATGGTGATGAACTCCACTCCGTAGGGACTCTGGCTAGAACTCTTATCCTAGCTCGCAAACAAGGAATCCACGGTAAACAAGCAATCAAATCTGGCATGACCTGCAAACTGGCATGACACGCCAGGTTAGTACATTGAATGTACTTGCAAGCTCACAGCAACCAAAGCAATCAAGACAAACAACAGCATGGCAATTACAGGTTACTTAGCAATGATGAACATGATACTATCAGAACAACATGGCATGTACAACATGATATAGCTAGAACAATACGAGCAGGGCATGAACATATGAACATGATGATACTAACATGCAACATGATGAAGCTATCATGCACCAACTTACTCTGCTCGGGTTACCTCGTAACCATCACATGCACAAGCTTACCATCACGGACATCACGCGATCATCTCAGGATCCAATCAAGCTTGGTATTAACATTATCGTAGTAATCATTACATGAACACAATGAGCGTGACCTTTACCCGTGATTCTCGCATAACACCACAAATATCCAACAACACGGTATCCTCGATACCACGGTGATCCTCTCACGATCACATAAAGATCAACCAACTTCGATATCCATGATACCTCCGTGATCCTCTCTCGATCACGACCAATCTCTTTCTCATCATCGAACCAGGGTTGCTATTAATCAAGTTATTATTATTACTGTTGACCCATAGTGTGACCGACTACGAACTGGGCCCATATCCGCAGGCGCGGCTATCAATAGATTAAACACACACTCTGCAGAGGTTAGTACATTGTACCCACACCACGGAACCCATGGCCTTGCACTCCCATTCGGGTGGACCAACAGCATTCCGACAAAACCGATCTATTGCCATCACACTCTCCCAGCCACTCCGACAAACTCCCCTTTGGGCTAAGTCCTGGGTGGCCCCAATGTCAACTCGTGACATCCGCCACCTACGTGGCCGGCCACCGTCGTGGCAAAACATAAACGGTCCCAAACGGGGACATGAGCTCAAAACCAAACACGGGTACACAAGGCTTATGCCGTCCTACCCGGCCAAGGTAGAGCCCGCGCATAACCTTCCGTCGTTGGAGGCACCGGCGAGAGGCATGACAATAGACCCAGTTAGGACCCCCCATAAGGCAAGTGTGGTTGCACTGGTCAGCTCGATTTGGTGGGACCATGACTCAGCCAACAGTTGTTCAAGTTTGATTATTATCCGGTTAAACTTGATTGCAATGAGCTGAGCCATATTAAAATGACATGATGCAACTATAATGCATGAGCATGATATCAACATAAGCAGGGAGGTGCAGCACAATCATCGGGCATAACAACAATGAAGCATTTAACCAAATGAGCATGGCATACTAATGAGCATGAGCATAGCATGACTACTAGCATCATAAATAAATACCATGCAAGAATATAACAAGAATACTACCAAGTAATCATGCAACCAACTAGATGCAACGGAATATGCATAGCAACAGTACTGGATAGCAGACGATAAGCATGCATCAGAACGAACATCACTACTACCAGCATGTACTACTACTACCAAACAAGGCATACGAAAGTAATACTAGCAAGAATACATGATAACCAAGTGCATCCGAACATGTCATTAAGATGAACATGAAACTATAAACATTACCAAAACACCGATAACAGTTGCAGATAAACAAGCACTTATTAAATGTTCAAGTAGAAAAAAAACCATGGCTACTGCATGACTATCATGCAAGTGGTTGTCGTGGCTTGCCTGGGGATGAAGAATACACCGGGGAGAAGTGCGGAAAGCTCGCGGAAGGAATCACTGGAAAAGTTTCTCTCTCAAAGGGGGCTGATTATGGGCAAGGGCAAAATGGTCATTTTCACAGTGGGACCACCTAGTGAAAATGGTACCACAAGATAGAGCTCGACGAGACAAAGAAGTAGGCTTTGGAATCACCTCGATCGGAGTTGTGGTTGAAAACATACAAAGGTTTGAAAGTTAGGGACTAATCTGCAAAAGAACCACTGCAAACAGGTCCCTGGGCTGAAAACAGAAAACGCATTCTCAGAAAATACGCTTTTAGAACATGAAAATGTATTTTTGCCCACAACCGTACCCGAATATGTTTTTGATCAGAGAAGACGTATTCCGTGGAATACGCCTCCACTAATCCATGTCAGCGGGGCCGGCCGGGTCACGCGTGAGACTTACAGGTGGGGCCCGCCACTTATCCACGTTGGCAAACGGGGTTAATGCCCGTGCGGCTGACTCGTGGGGCCCGAGGGGTGGCGGGGCCCGCTGGCAGAGGTCGTCGTCTTCAACCTCGCAGCTCCTGGCCGGGATAGGGGCGGCGCTCGATGGGGAGTTGCCGGTGACTCCGGCCACCTCCCGTGGCGTGCGATCTACCGGCGTGTTCAGCGCGACGAGACGGAGCCACTATCGGTAGTAGAAGACGCTGGGGAGCTCGGGGTTGAGGAGGAGAAGGTCCGCGGCGGATGAGGGCTTCGGCCGGAGATGGGCAAGGCACCACGGCCATGGAGAGGAGGCGGCGAGCTACGGGGAGAGGTCTAGGTGGTCGTGGAGGCCTCTGGTGGTGGATGGATGGAGGGGAGGAGCTCGGGTATGCTCGGATTCGAGCGGAGCCCGACGGCGGCCATGGCGACCATGGGCGGCGAGGAGAGGCTCTCCAGCTCGGGCGAGAGGCTAGGCGGGGCTAGAAGGAGATGGGGAGGCTGGTGGTGTGCTCGGAATGGCTCGGGGAGGTCCATTTATAGGCGGGGCGAGGATGGCCGAGCCGGTTGCCGCCGCTCGGGTCCGGACAATGCTCTGGCGACCACATAGGTCATGGGGAGGAGCAAGAACACGATGAGGGGGGAGCGGACGAGCTGCAGAGGTTCACGGAGACGAGCAGCGCCCGGGGTCACGAGGAGGAAGAGGACAGAGGAGGAAGACGACGGTCGGCTACAGATCGCCCGTGGGCGCACGGCGATGAGCACTAGCGAGCGAGCTGCCGGAGGAGGAGAGGAGTCCAGGGAGAAGAGGACCACACGGACGAGCTGTTGGACATGGTTGGGTGCGCGAACGCGGCGAGCAGAGAAGGGGCCCGAGCAAGAAACCAACCAGCTCGCATCCAGGGCATGCCACAGTGGCGGTCACCACGTAAACTGGCGAGTAGAAGACGCAATGGGCTGGCAAATGTTGTCTAGGGTGGAGTCCCTCCAGGGCAGGTTACAACTGAGTTTAAATCCCGATTAAAAACGTTGTGGTTAGATGGGAAATGACCTCTGAAGTTTGCAGTTGCAAACTGTTGCGTGAAACTGTGATCAACAGGGATAGCTAAGTGGTGAAATAGCATGCCTTAGAGGTTTTGGGTAGGAAGGACAAGAATCCTGTGAAGTTTTGAGGGATTTGGACCAAGTTTTAATATAGTTGCTTAACAACTGCTTAATCTGGTCCAGAAACAAAATGATGAAGTAGCACTCACTAGGAGTGATGGATTGAGCTGAAAATTAACATGGCAGGATGATTTGGGCATGAGAGGATGCCGTAAAAATTTCATGCCATTTGGCCAAGCCAAAATGGTACTTCCTTCATACAACACCTCTCTGGACAGAATCTTGGGAAAATTCCTGAGGGAAAATGGCTAAATGAAATAAGCCCAAATCTTGTGGAGATAGGTTATATGGGTAGGAGAAGGTTTAGGAAAATTTTCAGCCATAATGGAGCAAGATAAAATATACTTGCTTCACCAACTGAAAATTTGGACAGAAACAAAGAATTGAAGGTGTGCTCACATGGATGGATAAAATGAGCTCAAATCTTGAGGAGAGTGATTATTTGATTATATGAAGGACCATGCAAAATTTCAACTCATTTGGGTCAACCTAGCTAGTACTTCCTTCACACAGGCTTCCCTCAGACAGGAACTTTGAAAAATTGCGCAGGAAGGATCACTAGGCAAATTAAGTTGAATTTTGACATGAGGCAATGATATGGATAGTAAAAGGTGTCCAAAAAGTTTGGAGACAAATGGGCAAAGATAAATAGCACTTGCTTCACAAAGTGCCATTTAGGGCAGAATAGGAAAGGAATTAATTGAACATGATCTTGGATCATGTCAATGAAGGATCTTGACATATTTGAGGAAGATATGACCCAAATAATTTATGAGAATTATTTGGGAATTTTAGGAGTGACAGAAATATAGGTTGCTTCACAACCTAGGGCAAATAGGGTTATTCCTTTAACATAAAAAGGAATATTCTCAAGGAAAAGAATATTGAGGTTGGTCCAAGATGAATATGGCATGGTCTAGGGATGGATATGAGGATGACAAGCCACTCTGGAAAGGAAGAAGAGGTCATCTCCTCCAGTTTCCAGACCACATAGCCACAGAAAAAGAAAACTCAAGCAAAATCCTTAGAAAATCAAAAGAAAAAGAAAGGGCCAAAAATCAGGGTGTGACAAACCTTCCCCCCTTAAATAAATCTTGTCCTCGAGATTTGGTTGCTCAGGGAACAAGTATGAATATACTGACTTAAGAAACCCGTTTCCAACTCGGGTATCCTTTTTCCTTTATTGATTGTTCCCCATTGAATTCCATATGACGAGACTGCCTGGCTTTGGGGTGGTTTGCTTCACTGTATCCACATCCTGACAGAACTTACCTCACATGTTCATGCTTATACTGGCTCCAATTCTTTTCATATCTGTTGACTTAGCTAAAGGTGATAAGTTATCATGACTGAGATATATGCCCGTCTCACAAGTCCGAGAGTGAATTTCGAGGGATGTGTTATCCGGCACTGACAACCTTTCATGAAGTTGTAAAGAGATTTTTCCTGGTGGACACCCAAGCTTTTACTCCTTGCATGGGATTTCTCGAATATATGCAGGTCCTTCGGGTTCAAAACAGTGAGGTGAGTCATAACCATTCTCCTGACGGATTCTGACTTCTCGCAGGAGTTTCTGAATCATCTTGACTGGCTCCACTGTCTTGAGGATCAGATTCGTACCAAATATTTGACTGTCGCCTGTCGTAGCCAACATAAAGGGGTACGGCCTTATATGATAGAATCCGCAGACTTGACCAACGGTGGTGCTGGCAGAAGAAATTTTATTCATGACAGGTTGCCCTTTGATGATTCTCATAAGTGAGGGCACATGCTTCGATACTGTTGCTCAACGTCCTGATTATTCATCCTGTCGGCATATCCATGGGGATAGTAGTCTGTGTGGTGCTTACCATAGTTGCTGGAGTCAAACTGTTGAATTGACCTTTGGTCTGACTTCATAGACCCAGATATTTGATACTGACAAATCTGAGCTTATACCGTTAACTGAGCGGGTTGTCTGGATATGGGATCCTTACCAAAATTGAGTAGACCCCCTTAGGTGAATATTCCTGGTGATCGATGCTGACTCGGGCTGTCCGGGGTATCTACACCATGTGGTTCATGCAACAATTTTCATACCTGCATCACCGGTCTTGCTCCTTCATTATTGTTTTCTTGGTCTGGATCCTTTGTTGAAAGAGCTGGGTCATATTGCTTCTTCGTGCATCCATTGGTACTGTTGAGTGCAATATGTCAGACATCGTAACTTATCCTCATTCATGTATCAGGTGATAGGGACTCTACCGGGTTCACACGTACTTGCATATAGCTCATTGTTGTCAAACATACAAGGTGGTGACAAGGGTTACTGATATCACCTTGCCGGGTATCAGGAAACTGGCCTTGCTGAGTACTGTCAAAATTTGTTGTCCCATGTTGTTGTTCTCCAAAACTTGTCGGTTCTTGCATCACCAACTGGCTTTCTTTCTCTTGCATGACTCATGAGGTTTTCGGAACCTTACCTTAACTTCATCACCGTACCAGAGACTTACAAGAACTTGGCAGCATGCTCACGATATATAAATAGCTGATTCTCGAGGCGGACTTGTGTTTCTGACTGATTCTTGCTTCTGACACAACTGTTGCCGCTCTGGTTCTTGGGATGCACTGCCAAATGCTGTCAATTCATAGTGTAATATCTTACACTAATGCCGTACTGAGGGAGGTTGGATGGCTTATGCTGGAAGCCATCAAGAGTATCTTGCTGAGGGAGACTGGATACCGTGCTTCAGAAGCTTCCCCCCTTAAAGGCTTGCTAGGGAAGACTCGACACCTTGCACGGGAAGTCATCTATGTATCGTACTGAGGAAGATAGAGGAACCTTGCAGTGGAAGCTTCTCAGGTAGCTTGCGAGGAAAGACTGGGTTGCTTACAGCAGAACCTTCTCATTGTAATATGCGGACTGAATGCCACGTATAGATACCACCTTAATATTTCTGCTGTTGATTACTTGTATGAAACGGGGTTTGCTGGACTATCCTCCTTTCTGAGTATTGAATACATAGCACATTCTTGCTTTCTTCCAGGTATATCATGTTTCAGAATCATCCTCAAAGAAGAATCAAACCTAGCATATGAATCATACCTTTGACTGAGACTGTATTGTTGGTCTTGCACACAGCTTATCTTCTTGCTGATTTGATCATCACTGCTATGAAGAGTGCACAATGAGGGAGACTTGATTATCCGTACTGTTGTGAGGAGTGCACGCTAATGCAAATTTGATTATCAGCATCAAGATCAGATATTCCCCATTTCACTGCAGTCGGCTGAGAATTCCATTTTGTTTAGCTGAGTTTCCAAATATATGCATTCCTTGCTGATTCTTCGGGTCCGGTGTCGGTTGACGAGCAACTTTAATAAGGGGAAAATATGAAACACCGAAGGCCCAAAGAAAGAAGCAAAAGAAACGACGAAAACAAAAGCACGCAAGCATACTAACAATATAAATAATGCGAATAATCAAGCAACATCACATATTACTGCTACTCACAACAATAATATGCATGCACACCTAAGCACACAAATCTCGCGGAAACTCCGGTATTACGATCTAATATGCTGTGGCGGGGTGCACGAAAGTGAATCTGCGTGTGGAAGGAGTTGGTGTAACCAAGGCTACACCAAGCACTGGCTGAACTCCGGTTGCAACTGGATGGATATGGAGGCGAGGACGGACTTGGTGATCATGGGGTGGAACACGGAGGTCACGACCACATCATCATCAAGCGTATGGAGGGAATCGCACATGTCCAATGAATGAGATGACAGGGTAGGATAGAGGTGGAAAAGCAAGGCGTGCTAGCATTGCCCTTTTCTGATCACAAAGATCAGTAAGGGTTGCCAAAGGAACGAGATGAAGGGCACGGTCCGGGATAGAGACAAGTCTATCATCGAAACGATATGGGTGGATGGCGGGAAAAATATCGACGCGATACCTAAGCATAACTCCTGCAAATGGTGTCTGGAACACTAGGTACCATGGCATCACTCCGCTGGGACAGAGATGACGCCAAACACCAAAGAGCAGGTATGCAAAGAGGGATGGTGCAGGTAGTGGATCTAAACCGATACCACCTACACTCACAAGATCACTACAAGCGTATAGATAGCAATCTATATGCATGCTATGCGACAAGCAAATGCAACAATCAAGTGCAACAAACCAACTGGAGTCTATACTACCGCTTTCTAACGCTCACGAGGGCTAGGGTGTCCTACAGCCAGACCTGCTCTGATACCAAGCCTTGTGGCACCCCGGCTCAGAGAAACCGGAATGCCCCGTATTCCAGCCCAGAGATCGAGGAGAAGTCTTCTGGAATACGGCACTGCTTAGCATAGAACAAATCATCTCTTTATTACAATCTATATGGATACAAGGGATTACATCGGCACGGCGACACTACGCCTACCATGGTTGCTCCATGCAAGCAGCAGAACGACACGAAGCAGCGGAATAACTACTGGCAGCGGAACAGCGATGATGGTGATGAACTCCACTCCGCAGGGACTCTGGCTGGAACGCTTATCCTAGCTCGCAAACAAGGAATCCACGGCAAACAAGCAATCAAATCTGGCATGACCTGCAAACTGGCATGACACGCCAGGTCAGTACATTGAATGTACTTGCAAGCTCACAGCAACCAAAGCAATCAAGACAAACAACAACATGGCAATTACAGGTTACTTAGCAATGATGAACACGATACTATCAGAACAACATGGCATGTACAACATGATACAGCTAGAACAATACGAGCAGGGCATGAACATATGAACATGATGATACTAACATGCAACATGATGAAGCTATCATGCACCAACTTACTCTGCTCGGGTTACCTCGTAACCATCACATGCACAAGCTTACCATCACGGACATCACACGATCATCTCAGGATCCAATCAAGCTTGGTATTAACAATATCGTAGTAATCATTACATGACCATGAGGAGCTTGACCTTTACCCATGACTCTCGCATAACACCACAAATATCCAACAACCCGGTATCCTCGATACCACGGTGATCCTCTCACGATCACATAAAGATCAACCAACTTCGGTATCCATGATACCTCCATGATCCTTTCTCGATCACGACCAATCTCTTTCTCATCATCGAATCAGGGTTGTTATTAATCAAGTTATTATTATTACTGTTGACCCATAGTGTGACCGACTACGAACTGGGCCCATATCCACGGGCGCGGCTATCGATAGATTAAACACACACTCTGCAGAGGTTAGTACACTGTACCCTCACCACGGAACCCATGGCCTCGCACTCCCATTCAGGTGGACCAACGGCATTCCGACAAAACCGATCTGTTGCCATCACACTCTCCCAGCCACTCCGACAAACTCCCCTTTGGGCTAAGTCCTGGGTGGCCCCGATGTCAACTCGTGACATCCGCCACCTACGTGGCCGGCCATCGTCGTGGCAAAACATAAATGGTCCCAAACAGGGACATGAGCTCAAAACCAAACATGGGCACACAAGGCTTATGCCGTCCTACCCGGCCAAGGTAGAGCCCGCGCATAACCTCCCTTCGTTGGAGGCACCGGCGAGAGGCATGACAATAGACCCAGTTAGGACCCCCCATAAGGCTAGTGTGGTTGCACTGGTCAGCTCGATTTGGTGGCACCATGACTCAGCCAACAGTTGTTCAAGTTTAATTATTATCCGGTTAAACTTGATTGCAATGAGCTGAGCCATATTAAAATGACATGATGCAACTATAATGCATGAGCATGATATCAACATAAGCAGGGAGGTGCAGCACAATCATCGAGCATAACAACAATGAAGCATTTAACCAAATGAGCGTGGCATACTGACGAGCATGAGCATAGCATGACTACTAGCATCATAAATAAATACCATGCAAGAATATAACAAGAATACTACCAAGTAATCATGTAACCAACTAGATGCAACGGAACATGCATAGCAACGGTACTGGATAGCAGACGATAAGCATGCATCAGAACAAACATCACTACTACCAGCATGTACTACTACTACCAAACAAGGCATACGAAAGTAATACTAGCAAGAATACATGATAACCAAGTGCACCCGAACATGTCATGAAGATGAACATGAAACTATAAACATTACCGAAACACCGATAACAGTTGCAGATAAACAAGCACTTATTAAATGTTCAAGTAGAAAAAAAACCATGGCTACTGCATGACTATCATGCAAGTGGTTGTCGTGGCTTGCCTGGGGATGAAGAATACACCGGGGAGAAGTGCGGAAAGCTCACGGAAGGAATCGCCAGAAAAGTTTCTCTCTCGAAGGGGGCTGATTAGGGGCAAGGGCAAAATGGTCATTTTCACAATGGGACCACCTAGTGAAAATGGTACCACAAGATAGAGCTCGATGAGATGAAGAAGTAGGCTTTGGAATCACCTCGATCGGAGTTGTGGTTGAAAAGATACAAAGGTTTGAAAGTCAGGGACTAATCTGCAAAAGAACCACTGCAAACAGGTCCCTGGGCTGAAAACAGAAAACGCATTCTCAGAAAATACGCTTTTAGAACATGAAAACGTATTTTTGCCCACAGCTGTACCCGAATACGTTTTTGATCAGAGAAGACGTATTCCGTGGAATACGCCTCCACTAATCCACGTCAGCGGGGCCGGCCGGGTCACGCGTGAGACTTACAGGTGGGGCCCGCCACTTATCCACGTTGGCAAACAGGGTCAACGCCCATACGGCTGACTCGTGGGGCCCGAGGGGTGCCGGGGCCCGCTGGCAGAGGTCGTCGTCTTTAACCTCGCAGCTCCCGGCCGGGACAGGGGCGGCGCTCGATGGGGAGTTACCGGCGACTCCGGCCACCTCCCATGGCGTGCGACCTACCGGCGTGTTCAGCGCAACGAGGCGGAGCCACTCCCAGTAGTAGAAGACACCGGGGAGCTCGGGGTTGAGGAGGAGAAGGGCCACGGCGGATGAGGGCTTCGGCCGGAGATGGGAAAGGCACCACAGCCATGGAGAGGAGGCGGCGAGCTACAGGGAGAGGTCTAGGTGGTCGTGAAGGCCTCTGGTGGTGGCTGGATGGAGGGGAGGAGCTCGGGGATGCTCGGATTCGAGCGGAGCCCGACAGCGGCCATGGTGACCGTGGGCGGCGAGGAGAGGCTCTCCAGCTCCGGCGAGAGGCTAGGCGGGGCTAGAAGGAGATGGGGAGGCTGGTGGTGTGCTCGGAATGGCTCGGGGAGGGCCATTTATAGGTGGGGTGAGGATGGCCGAGCCGGTTGCCGCCGCTCGGGTCCGGCCAACGCTCTGGCGACCACAGAGGTCACTAGGAGGAGCAAGAACACGACGAGGGGGGAGCGGACGAGCTGCAGAGGTTCACGGAGACGAGCAGCGTCCGGGGTCACGAGGAGGAAGAGGACAGAGGAGGAAGACGACGGTCGGCTACAGATCGCCCGTGGGCGTGCGGCGATGAGCGCCAGCGAGCGAGCTGTCGGAGGGGGAGAGGAGTCCAGGGAGAAGAGGATGACACGGATGAGCTGTTGGACATGGTTGGGTGCGCGAACGCGGCGAGCAGAGGAGGGGCCCGAGCAAGAAACCAACCAGCTCGCGTCCAGGGCATGCCACAGTGGCGGTCACCACGTGAACTAGTGAATAGAGGACGCAATGGGCTGGCAAATGTTGTCTAGGGTGGAGTCCCTCCAGGGTAGGTTACAACTGAGTTTAAATCCCGATTAAAAACGCTGTGGTTAGATGGGAAATGACCTCTGAAGTTTGCTGTTGCAAACTGTTGCGTGAAACTATGATCAACAGGGATGGATAAGTGATGAAATAGCATGCCTCAGAGGTTTAGGGTAGGAAGCACAAGAATCCTGTGAAGTTTTGAGGGATTTGGACCAAGTTTTAATATAGTTGCTTAACAACTGCTTAATCTGGTCCAGAAACAAAATGATGAAGTAGCACTCACTAGGAGTGATGGATTGAGCTGAAAATGAACATGGCAGGATGATTTGGACATGAGAGGATGCCATAAAAATTTCATGCCATTTGGCCAAGCCAAAATGGTACTTCCTTCATACAGCACCTCTCTGGACAGAATCTTGGGAAAATCTTGAGGGCAACTGGCTAGATGAAATGAGCCCAAACCTTGTGGAGATAGGTTATATGGGTAGGAGAAGGTTTAGGAAAATTTTCAGCCATAATGGAGCAAGATAAAATATACTTGCTTCACTAACTAAAAATTTGGATAGAAACAAAGAATTGAAGGTGTGCTCACCTGGATGGATAAAATGAGCTCAAATCTTGAGGAGAGTGATGATTTGATCATATGAAGGACCATGCAAAATTTCAACACATTTGGATCACCCTAGCTAGTACTTCCTTCACACAGGCTTCCCTCAGATAGGAACTTTGAAAAATTGGTCAGGACGGTTCACTAGGAAAATTAAGTTGAATTTTGACATGAGGCAATGATATGGATATGAAAAGGTGTCCAAAAAGTTTGGAGACAAATGGGCAAAGATAAATAGCACTTGCTTCACAAAGTGCCATTTAGGGCAGAATAGGAAAGGAATTAATTGAGCATGATCTTGGATCATGTCAATGAAGGATCTTGACATATTTGAGGAAGATATGACCCAAACAATTTATGAGAATTATTTAGGAATTTTAGGAGTGACAGAAATATAGGTTGCTTCACAACCTAGGGCAAATAGGGTTATTCCTTTAACAGAAAAAGGAATATTCCCAAGGAAAAGAATATTGAGGTTGGTCCAAGATGAATATGGCATGGTCTAGGGATGGATATGAGGATGACAAGCCACTCTGGAAAGGAAGAAGAGGTCATCTCTTCCAGTTTCTAGACCACATAGCCACAGAAAAAGAAAACTCAAGCAAAGTCCTTAGAAAATCAAAAGAAAAAGAAAGGGCCAAAAATCAGGGTGTGACAGGGTGATGCAGCAAAGTAGAGATAAGTATTTCCCTCAGTTAAGAACCAAGGTATCAAATCCAGTAGGAGATACAAGCAAGTCCCCAATCTATGCACCTGCACAAACAATCAAACACTTGCACCCAATGCGATAAAGGGGTTGTCAATCCCTTCACGGTCACTTGCAAAGGTGAGATCAGATAGAGATAGATATAAAAGATTACTAAAACATAAAACAAAATAAAAGTAAATAAATTGCAGCAAGGTATTTTTGGGTTTTTTGGTTTATAGATCTGAAAATATATGATGGAAAATAGACCCGGGGGCCATAATTTTCACTAGAGGCTTCTCTCTTGAAGGCAAATAATACGGTGGGTGAGCAAATTACTGTCGAGCAATTGATAGAAAAGCGCAAAGTTATGACGATATCCAAGGAATGATTATGCATATAGGCATCATGTCCGTGACAAGTAGACCGAAACAATTCTGCATCTACTACTATTACTCCACACATCAACCGCTATCCAGCATGCATCTAGAGTATTAAGTTCATAAAGAACGGAGTAATGCCTTAAGTAAGATGACATGATGTAGAGGGATAAACTCAGGCAAAATGATGAAAAACCCCATTTTTTACCCTTGATGGCAACAATACAAATACGTGCCTCGCTACCCCTACTTTGTCACTGGGTGAGGACACCGCAAGATTGAACCCAAAACTAAGCACCTCTCCCATTGCAAGAAGAACCAATCTAGTTGGCCAAACCAAACCGATAATTAGAAGAGAAATACAAAGATATCAAATCATGCATATAAGAATTCAGAGAAGATTCAAATAATATTCATAGATAAACTGATCATAAATCCACAATTCATCGGATCTCGACAAACACACCGCAAAAGAATATTACATCGGATAGATCTCCAAGAACATCGAGGAGAACATGGTTTTGAGAATCAAAGAGAGAGAGAAGAAGCCATCTAGCTACTAGCTATGGACCCGTAGGTCTGTGGTAAACTACTCACGCTTCATCGGAAGGGCAATAGAGTTGATGTAGAAGCCCTCCGTGATCGAATCCCCCTCCGGCAGGATGCCGAAAAAGGCCCCAAGATGGGATCTCACGGGTACAGAAGGTTACGGCAGCGGAAAAGTATTTTGGTGGATACTTCTGGTCGTTTGGGAATGTTTCTGAATTTATAGGCCAAAGATTAGGGTTGGAGGACTCCCGTGGGACCCACAAGCCAGGGGGCGCCCCCCCTAGGGCACGCCCTGAGGGCTTGTGGAGCCCTCGGGACTCTTCTAACTTCCTCTCCAAGTCCTACGTGTGTCTTCTGGTCCAAGAAAAATCATCATAAAGTTTTATTCCGTTTGGACTCTGTTTGATATTCCTTTTCTGTAAAACTCAAAAACAAGGAAAAAACAGAAACTGGCACTTGGCTCTGGGTTAATAAGTTAGTCCCAAAAATAATATAAAATAGCATAATAATGCATATAAAACATCCAAAACAGATAATATAATAGCATGGAACAATAAAAAATTATAGATACGTTGGAGACGTATCAAGCAGTATGCAGGAGATTCGTCGTCGCTTGAGGGATTCCCGAAGAAGTTTGTCATAGCAGAGGAGGCACATGCTATGCCCGCCATGCCGGAGTCAGAATCTTCATCGGATTCTTCTTCTTCTTCGAAACCTGACGATTCTTCTTCTTCAGAATCCATTTCCTTGCCGATGTATGCCTTGGCCTTGCGAGAAGTATTTTTACGGTTGGAGGAGGACTTCGATGGATTCTTTGAGGAAGATCTTGACGAAGACTTTGAGGTGGAGCTATCCTTCTTCTTGAAAAACTTCTTTGTTTTCTTCTCATCATCGGAGTCGTAGTTCTTCCTCTTGTCTTTGCTTCGATAGTTGCTCGAATCATATCTCCCACTAGCACGGATTTCAGCTTCCCAGAGTGGGCATTCCGAAATGAAGTGTCCTGGCTTTTCGCACTTGAAACAGGTGTATCCTCCGGCAGGTTTTGAGGATCTGAACCCCCAGAGTTGCTTGAACTTATTTTCTGGAACTGGCTTTTCTTGTGGAAACGCTGGAATCATTTCATGATCAGTGCGAGATCTTTACTGAGTCGTTCTGGATCATCTGAATCTTCTTCAGCATTTCCATCTGAGGAGGAATCAGCCACAGCCTTGAGAGCATGATTTTTGCATTGAGTTGAGCCATACAGATCTCTTTTGTCTTCTTCTTGTTCCTCGTGAGTGTTCAACCTTTCCATGACATCAACAGAGTTGAGGTTTTTGAAATCAGGATGCTCTCGAATCATCAGAACAAGCATGTCAAATGAGGTGTCAAGAGATCAAAGCAGTTTCTTCACAACTTCATGGTCAGTGATATCTTTGGTGCCGAGTCCTTGAAGTTCATTTGCTATGTCACTGAGTCGGTCGAAGGTTTGCTGACAACTCTCGTTTCCAATGCGCTTGAAGCGATTGAACTTTGCTCGAAGAGTATCAATTCAAGCTTCTTTCTGAGTTGAAACTCCTTCATTGATCTTCTCGAGGACGTCCCACAGCTCCTTTGCAGTTTCACACTGGCGATACCGAAGGATTTGTGCTCGAGAGAGATGGCCACCAATTTCATCTTTTGCTTGAGCATCCAGTTGAATGAGCTTATTTTCTTCATCGGTAGGAGCTTGAGGAATAACAACTGTGAATCCGATATGCACCACGTTCCACATATCATCGTCTATTGCTCGAAGAAGGATCTTCATCTTCTCCTTCCAGAAGGGATAGTCCGTCCCATCGAATATGGGAATCTTGAGATGCGACTTGTAGTTCACTGAAGACATACTTAAACTCCAAAGTCGTTAGACTAAAATGAGCAGAGTCAAGGAGTACCTTGCTCTGATACCAATTGTAGGAACAAAGTATGTCTACCAGAGGGGGGTTGAATGGGAGTTTTAAATTTTCTTCGGAAAACTTAAATCTCTCATAACCCAGTAGCGAAATAAATGAAAAACAGACTACGAAGAACTACTACAGAGAGCTGAAGGGAAACTAATGCATGAATCAAGGTAAATCACATGAATGAAATGAACCGAAAGTAAACATAAGTGATAGAGGTAACCGAAGGTGCTCGATGGCGGCACGAAATTTGTTCGACCAGTTCATCCTTCTGCACAAGGACTACGTCTGGTTGGAGGGGCTGTGACTTAACACGGAGGATAAACTCTCTTCACCCTATTCTCCTCGACAATCGATTCATCAACCGATGCCGATCACTCGTGGTAGATACTTGAAGGCGATCTCCGAACCTTTACAAACTTCTTCTTCGAAAACCACAATCACTCTTGGTCTCTGAAGAAATTGACACCTAACCGTCTAGAGAGTTTGCAGCTCTCAAGAGTAATAGGCGAAGCGTACTAAGCTTAGATTCCAGTGATGGTGAACCACTATCTAATTCTTTGGCTCTAGGGTTTTTCTCTCGGTGAATTTTAAACTCAAATCGCTCGGAGAGTGGGTTGCTCAACAATCTTCTCAGAATCAAACGGAGCAGCCACCGGACAAAGCCGGCGCGGGGTGGCTATTTATAGCCTCAGCCTTCCCAGATGGGAAATGACCATTTTGGACACGAGGTTCAGCCACTGGCCAATCGACACATTCACAACGGTCAGATTTTGGAGCAATGGTAACATTACTTGAGGAACAAGTAATGCTAACTCCTCGGTCCGAGGAAAATCTCTCGCAATGAAGAAGATCACAATCTCTTGCTGGCAAGTATTTGCTCGGAGCACAAAGAGATTTCTCTCACGGCTTTCATAGGATTTGGGTTTAGCATCAGAGAATCAAAGCGTCGAATGCTATACCCCTCTTAATAGTACGGTGGTCCTATGACTCAATAAAAGAAGAAGAACAACAAAATAAATGCTACGTCTTCACTTCGTCTTCATTCTTCCTCGAGCGCAGTCATTTGCTTCGAACATGCACCGAACCAATTGCTTAAACTTCAGCAATTTTTAGGGGTCACTCTTGATAGCTTTATCTTCGGTGATAACCTTCACTGCTGCGCGGGGAGTTTATCTTCGTCGTTTGCATCAAACTCCTCGATACATCAAGGACCTGTTACTCTGTGTGCACTAGCAAACACATAAGTCCCATATTGTTTATGTCAATAAACTCCAAAACATAAGGGGCCTATAATTTCACCAACATCTCGTCTTCTTCCTCTAGCGCCGCCGGGACCGCCTGCTCCGGCCTCCGGCAGCTAGTGGCTCTGCTTAGCACGCATCGTTGCGAAGCGCTACCCCACCGCCAGCCAGGCTATCCCTCCAGCCCTGCACACCTCCTGTTATTCTCCACCGACTGCAGCCCCACACCGAACCAGAGGCAGTTAACCCTCGTACTCCTCTCCATCTGTGACTCCACTACCGCGTCTTCCCATCTCCGGCTCATTCCCATCCGAGGCTTCGTCGTCGTCCATCGCCTTGGCGCGCTCGGCACTGCGTAGTCAACATGGTCAACAAACGAGAGTCATCAGAGGAGGACAGTACTTGGAGAAGCTGACAGTGGGGACGCACCTGTTCATGGACGCACGCATGCAACTGGCTCCTTATTAGGTTCTAAAAATACTATTCCTCCCCCTGACAGCTTGGACCCACCAGCTACATCTTCACACGCAAGTAAGTGCGTCCTTATTACACGGAAAAAATGTTTTCTCTCCCGGACAGCTGGGACCCAGCAGCTAAATCTTCGCACGCAAGGAAGTGCCTCCTTATTATGGGCAAAAAAATTATTCCTCCCCCTGACAGCTAGGACCCACCAGCTAGATCTTCGCATGCAAGGAGTCTGACATGTGTGCCATTAGGTCGCCTACCGAAGGCATTGTCAAATTAGTCAAAAAATGATTCTGACATCTGTAGTCGCTGGATGTACATCCAACGGCCGCCGGCATGCATCTTCAATCTCTCGCCTTCTTCCTCCAGCGCCGGCGGGACCTCTTGCTCCTGCCTCCGGCGGCCCGCGGCGCTGCTTCGCACGCCTCGCTGCAAAGCGCTACTCCATCGTCGGCCAGGCCATCCCTCCACCCCTCCACCCCTCCTATTATTCTCCACCGACTGTAGCCCCAGGCCGCACTGAACCAGTCAACCCTCGTATGTCATACTCCTCTCAGGCTGCGACTCCACTGCCGCATCTTCCCCATCTCCGGGTCGTTCCTGTCCGGGGCCTCGTCGTCATCCATCGCCTTGGTGTGCTCGGCGTGGCGTGGTCAACAAATGAGAGTCATCGGAAGAGGACTGTACGTGGAGAGGCCGACAAAGGGGATGCACCAGGTCCATGGACGCACGCATGCAACCGCCTCCTTATTACGCGAAAATAAAATTATTCCTCCCCCTGAAAGCTGGGACCCACCACGTATATCTTCGCAAGGAAGGAAGTGTCTCCTTATTCCTGCCCCTGACAGCTGGGACCCACCAACAACATCTTTGCACGCAATGAAGTGCCTCCTTATTATGGGCAAAATATATATGATTCCGCCCCTAACTGCTGGGACCCGCCAGCTATATATTCGCATGCAAGGAAGTGCCTTCTTGTCCTCCTTGACAGCTGGGACCCACCCGGTCGAAGCGTACGTAGCGTTGTCTGTGTACATACCGATCAATCGGTCTATTTGCCATGATGAACTGTGGCCGAGTAAGGAGCGGTAGCAGTTCAGGCAGTCCCGTCTAAATCCTGTACACATACGACAGCTACGTTGCAAAAAATACGGCCACGTACGTACATACGGGCGTGGTCTCGAACGCATACAGTGACGGCGTCCTGTTCATCGGCAGCCAACCGGCTAGGTCTGAACAGACGAAACAACGTCATGTTCATCGGGAGGCAAATGACTGGGTCGGAATACGACCTGCTCATCGGGAGCCAACCGGCTTGGATGGAACAGCCAAAACGAGGTTTGACATACCATAGAACGGAGGAAACGGCCTTTTGTTCGACCGCCTACGGTCGAAACAGGGTCCTGTTCATTGGGAAGGGTCTGGCGTACCACAGAACGGAGGAAACGGCCTTCTGTTCGAGTGCCTGCGGTCAAAACGGGGTGCTGTTGATCGGGAGGGGTGTGGCGTACCGCAAAACAGAGGAAACAGACTTGTGTTGGAGCGCCTACGATCAAAATGAGGTCCTGTTCATCGGGAGGGGTGTGGCGTACCGCAAAACCGGACTCCATGACCTACTGTTCATCCATCGTCTACTGCCTCGCTCCAGCCTCCGCGGGCTACTGTTCATCCATCCTCAACTTCCTCCAGCCTCCACCTACTACTGTTCATCCACCACGTCTTCCTCCCTGCCTCCACCAGCTACTGTTCATCCACGAGCTACTGTTCATCCGGCCTCCACCGGCTACTGTTCAACCAGCCCTCCACGGGGTCCTGTTCATCCACCCCTGATGACCCACAAGTATAGGGGATCAATCATAGTCCTTTCGATAAGTAAGAGTATCAAACCCAATGAGGAGCAGAAGGAAATGACAAGTCGTTCTCAGCAAGGTATTTTCTGCAAGCACTGAAATAGTCGGTAACAGGTGGTTTGATAGCAAGATAGTTTGTAACGAGCAAGTAATGGTAACGGTAAATAATGTGCAGCAAGGTAGCCCAATCCTTTTGTGGCAAAGGACAGGCCAAAACGGTCTCTTATGATAAGCAAAGCATTCTTGAGGGTACACGGGAATTTCATCATATCACTTTCATCATGTTAGTTTGATTTGTGTTCGCTACTTTGATAATTTGATATGTGGGTGGACTGGTGCTTAGGTGCTATTCTTACTTGAACAAACCTCCTACTTATGATTAACCCCCTCGCAAGCATCCACAACTGCAAAAAAAGTATTAAGATAAAATCTAACCATAGCATTAAACTTTTGGATCCAAATCAGTCCCTTACGAAGTAGCGCATAAACTAGGGTTTAAGCTTCTGTCACTCTAGCAACCCATCATCTAATAACTACTCCACAATGCATTCCCTTAGGCCCAAATATGGTGAAGTGCCATGTAGTCGACGTTCACATGACACCACTAAGGGAATCACAACATACATATCATCAAAATATCGAACACATATCAAGTTCACAAAATTACTTGTGAAAGGACATGCGGTGCCCCCATGTGTGGTTTTGGTAATTGATGACATTCTCTATGGACTAATGGTTGCATTGAGTTATATTTGAAGGATTTGTCCATAGGCATTTCTTGAAGTCCATGTGTTGGTTTCAAGGAGTTTATGGGTTGACCAAGGTGCTATTAAGGAATTATCCAAAGATTGGTCATGTGAGTGTTGAGCTTATTGCAAGCATGTCTTGAAGAAGAAGAGTGTGTGATCATTCATGTCTACCTTCAAGACATCATCCAAATGAAGAGAGTTGGAAAGATTCAAGGTTGATCAAGACTAAGTCAAAGAGTGAATCAAGTTGATCAACACACAAAGCATAGAAGATATACCGAGAGGTATCAAGTGATCCCATGGTATGGTAAGCATTGTCAATTACGCTTTGTGTACTAACCCATGGTCTTCGTGAGAGTCCTTTGTGGGGTTAGGTTGCGGTGTGCACGTTCAAGTGATGCATCATGAAGAGATCAAGTGCTTGAAGATTGTCGTCCATTGTGGTGACAATGGACTTGTGAAGATGTGCCAAAGAGTGGCTCACCCATAGTGGAGTATGGGGGAGCAATCTACTAGTCTTCACCGAGCCAACGCAATCAAGAAAGGTGGTCCTACTTGAGGAAGTCAAGATCGTCTACATCTAGCTCGAGTGGACTTTGTGCAAGGCAACGGTTTGGCCTTGATAGGTTCTCTATTTTACCGGTCTCATGGTGGTAGTTTGTAGACCGGGTTATAGGATCGATTGCCGTACTATCAAGGGGGGCTCTCAAGTGAGTAGCTTGATCGTATCGTTCGTAGAGAGCTCAAACCATTGCATGCTTGCATCATCTTTCTTGGTTCTTTTTTGGTTTTCTCCTTGTGAGATTTGGAGCTTATGGTCATCTTCTTGACAAGCTCGAGTTCATAAAAAACGGAGTTCACATGCTTCTTCTATTGCGTTTTCGGTGTTGGAGGTTTTACCGGTCTTATTCGAGGAAGGGTTCTCACCATTTTTTTATGGGCCTTTTCTAATTTCCTTCTTATTGTTATTTCTATCAAGATTGTGTTAGCCCTTGTCGCTAGCTTTCCAACAAACTTGGTTTCGTTGAATTCGGAGTCCGTTTGCAGAAGTTGTGTCAGTTTTGGTGTCCTTAAAAAGGCTGCAGTGGTACTACCGCTCATGGGAGCGGTACTGCCGCTTGGAGGGGATGTAATTTTTTACTACCGCTCTTGGGAGCGGTACTACCGCTTGGAGCGGATGTAATTTTTTACTACCGCTCCAGAGCGGTACTACCGTGGCTACTTCTGTGGCTACTTCCGCTCCAGACCAAAAACTCGTCTTAAGTCCAGCGGTGGTAGGCACGGATGTATTTTTTTAGTACCGCTCGCAAGTAGTAGTACCGCTACCCTTAGCGGTAGTACCGCTACCCCTAGCGGTAGTACCGTGAGGACGAGCGGTAGTACCGCTCCGGCAGTTCTACCGGCCTTTTGCCTCCTCGCTGTTGGTTTTCAAAGGGCTTCCACCGCCCTAGTGGTAGTACCGCTCCTTGGAGCGGTAGTACCGCTCGGTGCGGGCTGTGAGGATAACGGTTGGATTTCTCCCCTCCTATAAAAGGGGGTCTTCTTCCCCAATGAACCTAATCCTTTGAGCTCGTGTTCTTCCCCCATTGTTGACCTTCTTCGAGCTTGCTATCTCTCAATCCCTCCATGGATTCTTGCTAGTTTTGGGGGGAAAAGAGAGAGGAGATCTAGATCTACGTTTCCACCAATCACTTTCTCCTCTAGGTGAGGGGAACCCTTTGGATCTAGATCTTGGAGTTCTTCGTGTTCTCTTCTTTGTTCTTCCTCTCATTTTCCTCCATAGCATTAGTTGCTTTGGTGGGATTTGAGAGAGAAGGACTTGGGCACTCCGTGTGCCCTTTCGATTGCATTTGGTGCATCGGTTTGAGTTCTCCACGGTGATACGTGGAAGTGAAGTTGAGTAGCTTATTACTCTTGGGTGCTTGGTACCCTTGAGCTTGTTCCTCTTGGGTGCTTGGGCGCCCTAGATGGTTGGTGGTGTTCGGAGCTCAATCATTGTGGTGTAAAGCTCCGGGCAAGCGTCGGGGTCTCCAATTAGGTTGTGGAGATCGCCCAGAGCAATTTGACGGGTACCGGTGACCGCCCCCAAGGGTTGCCAAAGTGTACGGGTTCGGTGACCGCCCCCAAGGGTTGCCATTTGTACGGGTTCGGTGATCGCCCTCAAGGGTCCCTTAGTGGAATCACGGCATCTTGCATTGTGCGAGGGCGTGAGGAGATTACGGTGGCCCTAATGGCTTCTTGGGGAGCATTGTGCCTCCACACCGCTCCAAACGGAGATTAGCATCCGCAAGGGTGTGATCTTCAGGATGCATCGTCGTCTCCGCGTGCCTCGGTTATCTCTTACCCGAGCCCTTTACTTATGCACTTTACTTTGTGATAGCCATATTGTTTCTTGTCATATATCTTGCTATCACTTAGTTGTTTATCTTGCTTAGCATAAGTTGTTGGTGCACATAGGTGAGCCTAGTTGTTGTAGGTTTTGTGCTTGACAAATTAACCGCTAGGTTTATTCCGCATTTGTTCAACCCTAAATCGTAATTATTTTAAAGCGCCTATTCACCCCGCCCCCCCCCCCCTCTAGGCGACATCCTCGATCTTTCAACTTGCAACATGACTTCTCCCATGACCTCAAGAACAAAAGTAACTACTCACAAATAATAATCATGCTCAAGATCAGAGGGGTATTAAATAGCATAATGGATTTGAACATATAATCTTCCACCAAATAAACCATATAGTAATCAACTGCAAGATGTAATCAACACTACTAGTCACCCACAAGTACCAATCTAAGGTTCCGGTACAAAGATTGAACACAAGAGATGAACTAAGGTTTGACATGAGAGGGTGTTGTTGAAGATATTGATGGAGATGGCCCTCCCAAAGATGGAAGAGTTGTTGGTGATGATGATGATGATGATGATTTCCCCCTCCGGGAGGGAAGTTCCCCCGGCGGAATTGCTCCACCGAAGGGCAAAAGTGCTCCTGCCCAAGTTCCGCCTCGAGACGGCGGTGTTTCATCCCGAAAGTCATCTCCTTTTTTGCTAGGTCAAAATGACTTATATACCAGAAGAGGGGCACCGGAGGTGGGCCGAGGAGGGCACAACCCACCAGGGCGCGCCTGGGCTCCCTGGTGCACCCAGGTGGGTTGTGCCCACCTGGTGGGCCCCCTATGGTAGTTATTAGCTCCAATATTCTTCATATATTCCAAAACAATTCTCCGTAAATTTTCAGCTCATTTGGAGATGTGCAGAATACGTAACTCTGACATAGCTTTTTCAGGTCCAGAATTCCAGCTGCCGGTATTCTCCCTCTTTGTGTAAACCTTGCATAATATGAGAGAAAAGGCATTAGAAATACTCCAAAAGGCATTATTATGCATAAAAACATTATAAATAACAGTAGGAAAACATGATGCAAAATGGACGTATCAACTCCCCCAAGCTTAGACCTCGCTTGTCCTCAAGTGAAAACCGAAATCGAAAAACATGCCCACATGCTTAGAGAGAGAGGTGTCGATAAAAACAAAATACGGACATAGAAGCATCATGCATATTATTATAACAGCAAAGAACTTTAACATAAAACTTTATCAAATAACTTTTATCACATAACTTTTATCATATAACTTCTCATGAACAAGTAACAATTCATCACAACATTGAAGTATAAAGCATAAACCTTATTGAAAACCAACAAACTATGTTCTCAGTCAACTTTGCAACTACAATTCATCATATTTTCAGGAAGGGTCACGTATCGGAGCCTTTAGGCAAGTCCACATACTCAACCATCATTTAATCTTCTATGATTGCTAACACTCACAGCGTACCCATGAAAAAAAAGTTTCAACCGGACACATAGAAAGATAGGGGCTTATAGTTTTGCCTCCCAACGTATTCACCTCAAGGGTGATGTCAACAATAATAACTCATGCCTACTCATATCCAACTGGATATATGTGCCTAAATCTTTCCTCACCACATGATGCTTCCAAAAAGAGAAAATAAAAAGGAATAGGGAAGAAAACTTTGACTCTTCATAAAATTAAATGCATAAAAGTAAAAGATAGGCCCTTCGCAGAGGGAAGCAGAGGTTGTCATGCGCTTATTTGTTTGTATGCCAAATCCCTTAATGCAAAAGAACGTCACGTTATATTGCCCCTTATGATAGCAACCTTTATTATGCAGTCTGTCACTTTTATTACTTTGCCATCACAAGTTCGTACAACGCTCAATTTTCTCTTACACTAAATGATCCAACACATTTAGAAGCAATTTTTATTGCCTTACTGCACCGCTGACAACTTACTTGAAGGATCTTACTCAATCCATAGGTAGGTATGGTGGACTCTCAAAATAAGATTTGGGTTAAGGGTTTTGGATGCACAAGTAGTATCTCTACTTAGTGCGGAATTTTTGGCTAGAAAAGATATTGAGCAAGCACCACATGTTAAAGGATCTATGACAATATAACTCCTATGTGAATCTGAACAAACATAAATCATTACGTTGTCTTCCTTGTCCAACGTCAACTATTTTGACACAAAATATTTAATGGGGGCTCACAATCATAAAAGATGTCCAAGATAGTGTATTTGCATGTGAATCTTCTCTTCCCTTATTAATTCTTTCATGAATTGCATCATTGTCCAATGCTATGTTTGTCAATCTCCAATAAATTTTACCACTTATACTTTTCCTTATGTGATGTCATTACTTACCATAAGATTAGCATATGATCTTTTTCATTTATTTTCCTTTCTTTTTATTGAGACATAAAAGTAAAGAAACAAAACTCAAACTACTCTTTATTATATATCTCGCACATGATTACATTGATTGATAAATCACTAAGCAAGCACTTGAAAAGAAAGGATCAAACTAAACTTTTATTCAACTAAATCATAGGAAACTAAAGATCGAACTAAAATAGATAAAGGCAAAGATAGTGGTGGTGATACGATACCGGAACACCTCCCCCAAGCTTGGCACAAGCCAAGGGGAGTGTCCATACCATGAACTCAAGTCTCCTTTGGTGATGAAGAAGGTGGTGGTGGTGAAGTAGTAGCGTCACACTTCAGGCTCAGGAGGTACTCCAATCTACGGATGATGCTCCGGAGGGCGATGACATGCTCTTGCAACAGAATATTTTCATGAGTGCGATATTTATTTTGCACACGAACCGTCTTGATGATCCTAAAAGCCTCAATTTCTGTAGGGGTAAGATGATCATAGTAAGGCTGAAGGATGTCCTCTTCTTCTGCTACTGGAACGGCTTGCCCCTCTTACGGAACTTGATCTCCCTCAACTTCCTTGACCTTGTCTCCCTTGACGGTCTTCTCTGGTTCCTCTCTCTCTAGTTCTATCTTCATCAACCAAGCATCCTCTTCTACTTTGTTGGAGGAGGAAGAATACATGATGCTTGGCTCAACAAATCTGACAGAAAATAGAAAGAAAGAAGAACAGAAGATTTCTCCGCGATACGGTGGTCAATACGTTCGGGGGGTATATAAAGATTTTTTATCTTGGGAAACAAGCAAATGGGAGGAAAACGGAGGCGGGAAGGTTCCCGAGGTGGGCACAACCCACCTGGGCGCGCCAGGGGCCCTGGCGCACCCTGGTGTCTTGTGCCCTCCTCGGGTGTCTTCCTGGTTGTTTCTTATTTTCCTAATTTTTAATATATTCCAAAACTGACAGAAAATATTTTTCTGGATTTTTTGGAGTCCGTTTACTTACCGTATCATGTACTTCCTCTTTTTTAATTATTCTGGAGTGTTCCGGAAGGTCTCCTTTATGTGTTCCTCAGGTGTCATAGTTTGTATAATATTGCTTTCAACATTAATAGGTGTACCTGAGATATAGTCTCTAATTCTTTGCCCATTATCCACCTTCGGGTTAGTATCTTCGACATTATTTATTTTGATAGCTCCAGAGCGGTAAACCTCTTTGATGATATATGGTCCTTCCCATTTAGAGAGAAGTTTTCCTGCAAAGAATCTGAAACGAGAGTTGTACAATGGAACATATTCTCCAACTTTGAATTCTCGCTTTTGTATTCTCTTGTCATGCTATATTTTAACTTTTTCTTTAAATAACTTGGCATTTTCATAAGCTTGGGTTCTCCATTCATCTAATGAGCTAATATCAAATAACCTCTTTTCACAGGCAAGTTTGAAATCATAGTTGAGTTCTTTAATTTCCCAATATGTTTTATGTTCTAACTCAAGAGGCAAATGACAAGCTTTTCCATAAACCATTTTATAGGGAGACATACCCATAGGATTTTTATATGTTGTTCGGTAGGCCCAAAGTGCATCATCCAATTTCTTAGACCAATTCTTTCGGGACCTATTAACAGTTTTCTGTAATATTTGTTTTATTTCTCTATTGCTAAGTTCAACTTGACCACTAGATTGAGGATGATAGGGTGATGCAATTCTATGGTTAACATCGTATTTAGCAAGCATTTTACGGAAAGCACCATGAATAAAGTGTGAACCACCATCAGTCATTAAATATCTAGGGACTCCAAACCTCGAGAAAATAACTTCTTTAAGTATTTTAATGGAAGTGTTATGATCAGCACTACTATTTGGAATAGCTTCTACCCACTTAGTAACGTAATCAACAGCAACCAAAATATGTGTATACCCATTAGAGGAAGGAAAAGGTCCCATAATCAAAACCCCAAACATCAAATGGTTCAACAGCAAGTGAATAATTCATAGGCATTTCTTGATGCTTACCAATATTACCAATTCGTTGACATTCATCAAGATAAAACAAACTTACGGGCATCCTTGAAGAGAGTAGGCCAATAAAAACCAGATTGCAATAACTTGTGATCAGTTCTATCTCCCACATGATGCCCTCCATAAACTTTGGAGTGACATTTCCGTAGGATTTGTTCCTGTTCATGCTCAGGTACAGAACGTCTAATAATACCATCTACTCCTTCTTTATAAAGATGTGGGTCATCCCAAAAGTAATGTCTTAAATCATAGAAGAACTTTTTCTTTTGTTGGTATGTGAAACTAGGTGGTATGTATTTAGCAACAATATAATTAGCATAGTCAGCATACGAAGGAGTGTTATGAGAAACATTTATTGCAGCTAATTGTTCATCAGGGAAGCTATCATCAATGGGTAGTGGGTCATCAAGGATATTCTCTAACCTAGATAAGTTATCAGCTACGGGGTTCTCAGCTCCTTTTCTATCAGTTATATGTAAATCAAATTCTTGTAGCAAGAGAACCTACCTAATGAGTCTAGGTTTAGCATCTTTCTTTTCCATAAGATATTTAATAGCAGCATGATCGGTGTGAACAATAACTTTAGAATCAACAATGTAAGATCTGAATTTGTCACAAACAAACACAACTGCTAAAAATTCTTTTTCAGTAGTAGCATAATTTCTTTGGGCACTGTCTAGAGTTTTACTAGCATAATGAATAACATTTAGCTTCTTATCAACTCTTTGTCCAAGACCAGCACCAACAGCATAATCACTAGCATCACACATAATTTCAAAAGGCAAGTTCCAATCAGGTGGTTGAACAATAGGTGCAGAAGTTAAGGCTTTCTTAAGTGTTTCAAAGGCTTCTACACAATCATCATAAAAAACAAATGGAACATCCTTTTGTAAAAGATTTGTAAGAGGCCTAGAAATTTTAGAGAAGTCTTTAATAAACCTCCTATAGAAGCCAGCATGACCAAGAAAACTATGAATACCTTTAATATCTTTAGGACATGGCATTTTCTCAATTGCATCAACTTTAGCTTTATCCACTTCAATACCTCATTCAGAAATTTTATGCCCCAAGACAATACCTTCATTAACCATAAAGTGGCACTTCTCCCAATTCAAGACAAGATTAGTTTGCTCACATCTCTGCAAAACTCGATCAAGGTTGCTTAAGCAATCATCAAAAGAAGATCCATATACAGAAAAATCATCCATGAAAACCTCAACAATATTTTCACAAAAATTAGAGAATATAGCAGTCATACATCTTTGAAAGGTAGCAGGTGCATTGCATAGACCAAAAGGCATACGTCTATAAGCATAAGTTCCAAAAGGGCAAGTAAAGGTGGTTTTCTCTTGATCAGGTTGTGAAACAGGTATTTGAGAAAAACCAGAATATCCATCAAGGAAGCAAAAGTGTGTGTTTTTTGATAATCTTTCTAACATTTGATCAATAAAAGGCAAGGGGTAATGATCTTTTCTAGTTGCTTTATTTAATTTTCTAAAATCAATAACCATCCTATAGCCAGTAACAATTCTTTGTGGAATGAGTTCATTTTTATCATTAGGAACAACGGTAATACCTCCTTTCTTATGGACACAATGAACGGGACTCACCCATCTACTATCAACTATGGGATAGATTATACCTGCTTCCAGAAGCTTTAATATTTCAGTTCTTACCACTTCTTTCATCTTAGGATTCAAACGTCATTGATGATCAACAACGGGTTTAGCATCAGGTTCCATATTAATCTTGTGCTGACAGAGAGTGGGACTAATGCCATTGAGATCATCAAGATTATATCCAATAGCAGCTCGGTGCTTCTTCAGAACTTTCAATAATCTCTCTTCTTCATGTTCTGAAAGGTTAGCACTAATAATAACAGGATATATCCTTTTCTCATCAAGATAAGCATATTTCAAAGTGTCAGGCAATTGTTTCAATTCAAACACAGGATCACCTTTAGGTGGAGGAGGACCTCCTAGAGTTTCAATAGGCAAATTATGTTTGAGCAGAGGTCGTTGTTCAAAGAAAATTTTATCTATCTCATTTCTTTCATTCATATGCATATCATTTTCATGGTATAGCAAATATTGTTCTAGTGGATCAGTAGGAGGCACGGCAATAGAAGCAAGACCAATTATTTCATCCTTACTAGGTAATTCTTTCTTGTGAGGTTGTCTATTAAACTTGGAAAAATTAAACTCATGAGACTCATCACCAAAGCTAACACTGACAGTTTGTTTATGACAATCTATAGTAGCATTGACAGTGTTCAAGAAAGGTCTACCAAAGATAATGGGACAGAAGTCATCTTGTGGGGAACCAAGAACTAGAAAATCAGTAGGGTATTTTATTTTCCCACACAAGACTTCAACATCTCTTACAATCCCAAGTGGTGTGATGGTGTCTCTATTAGCAAGTTTAATAGTACCATCTATGTCTTCTATTTCAGCGGGTGCTATGTCATTCATAATTTCTTGGTATAAGGTAAAAGGAATAGCACTCACGCTAGCACCTAAATCACATAAACCATGATAACAATGATCTCCTATTTTAATTGAGACAACAGGCATGCCAACAACAGGTCTATGTTTATCTTTTTCATCGGGTTTGGCAATTCTAGCAGCTTCATCACAGAAGTAAATAACATGCCCATCAATATTTTCTACCAAGAGATCTTTAACCATAGCAACACTAGGCTCTACTTTAATTTGTTCAGCAGGTTTAGGTGCTCTAATATTACTTTTGCGAACCATAGTTGAAACCTTAGCATGTTCCTTTTATCCTAACAGGGAAAAGTGGTTTTTCAATATAAGGAGTAGGCACAACTGGATCAACATTGTAAATAATAGTTTCATCTTTAGCCATGTCGGGTTCTTTAATTTCTTATTTATTAGGTGGGTGATATTTAAACCACTTCTCCTTAGGGAGATCAACATGAGTAGCAAATGATTCACAAAAGGAGGCTACTATCTCAGAGTCAAGTCCATATTTAGTGCTAAACTTGTGAAAAGCATCGGTATTCATAAAAGATTTAACACAATCAAATTCAAGCTTAATACCTGACACTTTACCTTCGTCGAGTTCCCAATCTTCAAAGTTGCATTTAATTCTTTCTAAAAGATCACACCTGAATTCAATAGTCTTCTTCATAAAAGAACCAGTACAAGAAGTATCGAGCATGGATCGATCATCATGAGAAAGCCAAGCATAAAAATTCTGAATAATAATTTCTCTTGAGAGCACATGATTGGGGCATGAATATAACATTTACTTAAGCCTCCCCCAAGCTAGAGTGATACTTTCTCCTTCACGAGGCCAAAAATTATATATATAATTCCGATCACGATGAACTAGATGCATAGGATTTTTTTTTGTGAAATTCCAATTTCAATCGATTCCAATTCCAAGATCCAATATCATCGCATAGCCTATACCATGCCAATGCTTTTCCCTTCAAAGATAAAGGGAAAACCTTCTTCTTAGCTTCATCTCCGGGCAAACCTGCAAGCTTAAATAATCCACAAATTTCATCCACATATATCAAGTGCATATCAGGATGTTCAGTTCCATCTCCTGCATAAGGATTAGCTAGCAGTTGTTCTATCATACCCGAAAGAATTTCATAACCAATATTTTCAGTAGGTGCAGTAGGTTGAGGGGAAACTAATTGTGGTTCCGGTCGAGGTGAAGATACCCTGAACAAACCCCTCAAAGTATGATTCTCCATAGTAACAAGTGACAGTAAATTTCAGCACGTAGTAATAATTTTCCCTTACCAATTTACACTTACCAAGAGCGCTTCACTCCCTGGAAACAGCGCCAGAAAAGAGCCTTGATGACTTACAAGTATAGGGGATCAATCTTAGTCCTTTCAATAAGTAAGAGTGTCGAACCCAACGAGGAGCAGAAGGAAAATGACAAGTGGTTCTCAGCAAGGTATTTTCTGCAAGCACTGAAATAGTCGGTAACAGATAGTTTGGTAGCAAGATAGTTTGTAACGAGAAAGTAACGGTAACGGTAAATAATGTGCAGCAAGGTAGCCCAATCCTTTTGTGGCAAAGGACAGGCCAAAACGGTCTCTTATGATAAGCAAAGCGTTCTTGAGGGTACACGGGAATTTCATCATATCACTTTCATCATGTTAGTTTCATTTCTGTTCGCTACTTTGATAATTTGATATGTGGGTGGACCGGTGCTTAGGTGCTGTTCTTACTTGAACAAACCTCCTACTTATGATTAACCCCCTCGCAAGCATCCGCAACTACGAGAAAAGTATTAAGATAAAATCTAACCATAGCATTAAACTTTTGGATCCAAATCAGTCCCTTACGAAGTAGCGCATAAACTAGGGATTAAGCTGTTGGGGAATGTTGCATGGAAAACAAAAAAAAATCTATGCACACGCAAGATCTATCCATGGAGATGCATAGTTACGAGAGGGGGAGAGCATCTTCATACCCTTGAAGATCGCTAAGCGGAAGCGTTTATCAACGCGGTTGATATAGTCGTACACCTTCACGATCCGTCCCGATCAAGTACCGAACGTACGGCACCTCCGCGTTCAGCACACGTTCAGCTCGATGACGTCCTCGCCTTCTTGATCCAGCAAGACGGGCGAAGTAGTAGATGAGTTCCGGCAGCACGACGGCGTGGTGACGGTTGGTGATGAAGAACAATCTCCGCATTGCTTCGCCAAGCACTACAGAAACTAAACGGAGGATAAACTAGAGGGGACGGGGTTGCCGGCACACGGCTTGGTGAATCTTGATGTGTCTTGGGTGCTAGCCCTGCCCCTCTATTTATATGTTGAGCCCTGGGGTCAAAACTTGGAGTAAAAGCCTCCTCAAAGTCGGTTTTGCCCGAAAGGTAAGAGTCCTTCTCAGACTCCAGGGCCAGACGCCAGGGTCCCTAGCATCTGGCCTCTGGTCTCCGCAAAACTTCCTTTTTCTCTTTCCAAAAACCCTCGTGGGCTTTCCCCTTTGGCCCAAATAAAGTGTTCTCGTACCCAAACATTTCGGGAAACATCTGAAACCCCTTCCGGTGAATTCCAGAACCCTTCCGGAGACTAAACACTATCATCCCATATATCAATCTTTACCTCCGGACCATTCCGAAGCTCCTCGTCATGTCCGTGATCTCATCCCGGACTCCGAACAACATTCGGTCACCAACATACATAACTCATATAATACTATATCGTCAACGAACGTTAAGCGTGCGGACCCTACGGGTTCAAGAACTATGTAGACATGACCGAGACACCTCTCCAGTCAATAACCAATAGCGGAACCTGGATGCCCATATTGGCTCCTACATATTCTACAAAGATCTTTATCGGCTGAACCTTATGACAACATACGTAATTCCCTTCGGCCATCGGTATGTTACTTGCCCGAGATTCGATCGTGGGTATCTTCATACCTAGTTCAATCTCGTTACCGGCAAGTCTCTTTACTCATTCCATAATACATCATCATGTAACTAACTCATTAGTCACTTTGCTTGCAAGGCTTCTTATGATGTGTATTACCGAGAGGGCCCAGAGATACCTCTTCGATACTCGGAGTGACAAATCCTAATCTCGATCTATGCCAACTCAACAAACACCTTCGGAGATACCTGTAGAGCATCTTTATGATCACCCAGTTATGTTGTGATGTTTGATAGCACACAAGGTATTCCTCCAGTATCCGGGAGTTACATAATCTCATAGTCGAAGGAATATGTATTTGACATGAAGAAAGCAATAGCAATAAACTGAATGATCAATATGCTAAGCTAACGGATGGGTCTTGTCCATCACATCATTCTCCTAATGATGTGATCTCGTTATCAAATGACAACACATGTCTATGGTTAGGAAACCTTAACCATCTTTGATCAACGAGCTAGTCTAGTAGAGTCTAACTAGGGACACGGTATTTGTTTATGTATTCACACATGTATTTAAGTTTCCGATCAATACAATTCTAGCATGAATAATAAACCTTTATCATGAATAAGGAAATATAAAATAACAACTTTATTATTGCCTCTAGGGCATATTTCCTTCATAAGCTTCTGTCACTCTAGCAACCCATCATCTAATAACTACTCCACAATGCATTCCCTTAGGCCCAAATATGGTGAAGTGCCATGTAGTCGACGTTCACATGACACCACTAAGGGAATCACAACATACATATCATCAAAATATCGAACACATATCAAGTTCACATAATTACTTGCAACATGACTTCTCCCGTGACCTCAAGAACAAAAGTAACTACTCACAAATAATAATCATGCTCAAGATCAGAGGGTTATTAAATAGCATAATGGATCTGAACATATAATCTTCCACCAAATAAACCATATAGTAATCAACTACAAGATGTAATCAACACTACTAGTCACCCACAAGTACCAATCTAAGGTTCCGGTACAAAGATTGAACACAAGAGATGAACTAGGGTTTGAGAGGAGATGGTGTTGTTGAAGATGTTGATGGAGATGGCCATCCCAAAGATGGGAGAGTTGTTGGTGATGATGATGATGATGATTTCCCCCTCCGGGAGGGAAGTTCCACCGGCGGAATCGCTCCGTCGAAGGGAAAAGTGCTCCTGCCCAAGTTGTCGGCGTGCGACACCTATGGGATCCAAAGAGACCCCTTTACGATTCGGCGGGGGGATAGGTATGCGCAAAGAGCAGAACCAACGATCGATGTGGGGCGATTTTACCCAGGTTCGGGCCGCTGATCAGCGTAAAACCCTACTCCTACCTTGTGTTATTATTAGTGTTCTTGAGCCCAGGCTCCAGGAGCGCTCACAGTGAACAGTACGTTCAAGAGCAGCTACAGATGCAGAATGGGCCAGAAGATCCTCCTCCTGTAACAGTTGCCTTGGGCCTCCTTTTATACCACAAAGGGGTCACCACAGTGGCAAAATGTACATACATTGAGGTGTAAAGTAGCTACAGGGTCATCATACCTAACCCCTGACGGACTAGGACGAACGCATTTAATGCACCGTAAGGTGTCCGTTTAGGTGTCCTTACTTTCTTGGGGATGGAAAAAGGGGCCATCCCATCAACACCGCTTAAGCTCTCCTCCACTGGCGCGTCGCCACGCATCCAAAGAAGGACCCAGAATGTCGGGTTTGTCGCTGTGCTAGGGCGGTGGCACAGCAACAAAACCTTGCCGGGCGCCGAAGCTTGTCGGGCGCCAAGCCTTGCCGGGCGCCGATCCTTGCCGGGCTCCGCAGGCCACCCCGGCAAGATCTTGCCGGGGAAGCTGGCCTTCGGTTTCCAGCTCTTCTTATCTGCTGATCCTCAGATCTCTGACTGGATGATTTCTTTGGTGGCTTGAATCAACCTCGAACTGTTCCCCGACAAGCCTTGCCGCGAGGATGGCTACAACTGCCCGTGCACAAGTACGGGGTACTAGTGGCCCAATACTTAGTACACCGACAGGAGCCCTCGGGCCTAGGCCATACACGAGTGCGAGGCGTTGTTGGGCTAGGCCCAAACAGTGCACGGGCACGCGTGGCCGGGGATTAACTGCTCGTAAATATCCCATTTACTGTGCCCCCCATTACGCGCGCCGAACGCGCGATGTGGGAAGCGTGCCTCAAAATCTGCAACTGCAACGCGCCTGTAGAGGCGCATTCACATTGGGGAGTAAAAGAGGCGGCCCCGCTCCTTCCCCATAAAAAGGAGAAGCCGCAGAGGCACAAGCCTATTTACCCCCCTTTTCTTCTCAATCTGGCCGTCGCCATCGCCTTCCTCCTCTCGAGCTCAGAGCGAAGCTTTTCCTCTTCCTCCCGCCGCTTCCACGCTCGCTTCATCCCCGGCTTCCACCCTCACAGTTGCCATGCCGCCCAGGGCCAGCAAAGGCAAGAGCAAGGAGGCGAAAGCTGATGTCCCGGAGAGCGAACTGGTGAAGATGCGGAAGAAGTATGTCGTCTTCGCCCCATCGCTCGATGCAGAATCTTTGAAGAGGCGGTACCAGTGCATGTGGGCGAAGGAGACGCAGGCTCACCCCGCCACACACGTGATTCCAGGTTCTTGCTCCAAAAGTGGGTCGGACAGATACCCCTTTTTCGCTGCATATTTCTATTGCGGGCTCTGCCCCCCATTTTCTGACTTCTTCAACGACATCATGTACACATACGGCTTTCATCTTCTCGATTTCACGCCGAATGCGATATTGTGCATGTCCATCTTTGCCCACCTTTGTGATAACTTTGCCAGAGTGGTTCCCAACACTACCCTTTTCCGCCACTACTTTTTCCCTCGTATCCAAAAAGGAGAGGCCCTCTCTGGTTCTATCGCCTAGATTCCAAGGGCTTGGAATAAGGAAATATACCCAGAAGGAGTTTACCGTGAAAAGTGGGACGAATGGCGGGCTGAATGGTGCTGGATCAAGGAAGCAGATCCCCATCTGTTTTGTCTGCCCCGGCAATAGAAAGCTGTCCGCGGCAGTGGCTGGAGCAGTCTTGCCGCTGATGACGAAAAGCTCACAATCGCCACCACCAGGATTCTTCGCCTGAAAGTTGTCGGGCTGACAATGGAGATGATTGGCTTCGACTTTCTCCGCCGCCGCATCGCCCCCTTGCAGAACAGGGGAAGGCCAGCTTGGGAATACCGAAACGCAGCAGACATCATGAGATTGCGCCCCGGGTTGAATAATAATCTGACTGCTATGCAACTTGGCGCTCTCCATCAAAAGCTGTTCCAGCGCGATGACAAGCATCGGCTGCCAGCAAGGATTGTCCCTTTGTGCAACAACTCTGCTTTGGGGTCAATCATCGCCTTCATGCCGATGTTCAACGCCCACGGTCTTGACGCGACTTGGGCTGAGCCAACCGAGGAGGAAGCACAAAAGTTTTTTGATAACTTGACGGAGAGACCCGTCCGGGAAGAGGCAGACTTCATCCGAGCCACCACCGACCAAGAAGTAGCATACATCGCCACTAGGGTGGAGGAGGCAAATCTCGCCGCAGAGGCTGGCAGCGCTGGCTTCACAGAATGGGAAACCAGCGATGCAGAGGTAGTGGTGGAAGTAAAACCTGCCGGGAAGGACAAAGCTGCCGGGGAACAGAGCAGCACAGCCGCTGAGAGCTCGTCCGACGAGGACACGGCTGAAGAAGAACCACAAGAAGAGCTCCCAGCCCCGAAGAAGACAAAGCGTGTTCTTCGAAAGGCTGTATCTGGCATCCCGGCAAGCCAGCCTTCCTCGAGCGGCGAGGCTCCAGGCAGGAAAGCGGCCGGCAAGACTGCACCGCGGCAAGGGGTTCGTCAGCAGCCTGCGCGACGCACGAGACCCACACCAGCGGCCACCGCTGAGGCGGCAGGGGTGTCTCGCACTACCGCACCGGAAGCTGGGGCGGCAAAAACACGCCAACCCCCGGCGCC
The DNA here is from genome assembly GCA_011799875.1 of Thinopyrum elongatum. Lineage (NCBI taxonomy): Eukaryota > Viridiplantae > Streptophyta > Magnoliopsida > Poales > Poaceae > Thinopyrum > Thinopyrum elongatum. The sequence goes on along the minus strand of CM022297.1, from coordinate 402,760,864 downwards.
TGCCACATCCAAGCGACCTAGGACTCCTCCTCCGCCTCCCCACTCAGACATCGCAACGGAGGCCGAATTCGACATCTCCGGCTTTAGTCCGGAGCGAGAAGAGGAAGAGTGAGTGCTTTGCCACAGCCTTTATTTTCCAATCTTGGATCAATCTTACTGACTTGCTCGTATTGTCTCTGTAGTGATGCAGAAACCTTGATGGAGAGGATGGCGAAGAGGATAAAGACTTCCACGGGCGACGGGCCTCCGGCAGGCTCCACGAGCGTGCCAGAAACTGTCATCATCATCCTGGAGCTCAGTCCTCAATGCAACCCCCAGCGCAGCCCCCAGCGTAAGTTCACTGTTCTTTTTCAACTGGCGGGCGCTGAGGTTTCTATTCTTGCCGCTGATATCTTTGGGCTTGCAGGAGAAGAACGGCAACAAGGGGAGTTGTTGGAAGACGCCCCCGTCGTGCCACCTCCATCGACCACGCCGCCCACAAGTACGTCCCCGGTAAGAGATCCTACCGACGAGCCCATCTTAATTGAGGAGGAGCCGGCAAGCATGGACACCGGCAACCCTCCCCCGGCAACCGAAGTTGCCGGGAGGGGCGAGGCCACCTCTCAACAGCTCGACGTAGGTAACTGATTGCCTCAGAACGCTTGCTATTCTTTCCCTTCTCTCTCTGTCTTTGGTCCCTTCGAACTTCAATCTTGATCTTATTCTTTTTCCCTCCTTCGTCCTTTAGAGTTCCCTGTGATGGAACACATGGACGTCGACGTTGTCATCGAGGAGACCGCCAGGGATGCCACTGCCGAAGCAGACAGGATCGCTGCCAGCGAGGCCGCCAAGGATGCCACTATCGAGGCCGGTGGTGCTCTTGGCGAGGAGGTCGCCAAGACTGCACAGGAGGAACCCGCCAAGGAGTCTACTGAAGGGGGCGGCAGGGAGGCTGATGACCGTACTGACGGCATTCCTACCGCAGGAGCGCCAGGCGCTGCACCGGCCACGGAGCCCCCTGCCACTGGTGAGGCGGTTGCTGAAGACCAACCGTCAACATCTGAAGGCCCCTCATCCAGCAAATATCTCAAGGTTGGCGAGAACTTGTTTGTCAACTTGTCGGGGACGGCAAGCATTGGGGCACCAGCCGAAGGAGAAGTCTTTGACGAAGAAATCATCGCTACTGCCGGGCTCGAGGTTGTTGACGATCCCAGCGCTAGCAGCGGCAAATCTGAAGAGGATCAGCTCCTTCAGGCCATGGGCGAGAATTTCCGCAAGCTCCAGGCTCTCCACCGCGCCCGGAAAGAGAAAGCGGATTCCAGAATGGCAGTTGTCGAGGTGGCCGAAGCAGATTTCCAGAGGCGCGTCGAATAAATGCAAGTCTGGTACGCCGAGGCCCTCCAAGAGTTGACTGCTGGCCGAGAACAAGTGAGCCAACAGTGGACAGAAATCCTCCTGAAGCAATCTGACATGGAGAAGGCGCAGGATGAAGCTACTCAAAGAATCGTTGCCGAAGATGCCCTCCTGACGGGGCGCCGCGTTGCTCTTGATGCTCACAAGGAAGATCTCACCGCACGTGAGCAGGCGCTCGCCGCCAAGCTTCGCAGCAAAGATGAAGATATCAAGAAGCTTGTTGCGCGGCGGACCCAGGAGCTGGAGCAAAAACACAAAGAGGACTCGAAGCTCTGACTGTAAGTCACGCCGGCAAGCTCAAGGAGGCCATCGATGCTGCCGAAGTTGCAGAGGCCGCCAAGAATGAGCTGAGCGACAAAGTAAAGAAGCTGGAAGTAGATCTCGAAGAGCACGGCAAGGAGCTCTCGATGCTCAAAGGTGATAGGGAAAAAACCCTCCACACCCTGGCGGAGATGCAAGTTGCTATGTCTAACAAGACCAAGCAGCTCTCCTCAGCAAATGAAGCCATCGCCATTCTGGAATTGAAGGTGACCACGTTGGAGAAGTCCCTCGAGGCCGGCAGGGCCCGTGAGAAGGCTCTACTCAAAGATCTCCAGGGAGAGAGGAACCTGCTCAAGAGCGCTACCGCCGCCCAAATCGATTACGAAAAGGGGGTGGAGATCTGGACTGGACATCTCATCGATGCTGCGGAGAAGCTTACGGCAGAACTGTCAACCATGGGCCTGTCAAACTTCAGGTATTCTTCCGAGGAAAGGATATCTTCAAGTGCCAGGTTGACGATGTTCTTTGAAAGCATCATCGACGCCTTGAGGCTGCTTCACTCTAGCCGGGTGACCCAATTGGCCAACGAGACCCGCCGGCTTTGCCGGGCCGTCCTCCGCAAGGTGCTTATCAAGGTGGTGCACAGCAATCCCGGCATCGACCTCTCCAACGCGCTCGGCCATCTGCCAAAGGACGCAAATGTCGAGGCGCTTGAAGAACTTATCGCGCCTATTCTTGAGAAGGTGGACTCCATCAAAAGGATCGAAGGCCAGCGCAGAGATTAAGTGCTCCACCTTTTCTTGTCGTCGTCATTCCATGTCAAAGACAATTAAGTCTCAAGTTAGAATTGCGGCAACTCATTAATGTAATATAACTCACCTATGTTTAGGTACATGCTTGCTATTTTTCTTGTCTGATTCTCTTATGTATGGAGTTCACCCTACGCTTACTAAAAAACTTGCCGGCGCGCAACCTGCCATGAGGGTTGGGTGCGGGACTTCAGCAGCCTGCTGGAGGCGCAGCGGCCGGCAAGACTCCTTGGCGTTCTCAGTGTAGCCACTTAAATCATTGAGCGGACTCGAAACAAAATAAGGGCACAACTGATTATAACAAGGGTTCCTTCGCGTGTAGATTTTCCATACAAGAGTCGGAATCGTCCAAGGAAATAACTTTGCAATAAAGGAAACTTGTTCTAAGTTTTTCGAACTTAGCTTTCTGTCACTGTCCTTCCTCCGGCAAGGATTGATTCCGAACGTCACCAACTGGTACTCACATCTCCTTCCCCCCCCCCCCCCCCCCGCTGTGGCACGCGAGATCCTTCTGTCTTTAAAAAAAAAAGAGAAAATAAAGATATGAAACCTTGGCGGTTCGTTAGAACTTACCGAGAGCAAGTGTCATACAACATCTTAGACAAACATGCATATATAAATATGAACATGGAAATCAATAAGGGAATGCACGACACTTAAATTTATTCATCTGTGCTCAGGGTCTGTGCCTGGCTTTGTACAAAGGATCATATGCCTCGCTGGCAAGACTTGTACAAAAGGGTGGTTGCCGGGGGGCCCCGGCAACCGCGCCTTACGGGTAGAACTTGCGAAGATGTTCGATATTCCAGGAATTGCTCACTGGAACACCATCTTCGGTCTCCAAGCAGACAGCGCCGGGCCTGGTGACTCATACTACCCGATAAGGGCCTTCCCACTTTGGCGTCAACTTGTTTGAATTCTTCGCGGACTGAATCCGCCGAAGAACAAGGTCGCCTTCCTCAAGGCTTCTGGCATGAACTTTGCGGCTATGGTAGCGGCGCAAAGCTTGCTGGCAGCGTGCAGCTCACACAGCAGCCTGAAGACGATTCTCCTCAAGGAGCACAGCGTCATCTTGGCGCAGTTGCTCTTGCTCAAGCTCATCATAAGCGAGCACTCGAGGTGATCCGTACGTGAGTTCTGTGGGGAAAATTGCTTCCGCTCCGTAGACCAGAGCGAAGGGCGTCTAGCCAGTGGCTCGATTTGGTGTCGTTCTGATTGACCAAAGAACCGCCGGCAACTCATCAATCCAGCGTCTTCCGCACTTTTTCAGCCTGTCAAAGGTTCTGGTCCTGAGACCGCGCAGCACTTCAGCATTGGCCCTCTCCGCTTGGCCGTTGCTTCTCGGATGAGCAACGGAGGCAAAACAAATTTTGCCGCCAAGGTCTTGGACGTACTGCATGAAGGTGCGACTTGTGAATTGCGTGCCGTTGTCGGTGATGATCCTGTTGGGCACACCGAAATGGCAAACTATCCCCTTAAAGAACTTGACGGCTGATTGTGCTGTCACCTTCCTCACTGCTTCCACCTCCGGCCACTTTGTGAACTTGTCGATAGCAACGTACAAGTACTCAAAGCCCCCGGTAGCACAGGGGAAAGGGCCCAGTATGTCGAGCCCCCAGACCGAAAATGGCCAGGAGAGAGGGATTGTCTGAAGAGCTTGAGCTGGTTGATGCGATTTCTTCGAATGAAACTGGCACGCTTCACACTTGGTGACTAGGGCAGTTGCATCCTGGAGAGCGGTGGGCCAAAAGAAACCTTGCCAGAATGCTTTCCCGGCAAGTGCTCTTGATCCTATGTGAGAATCACATATGCCTCCATGTATCTCCGCCAACAGCTCTAGTCCATCCTCCCGAGGAATGCACTTTAATTTCACACCGTTCGGTCTCTTTCTGTGCAGGACGTCATCGATGAACTTGTACATAACAGACCGACGGGCTACTCTTTCCGCTCCTTCCTATTCCTCCGGGAGTTCTCCTGTTTGAAGGAAATGGACAATGTGCTACGCCCATGCTGGAGCCTGAGGCTCGACGGCTAGGACTAAAGGCATCTCCTCCGCCGGGGGAACGTTTGTCTCGACAGCAAGGGCCTGAGGCCCTGTTGGAGCCTGTTGTTCCCCGGCAGCCATGTCGTCGATCCCGGCAACTTCCTTGCCGGCGGCTCCCGGGAGCTCTGCCGGGAGGTACTGACCAGAGTTCAACTTTCTTCTCTTTTCTTGCCGCATTGATGGCGCCACGGATGGTTGAGTCAATTGGAGCACAAAAGTTCCTGGTTCCACAGGCAACTTGAGGGCGGCACGCTTTGACAGGTCATCAGCAATACTGTTCTCGGCACGAGGAACGTGCTCCATTTGCAGACCGTCAAAGTGCTCTTCCATTTTTCTTACTTCATCCACGTAGGCTTGCATCAATGGACTCTGATAACTCTTGTTAACTTGCCTGACGACAAGCTGTGAATCGCCTTTGATGACGAGCTTTTTAATACCAAGGTCTGCCGCGATCCTAAGACCGGCAAGCAAACCCTCGTATTCTGCTGTGTTGTTGGTCGAACTCTCCCGGGGAAAATGCATTTGGACTACGTACTTGAGGTGCTCTCCGGTGGGTGCGACAAGCAGCATGCCAGCACCGGCGCCTTGCAGCGAGAAAGCCCCGTCAAAGTACATAACCCATTGCTGATCGATTTCCTTGCCGGGGAGAGTTGTTTCTTGAACCTCTTCGTCCAGCGTTGGGGTCCATTCCGCAATGAACTCAGCCAAGGCCCTGCTCTGAATTGTCGAAGTGCTTTCAAACTTGAGGCCAAAGCTCGACAACTCCAACGCCCACTCCACGATCCTGCCGGTTGCTTCTGGATTTTGCAAAATTCGTTGCAACGGAAAGCGAGTGACGATGGTAATTTCATGTGCTTGAAACTAATGGCGCAGCTTCCTCGAGGCCATAAGAAGGCCAAAAAGCAACTTCTGCACGCCAGAATATCTTGACCTAGCTCCTTGTAAAAGAGAGCTAACAAAATAAACTGGGCGCTGCACCACCTTTTTCTTCTGCAATGGTCCTTCTGACTGCACAGATCTTGTCTTGTCGGGATCAATCCTTGCCGGGGAAGATCCTGCCGCGTCATTTGACGGTCCTGCCGCTGGTGTTGCTTCCTCATCAGCCTCTCTCTGCGCCACTAGCGCAGCACTGACCACTTGATTTGTCGCTGCCAGATACAGCAGCAACGGCTCTTGTGGTTTAGGCGCGACTAGCGTCGGTGGAGAGGAAAGGTATTTCTTCAAATCTTGCAGCGCAGCCTCCACCTCCGGAGTCCATTTCATTGGACCTGCCTTCTTCAAAATTTTGAAAAAGGGCAGGGCGCGCTCAACAGATTTGGAAATAAACCTGCTTAGAGCAGCAACACAGCCGGCAAGACGACGCACATCCTTGACGCGTCTCGGCGCTTCAATTTGCTCAATAGCTTTGATCTTGTTGGGGTTCGCTTTGATTCCCCGGCAAGATACAAAGAATCCGAGGAGCTTGCCGGAAGGAACACCGAACACGCACTTCCCAGGATTGAGCTTTAAGTTGATCTTGCGCAGATTTGCAAATGTTTCTTCTAAATCTTGAATGAGCGTCGCTTTGTCTTTGGTTTTAACCACTATATCATCCATATACGCCTCCATATTTCTATGGAGTTGAGGCTCAAAACCAATTTGGACTGCTCTCGCAAATGTCGAACCAGCACTTTTCAACCCGAAAGGCATTCGTATAAAACAATACGTACCACATGGGGTGATAAATGCGGTCTTCTCTTCATCTTCTTTCGCCATGAAAATCTGATGATACCCTGAATAGGCATCAAGGAAGGACAGGAGATCACAACCAGCAGTGGAATCCATAATCTGGTCGATGCGCGGCAAGGGAAAGGGATCTTTTGGACAGGCTTTATTGATATCTGTATAATCGATACAAAGCCTCCATTTCCCATTCGCTTTTCGCACTATAACCGGATTGGCCAACCAGGTTGGATGAAGCACTCCTTTGACCAATCCTGCCGCCTCCAGCTTTCTGATTTCCTCGGCAATGAATTCTTGCCGCTCCAAGGCTTGCTTCCTGACCCTCTGCTTGACGGGCCGCGCGTGAGGACAGACAGCAAGGTGGTGCTCAATTACCTTCCTGGGAACACCGGGGATGTCAGACGGTTGCCATGCAAACACGTCGACATTCGCCCACAGGAAGGCAACAAGCGCGCTTTCCTATTTGTCATCTAGGGTGGAACTTATGGTGAAAGTTCCCCCCGTTCTGTCCTCCCTGACGGGCACCTTCTTGGTCTCCGGTGGAGCAGCCTTGGATTTCTTGTTCTTGCCGGTGGAACTCTCTGGTGCATCCTCGATGGAAGCGCAGCACTCCGAGGAGGTGCGCTTGCCGGAGTTCGCGCCAAGATTCTTGCCGGTCTTCTTCTTCCCCCCGGGAGTTCCAGCGGCAGGAGCAGATGCCTTGATGGCAGGTGCTGCAACTGCTTCCCGGTAAAGTTGGTCGGCACAGATGAGCGCATCCTTCTTATCGGAATGGATAGTGATGAAGCTCAACGGCCCGGGCATCTTCAAAACATTGTATGCGTAGTGTGATGCCGCCATAAACTTAGCCAGCGCTGGTCGACCAAGGATCCCATTTTATGACATGGGGATCTTGGCGACATCAAACACTACCTTCTCTGTCCTGTAGTTGAGCTCGCTACCAAATGTCACCGGCAGCATAATCTTGCCCTTGGGCTGGGTTCTTCCCGGATTGACCCCTTGAAACGTACCCGTTTCTTCGAGGTCCTTATCAGGAATTTGGAGCTTCTTGAGCACATCCGGTGAGATTATGTTTAGCCCGGCCCCACCGTCAACTAGCATTTTCGTCACCTTGAGGTTGCGAATTGTTGGTGAGACCAACAATGGCAAGCATCCGACCGCAGTTGTGCGATCAGGGTGATCCTCGACGTCGAAAATGATAGGCGTGTTGGACCACTTCAGGGGCCTACATGCATCTGGCGATGGCTCTGTTGCATTGACTTCCCGCACCCACTGTTGGAGTTGACGGTGGGAAGAATGCAGCGAGGCACCCCCATCGATACACATGGCCTCTGTAGCTTTCTGGAATTCTTGCTCACTGGACTCATCATCTTCTTCATCATCATCTTCTTCTTTGTCTCGGCCCCGAGCGGGCCTATCCCTCTGTTGCTTGGCCTTGCCGTGGCGCCCCCCTCGGCCATCGCGCTTCTTGCCGGATCCGTCAGCACCATCTTGGGCCTTCTCCTTATCTCACCTTTCATATTCGGCCCTCTGTTTCTCGGCAAGCTGTTCAACTTGCCGGCAGTTTTGGAGATCGTGGCCCTTGGTGCGATGGATCTTGCAATACTGCTTGCCGGAGCTTTCCAACTTGTCGGCAGCCGCCAAGGCCTGACAGGAAGGGCACCCGGCAAGATCCTTGCCGGGGTCACCAACCTTGGCCTTCTTGGCGGCGCCGGGGTTGTCGGATTCCTCGACAGCAAGCACGGCCTTGCCTTCGCGTTTCCTGTTCTGCCGCCGGCCTTTCCTTGACGGGGCCGCGGCGTCTTCATCTTCGGATTCGCCCGCCGCGCCAACAGCCTCGCCAAGGAGTTTCCTCCCCTCTTCAGCTCGAGCGCATTTGTCGGCCAAAGCGTAAAGCTCGGCAATACTCCTGAGTTTGTTCATTGCCAGCTCTTCCTGCATTCTGCGGTTACGCATGTTCTGATGAAACGCGCTAATGACAGCAGCAGGGTGAACGTCAGGAATATTGTACTGCACCCGGCTGAACCTCTGCATAAACTTGCGCAGGGATTCGCCCTCCTTCTGAGGGATGATATGCAAATCACTCTCTTGGCCAGGAGATTGGTGGCCTCCAACAAAGGCGCCAACAAACTGATGGCACAGATCTGACCAAGAAGAAATAGAATTCTCCAGCAGATGCATCAACCACGACTTGACGTTGCGCTTGAGCACCAACAGGAAGTAGTTGGCAAGTATCTTGTCATCTCGGCCCCCGGCAGCCTGCACCGCAATGGTGTAGATGCTCAGGAACTCCGAGGGATGGGTCTTACCGTCATATTTCTCCGGGACCTCTGGCTTGAAGGTTCGAGAATTGGGCCACTGGACTTGCCGCAGCTCACGGGTAAACGCTGGAGTCCCCACCTCATAAGGCAAGTCTCCTACGTCCCCTGGCGCAGGCTCATCGACAGCCGGCCCTGCGCGCTTATCAGACTGATAGCGCGCTTCCCGTCGCCGCTCAATGGTAGTTCGAGCGTCCTCCTTGCCTCGTTCCTGGAGAACTTGACGCTGATCGCGGCGCATCCGTCGATCGGACGACGCCATGGAAACTTCTTCACGGCGGTCGACCTGCTGGGTTGTCGGTCGCCGCTGGTGCCGCGGAGGGGAGTGCACCGTGGTTGCACCACCTCCGGTTTTCTCCACATCGGCTCGCGCTGGATCGATGGGCCTTCGCTATGAGGGCCCTCCCTCTTGCGGCCCATCTTTGTTGGCGAAGCCGATAAGGCTCTGGATAGTAGCTCGCCACTCCTCCATCTTCTCCGGAGCAGGAGGGAAATCAAGGAGCAGCTGCGCATGTGCCAAGGCTTCCGCTGGCGTAGGCGGCGGCGATAGGTGCGAGGTACGTGAGGTGCTCTGACTCCTAACCATATTAGAAGGAGCACCACCACGGTCACGCGACCGCGCGCCACCTCCACCGGCAGCTCGGTGTGCATGCTGGTCCCGCGCATCTTGGGATCGATGCGCAGAAATCTTTTCATGGGGACGCCCTGAACCACCAGCGCCATGACGTCACTCGTCGTGCACGACCTGGGTAGGTCGTGATGCTTGCGCCGATGCGGGAGCTCCAGCAGGCGCCCTCCAATCTCTGGAATTCGTTGTGCCACCCGTAGGCAACACAGCTCCATCTCTGGATCCAGCGGCGTGTAAGTTGCCGCTGCCACTGCGAACGATGCCGCTCGCCTGGCTCGGATCACCAGAACGCCATGGAGGTTCTAGTCCTCTTCCTTCTGCACCCACGCCATCGCCCGTACGCGAAGGCGCAGGCAAAACGGACGTGGATGGTTGTGCCGTCGCGGCGCTCTTCTTCTTGGGTGGCATGATGATGAAGATGATGAAGAAACTAAGGCGCCGATCACTAGATCAGGTTCACGCAACCTTCAATCCCCCTACCTGGCGCGCCAAAGATGTCGGCGTGCGACACCTATGGGATCCCAAGAGACCCCTTTACGATTCGGCGGGGGGAGAGGTATGCGCAAAGAGCAGAACCAATGATCGACGCGGGGCGATTTTACCCAGGTTCGGGCCGCTGATCAGCGTAAAACCCTACTCCTGCCTTGTGTTATTATTAGTGTTCTTGAGCCCAGGCTCCAGGAGCGCTCACAGTGAACAGTACGTTCAAGAGCAGCTACGCATGCAGAATGGGTCAGAAGATCCTCCTCCTGTAGCAGTTGCCTTGGGCCTCCTTTTATACCACAAAGGGGTCACCACAGTGGCAAAATATACATATATTGAGGTGTAAAGTAGCTACAGGGTCATCATACCTAACCCCTGACAGACTAGGACGAACGCATTTAATGCACCGTAAGGTGTCCGTTTAGGTGTCCTTACTTTTTTGGGGATGGAAAAAGGGGCCATCCCATCAACACCGCTTAAGCTCTCCTCCACTGGCGCGTCGCCACGCATCCAAAGAAGGACCTAGAATGTCGAGTTTGTCGCTGTGCTAGGGCGGTGGCACAGCAACAAAACCTTGCCGGGCGCCAAGCCTTGTCGGGCTCCGCAGGCCACCCCGGCAAGATCTTGCCGGGGAAGCTGGCCTTCGGATTCCAGCTCTTCTTATCTGCTGATCCTCAGATCTTTGACTGGATGATTTCTTTGGTGGCTTGAATCAACCTCGAACTATTCCCCGACAAGCCTTGCCGCGAGGATGGCTACAACTGCCCGTGCACAAGTACGGGGTACTAGTGGCCCAATACTTAGTACACCGACACAAGTTCTGCCTCGAGACGGCGGCGCTTCGTCCCGAAAGTCCTCTCCTTATTTTTTATAGGTCAAAATGACTTATATACCAGAAGAGGGGCACTGGAGGTGGCCGAGGAGGGCACAACCCACTAGGGCGCGCCTGGGCTCCCTGGCGCGCCCAGGTGGGTTGTGCCCACCTGGTGGGCCCCCTCTGGTAGTTATTAGCTCCAATATTCTTCATATATTCCAAAACAATTCTCCATAAATTTTCAGCTCATTTGGAGATGTGCAGAATACGTAACTCTGACGTAGCTTTTTCAGGAAACCTTAACCATCCTTGATCAACATGCTAGTCTAGTAGAGGCTTACTAGGGACACGGTATTTGTTTATGTATTCACACATGTATTTAAGTTTCCGATCAATACAATTCTAGCATGAATAATAAACCTTTATCATGAATAAGGAAATATAAAATAACAACTTTATTATTGCATCTAGGGCATATTTCCTTCAGTCTCCCACTTGCACTAGAGTCAATAATCTAGATTACATAGTAATGAATCTAACACCCATGGAGTCTTGGTGCTGATCATGTTTTGCTCGTGGAAGAGGCTTAGTCAACGGGTCTGCCACATTCAGATCCGTATGTATTTTGCAAATCTCTATGTATCCATCCTTGACCTTTTCACGAATGGAGTTGAAGCGTCTCTTGATGTGTTTGGTTCTCTTGTGAAACCTGGATTCCTTCGCCAAGGCAATTGCTCCAGTGTTGTCACAAAAGAATTTCATTGGACCCGATGCACTAGGTATTACACCTAGATTGGATATGAACTCCTTCATCCAGACTCCTTCATGTGCTGCTTCCGAAGCAGCTATGTACTCGGCTTCACACGTAGATCCCGCCACGACACTCTTCTTGGAACTGCACCAACTGATAGCTCCACCATTCAATATAAACATGTATCCGGTTTGTGACTTAGAGTCATCCGGATCAGTGTCGAAGCTAGCATCGACGTAACCATTTACGACGAGTTCTTCGTCACCTCCATAAATGAGAAACATGTCCTTGGTCCTTTTTAGGTACTTCAGGATGTTCTTGACCGCTGTCTAGTGAACCACTCCTGGATTACTTTGGTACCTCCCTGCCAGACTTATGGCAAAGCACACATCAGGTCTGGTACACAGCATAGCATACATGATAGAACCTATGGCTGAGGCATAGTGAATGACTTTCATTTTCTCTATATCTTCTGCAGTGGTCGGGCTTTGAGTCTGACTCAACTTCACACCTTGTAACATAGGCAAGAACCCTTTCTTTGACTGATCCATTTTGAACTTCTTCAAAACTTTATCAAGGTATGTGCTTTGTGAAAGTCCTATTAAGCGTCTCGATCTATCTCTATAGATCTTGATGCCCAATATATAAGCAGCTTCACCGAGGTCTTTCATTGAAAAATTCTTATTCAAGTATCCTTTTATGCTATACAGAAATTCGATATCATTTCCAATCAACAATATGTCATCCACATATAATATCAGAAATGCTACAGAGCTCCCACTCACTTTCTTGTAAATACAGGCTTCACCGTAAGTCTGTATAAAACCATATGCTTTTATCACCTCATCAAAGCATATATTCCAACTCCGAGATGCTTGCACCAGTCTATAGATGGATCGCTGGAGCTTGCACACTTTCTTAGCACCTTTAGGATCGACAAAACCTTCTGGTTGCATCATATACAACTCTTCTTTAAGATATCCATTAAGGAATGCAGTTTTGACGTCCATTTGCCAGATTTCATAATTATAAAATGCGGCAATTGCTAACATGATTTGGACAGACTTAAGCATCGCTACGGGTGAGAAAGTCTCATCGTAGTCAACTCCTTGAACTTGTCGAGAACCTTTCGCGACAAGTCGAGCTTTGTAGACAGTAACATTACCATCAGCGTCAGTCTTCTTCTTGAAGATCCATTTATTCTCAATGGCTTGCCGATCATCGGGCAAGCCCACCAAAGTCCATACTTTGTTCTCATACATGGATCCTATCTCAGATTTCATGGCCTCAAGCCATTTATCGGAATCTGGGCTCATCATAGCTTCTTCATAGTTCGTAGGTTCGCCTTGGTCTAGTAACATGACTTCTAGGACAGGATTACCGTACCACTCTGGTGCGGATCGTGCTCTGGTCGACCTACGAGGTTCAGTAGTAACTTGATCTGAAGTTTCATGATCATTATCATCTGCTTCCTCTCTAGTTGGTGTAGGCATCACGGGAACGGTTTTCTGTGATGTGCTACTTTCCAATTCAAGAGAAGGTACAATTACCTCATCAAGTTCTACTTTCCTCCCACTCACTTCTTTCGAGAGAAACTCCTTCTCTAGAAAGGTTCCATTCTTGGCAACAAAGATCTTGCCTTCGGATCTGTGGTAGAAGGTGTACCCAATTTTTTCCTTAGGGTATCCTATGAAGACGCACTTCTCTGATTTGGGTTCGAGCTTATCAGGCTGAAGCCTTTTGACATAAGTGTCGCAACCCCAAACTTTAAGAAACGACAGCTTAGGTTTCTTGCCAAACCACAGTTCATACGGTGTCGTCTCAACGGATTTAGACGGTGCCCTATTTAACGTGAATGCGGCTGTCTCTAATGCATAACCCCAAAACGATAGTGGTAAATCGGTAAGAGACATCATAGAACGCACCATATCTAATAAAGTACAGTTACGACGTTCGGACACACCATTACGCTGTGGTGTTCCAGGTGGCGTGAGTTGTGAAACAATTCCACATTGTTTTAAATGAAGGCCAAACTCGTAACTCAAATATTTGCCTCCACGGTCAGATCGTAGAAACTTTATTTTCTTGTTACGATGATTCTCCACTTCACTCTGAAATTCTTTGAACTTTTCAAATGTTTCAGACTTGTGTTTCATTAAGTAGATATACCCATTCCTACTCAAATCATCTGTGAAGGTCAAAAAATAATGATACCCGCCGCGTGCCTCAACACTCATCAGACCGCATACATCGGTATGTATTATTTCCAATAAGTCACTAGCTCGCTCCATTGTTCCGAAGAATGGAGTTTTACTCATCTTGCCCATGAGGCATGGTTCGCAAGTATCAAATGATTCATAATCAAGTGATTCCAAAAGTCCATCTGCATGGAGTTTCTTCATGCGCTTTACACCAATATGACCTAAATGGCAATGCCACAAGTATGTTGCATTATTATTATCAACTTTGCATCTTTTGGCATCAATATTATGAATATGTGTATCACTAGTATCGAGATTCAACAAGGATAGACCACTCTTCAAGGGTGCATGACCATAAAAGATATTACTCATATAAATAGAACAACCATTATTCTCCGATTTAAATGAATAACCGTCTCGCAATAAACAAGATCCAGATATAATGTTCATGCTCAACGCGGGCACCAAATAACAATTATTCAGGTCTAAAACTAATACCGAAGGTAGATGTAGAGGTAGCGTGCCGACGGCGATCACATCAACCTTGGAACCATTTTCGACGCGCATCGTCATCTCTTCCTTAGCCAATCTTTGTTTATTCCGCAGCTCCTATTTCGAGTTACAAATATGAGCAACCGAACCAGTATCAAATACCCAGGTGCTGCTACGAGCATTAGTAAGGTACACATCAATAACATGTATATCAAATATACCTTTGTTCACTTTGCCATCCTTCTTATCCGCCAAGTATTTGGGGCAGTTCCGCTTCCAGTGACCATTCCCTTTGTAGTAGAAGCACTCAGTTTCAGGCTTGGGTCCAGCTTTGGGCTTCTTCCCGGGAGTGGCAACTTGCTTGCCATTCTTCTTGAAGTTCCTTTTCTTTCCCTTGCCCTTTTTCTTGAAACTAGTGGTCTTGTTAACCATCAACACTTGATGCTCCTTTTTTATTTCTACCTCCGCGGCCTTAAGCATTGCAAAGAGCTCGGGAATCATTTTATTCATCCCTTGCATATTATAGTTCATCACGAAGCCTTTGTAGCTTGGTGGCTGTGGCACCCCGGCTCAGAGAACCGGTTTACCAGTGTTTCCAACCCAGAGATCATGTCTTCTGGAAACACACAACAACTTGGGACAGAACATAGCTGAACTTTTATTGATAATAGTCGAGTACAAGCTCATATGTTACATGCTCATCGAGGCCAAAAGCACATCTAGTGCTGTGACAATATCTACATTATTTATCTAACATATCAGGGCCTCGGTATTACTGCGGAATACTACAGCGAAAGACTACTGCGTAGCGGAACATGATAGTAACTCCATCCACAGGGACACTGCTGAGGACACATCCTAGACATCGCAACATGGACCTCGGGAACTTCGTCTCAGTCTTCTCCTGCATCTGGCATGATACGCCAGGTGAGTACTTTGAATGTACTCACAAGCACATGACAACCAAATATGCAGCAAATAATAGCATGGCAATGAACAGGTTAAACTCTAAGTGATTCACTTACTGTCTCCACTTACTCATATCCGGGTTGTCTCACAACCCCAGAATACTCGATCTCAACGAGTACTACTACTCATAAGACAAGTTCTTCAATCACTACTATAGTTATTACGGTTATTACGGTTGATCACCTAGAGAGGTCTGGACGGGCTGTCCAATACCGTGGACGCGGCTATTCGAATAAATTTTACACTCTGCAGAGGTTGCGCACTTTACCCACACTATGGAGCATCTGACCTCGTGATCCCATTCGGGTGGACCAACATGGCTCCAACGAAACCTGTCTGACCCGTGACTCTCTCATCGTACCACCGGCAATCACACTCCCCCGGAGTCAAGCCTTGGGTGGCCCCTGTGTCCTCATGACACCTGCCACCGTCGTGGCCAAACTAACTGTCCCAAACGGGGACGCCGACAAATAACTCAACTGGGCTCACAGGGTTATCACCGTCTACCTGATCAGGGCAGCACGCGCGCATAACCCTCCCTGGACGGAGGTACCGGTGAAAGAGCACGAAGCCAGACCAAGTCAAGGTCGTCCCATACCGGTGAATGTGGCTGCACGGGTAAGCCTGGACAGGTGACTCTTGATCAACCATCTAAGTTTCATTTATCAAGCATGGTGGTTCAACATTTCAGCTTGAGTTATCAACATAAGGCATTTAAATAATTTACTTTGAATAATCTATGTTAATGAAATGCAAGAAATGAATATGAATTCATGCAATGCTATGAAATGCTTCATAACATGGATGTCCTGGCTTGCCTTGATCAGTTGGGTTGTTCAGAAACTCCTGGTCTTCAAATCCACAAGAATCTCCTTCTAAAAATATTTTTAAATAGCAAAGGAAATTGTCACATAAAGCCTTTTTATTCCCCAACAATTCTGTGAGTATTGGAAAAATACCAAACTTGGTGGAAAAATAAATGGCCTCATTACAAACACAATGCAAAAAGAATCAGGTCAATTGGACCTTCCTGTAAAAAGTTATAAGCAGTCAAATCTACTGGTCAACTCTGTTAAATAAAATCAAATTTGAATTAACCAGAATGGGCCACGTCGAAGGCGTATTTGCCCTGGGCGCCTCCACTTACCACTTTGGTAAGTGGCTGATAGTGGGCCCCTTTGATTTAAACAGAGGGGGGGAAGAGAGCAGAGAGGGGAGGCGGCTCACCGGTGATGGTTGCCGGCGATCCCGACGGCGGTTGGGCTCGTGGATGGTGGGGATGGATCGGGCGCTCGACGGCGGTTCACCCTGTACCCGTAGCTCCTCCGAAGATGGCCAGACGGCATCGCGCCCTTCTTCTCCAGCGGACGGGTGTTACGGTGATCGGCGGCGATGGCGATTCTGATGGCGATTCGATTCGGGGAGGGGTCTGGAAGCACCAGTGGAACACTACTGACTCGACGGTGGGCTCGGGCGGAACTGGGATGGCTTGGAGAGGGCTGGCGATGGAAGGGGATCGAGCGGCAGAGCTTCTGCCGGAGCTGAGGGAGACGAGCTCTCGGCCCTCCTTGGGCGCTCTCGAGGTGGATGAGAGAGGTGGTGGAGAGGTGGTGAAGCGAGGAGGGGCTGGGCGGGGCTATTTATAGCCGAGCAGAGGTGCTCGGCGAGCTCTCTGGACGCGGCTCGAAGCGGTCCACGTCGCCGGTGAAGTACGCCTCGCTGGCTGGCCGCTTGCGGGCGAGAAGACTTGAGCGAACAGGGGCATTCAATGCGGGAGGAGACAGCACGGGGAGGAAGACGACGGCGAGGTCTCCACTGTGACCACACGGGTCTCACAGTGTGGCGATGGCGTGGCGGCCGGTGAGGGCATCTCCGGCGAGGAGGAGGGTTCTGGAGGGGCTGCGTGTCACCCAGGGTCGATGTCGGCATGCCTAGACAACACACAGTTGCGTGAGCGCTCAGTCCCGATGTGACCCGAGCCTGGCGCGGGACAGAGCGCGGCGACAAGAATGCCAACGCCATGCTTACCATGGTGCTTGGCATCAGGAGGCCACGTAGGTCTGGCCAAGCTTGTCCAGCACGTCGACCATCGATCCCTCAGATCACCTACAGCCTTGGTTTGTCTTGGTTCACACAGAGATGAGCGGTATGATCAGCAACAGTTTCTGACAGCAAACTTGGGGGGGTTCCAGAGAAGAGATGAGGTGGAGACTGAGCCAAAGAGAGTGTCTAGAGTGATCCACGTTGGAAGAACTACAAACTGGCCAAGTTTGAGGTGGTTTGGATAAGAATTGAGGGTAGTTCATGTGTAACTTGCAAAACTGGTCCAGAATGGAAATGTTGAGGTACTGCTCACTTAGTTGATCCCCTGGGGCTGAAACTTGGTGGAGGAAGGTTGTTTGGAGGTGTCCTCATGCTGTAAAAATTTGGGAGCAATTGGACAATCCTAGCATACACTTCCTTCACAATGGTTCAATTTGACCAGGAGCTAAAATGAATTATTTTGCAAAATATTTGAACTAGACCATGAAATGTTTTTGGACATTGGAGCAAGATATAGTCCAAGGTATTTTAGGGAATTATTTGAGAATATTCTGGCCATCCAAACTATAGGTTGCTTCACAACCCATAGTAATGCCCTAAATCCTCAAATAAAAGAAAAGAGTTATTGAAAATAATTTAAATAGGAATTTGAGTCCTTGAGATACTTGGCAGGGTTTTGGCAAGGTGATGAGGCTTTGGATCACCTGGAAGAAGATTCAAGAATGTCCAAGACCAAGTGAAAGATTCAAAATCCATTCAAATTCCAAATAAAACCAGGAAAAGTTCAAAAAAGAAAAAGTTGTCAAAATCAGGGTGTCACAGTGGCAGTGATTGAAGAAATCTGTCAATAACCCTATCAACTGGAAGATCAACTCCTAGTTGAGTCAAGTGGTTATGATACCCAGACATTTTGAGTATGTGTTCACTGACAGAACTGTTCTCCTCCATCTTGCAGCTATAGAACTTGTTGGAGACTTCATATCTCTCAACTCGGTCATTTGCTTGAAATAGTAACTTCAACTCCTGGAACATCTCATATGCTCCATGACATTCAAAATGTCTTTGAAGTCCCAGTTCTAAGCCGTAAAGCATGGCACACTGAACTATTGAGTAGTCATCAGATCAAGCTTGCCAAACGTTCATAACATCAGCTTCAGCTCCTGCAGCAGGCCTTTCACCTAGCGGTGCATCAAGGACATAATTCTTCTGTGTAGCAATGAGGATAATCCTCAAGTTATGGACCCGGTCCATGTAGTTTCTACCATCATCTTTCAACTTAGCTTTCTCTAGGAACGCATTAAAATTCAGGGGAACGGTAGCTCGGGCCATTGATCTACAACATAGATATGCAAAACTATAAGACTAAGTTCATGATAAATTAAGTTCAATTAATCAAATTACTAATGAACTCCCACTTAAATAGACATCCCTCAAGTCATCTAAGTGATACGTGATCCAAATCAACTAACCCATGTCCGATCATCACGTGAGATGGGGTAGTCATCAATGGTGAACGTCTCTATGTTGATCATATCTACTATATGACTCACGTTCAACCTTTCGGTCTCCAGTGTTCCGAGACCATGTCTGTACATGCTAGGCTCGTCAAGTTTAACCCAAGTATTCTGCATGTGCAAAATTGTCTTACACCCGTTGTATGTGAACGTAGAGTCTATCACACCCGATCATCACATGGTGCTTCGAAACGACGAACTTTGGCAACGATGCATACTCGAGGAGAACACTTTTATCTTGAAATTTAGTGAAGGGATCATCTTATAATGCTACCGCCGTTCTAAGCAAAATAAGATGCATAAAGGATAAACATCACATGCAATCAAAATATGTGACATGATATGGCCATCATCATCTTGTGCTTTTGATCTCCATCTCCAAAGCATCATCATGATCTCCATTGTCACTGGCTCGACACCATGATCTCCATCGTTGCGTCGTGGTCGTCTCACCAACTATTGCTTCTACAACTATTGCTAACGCATAGTGATAAAGTAAAGCAATTACATGGCGTTTGCATTTCATACAATAAAGAGACAACCATAAGGCTCCTGCCGGTAGCCGATAATTTACAAAACATGATCATCTCATACAATAACGTATATCACATCATGTCTTGACCATATCACATCACAACATGCCCTGCAAAAACAAGTAAGACGTCCTCTACTTTGTTGTTGCAAGTTTTACGTGGCTGCTACGGGCTTCTACCAAGAACCGTTCTTACCTATGCAAAAACCACAATGGTGTTTCATCAAGTTTGCTATTTTAACCTTCTTCAAGGACCGGCCGTAGTCAAATTCGATTCAACTAAAGTAGGAGAAACAGACACCCGCCAGCCACCTTTATGCAAAACTAGTTGCATGTCTATCGGTGGAACCGGTCTCATGTGCGTGGACATGTAAGGTTGGTCTGGGCCGCTTCATCCCACAATGCCGCCGAATCAAAATAAGACGTTGGTGGTAAGCAGTATGAACATCATGTTGGGAAACGTAGCATGCAATTTAAAAAAAATTCCTACGCTCACGCAAGATCTATCTAGGAGATGCATAGCAATGAGAGGGGAAGAGTGTGTCTACGTACCCTCATAGACCGAAAGCGGAAGCGTTTGACAACGCAGTTGATGTAGTCGAACTTCTTCTAGCTCCGACCGATCAAGTACCGAACATACGGCACCTCCGAGTTCTGCACACGTTCAGCTCGATGACGTCCCTCGTCCTCTTGATCCAGCAAGGTGTCGAGGAAGTAGATGAGTTCCGTTAGCACGACGTCGTGGTGATGGTGATGGTGAAGTGATCCGCGCGGGGCTTTGCCTAAGCACTACGAAGATATGACCGGAGGCGTAAACTATGGAGGGGGGCGCCGCACACGGCTAACAATTGTTGTTGTGTGTTCTAGGATCCCCCTCCCCACATATATATAGGTGGGAGAGGGAGGGGAGCAGCCAGGGTGCGCCCCAAGTAGGAGGAATCCTACTTGTGGGCTTCCCCAATTCGGCCTCCCCCCCTTCCATAATTGCCGGAGGGGGAAGGAAAGAGGAGGGAGGAGGGAAGGAAGGGGGAGGCCGAATCCCTACCCTTCCTTCTCTCATCCCCTCTTTCCTTCTCCTCTGGTGTGGCCCATATGGGGGGCGCAGCAGCCCCTGGTGGCTGCTGTGCTTCCCCTCTTGGCCCATAAGGCCCATATCTTTTGTCGGGGGTGCCCGGAACCGCTTCCGGTGACCCGATATGTACGCGGTACCCTCCGGAACACTTCCGGTGTCCGAATACCATCGTCCTATATATCAAACTTTACCTCTCAACTATTTTGAGACTCCTCGTCATGTCCGTGATCTCATCCGGGACTCCGAACAACATTTGGTCACCAAATCACATAACTCATTCAATACTAAATCGTTATCGAACGTTAAGCGTGCGGACCCTACGGGTTCGAGAACTATGTAGACATGACCGAGACATCTCTCCGGTCAATAACCAATAGCGGAACCTGGATGCTCATATTGGTTCCTACATATTCTACGAAGATGTTTATCGGTCGAACCGTTATGACAACATACATTATTCCCTTTGTTCATCGGTATGTTACTTGCCCGAGATTCGATTGTCGGTATCTACATACCTAGTTCAATCTCGTTACCTGCAAGTCTCTTTACTCGTTTCGTAATACATCATCCTGTAACTAACTCATTAGTTACTTTGCTTGCAAGGCTTCTTATGATGTGCATTACCGAGAGGGCCCAGAGATACCTCTCCGATACTCGGAGTGACAAATCCTAATCTCGATCTATGCCAACCCAACAAACACCTTCGGAGATACCTGTAGAGCATCTTTATGATCACCCAGTTACGTTGTGACGTTTGATAGCACACAAGGCATTCCTCCGGTATTCGGGAGTTGCATAATCTCATAGTCGAAGGAATATGTATTTGACATGAAGAAAGCAATAGCAATAAAACTGAACAATCAATATGCTAAGCTAACGGATGGGTCTTGTCCATCACATCATTCTCCTAATGATGTGATCCCGTTATCAAATGACAACTCATGTCCATGGTTAGGAAACCTTAACCATCTTTGATCAACAAGCTAGTCAAGTAGAGGCTCACTAGGGACACAATGTTTGTCTATGTATTCACACATGTATTTAGGTTTCCGATCAATACAATTCTAGCATGAATAATAAACATTTATCATGAATAAGGAAATATAAAATAACAACTTTATTATTGCCTCTAGGGAATATTTCCTTCACATCACCGCCCACAACTTCTTTGTGTTCTACTCGTGCATATCATCTACGCATAGACCTGGGTCGGATGCCACTGTTGGGGAATGTTGCATGGAAAACAAACAAAATTCTACGCACACGCAAGATCTATCCATGGAGATGCATAGCTACGAGAGGGGGAGAGCATCTTCATACCCTTGAAGATCGCTAAGCGGAAGCGTTTATCAACGCGGTTGATGTAGTCGTACACCTTCACGATCTGTCCCGATCAAGTACCGAACGTACGGCACCTCCGCGTTCAGCACACGTTCAGCTCGATGACGTCCTCGCCTTCTTGATCCAGCAAGACGGGCGAAGTAGTAGATGAGTTCCGGCAGCACGACGGCGTGGTGACGGTTGGTGATGAAGAACAATATCCACAGGGCTTCGCCAAGCACTACAGAAACTAAACGGAGGATAAACTAGAGGGGACGGGGTTGCCGGCACACGGCTTGGGGAATCTTGATGTGTCTTGGGTGCTAGCCCTGCCCCTCTATTTATATGTTGAGCCCTGGGGTCAAAACTTGGAGTAAAGGCCTCCTCAAAGTCGGTTTTGCCCGAAAGGCAAGATTCCTTCTCAGACTCCAGGGCCAGACGCCAGGGTTCCCGGCGTCTGGGCCCAGACGCCGGGGTCCCTGGCGTCTGGCCTCTGGTCTCCGCAAAACTTCCTTTTGCTCTTTCCAAAAACCCTCGTGGGCTTTCCCCTTTGGCCCAAATGAAGTGTTCTCGTACCCAAACATTTCGGGAAACATCCGAAACCCCTTCCGGTGAATTCCAGAACCCTTCCGGAGACTAAACACTATTATCCCATATATCAATCTTTACCTCCGGACCATTCTGAAGCTCCTCGTCATGTGCGTGATCTCATCCGGGACTCCGAACAACATTCGGTCACCAACATACATAACTCATATAATACTATATTGTCAACGAACGTTAAGCGTGCAGACCCTACGGGTTCAAGAACTATGTAGACATGACCGAGACACCTCTCCGGTCAATAACCAATGGCGGATCCTGGATGCCCATATTGGCTCCTACATATTCTACGAAGATCTTTATCGGTCGAACCTTATGACAACATACGTAATTCCCTTCGTCCATCAGTATGTTACTTGCCCGAGATTCGATCGTGGGTATCTTCATACCTAGTTCAATCTCGTTACCGGCAAGTCTCTTTACTCGTTCCGTAATACATCATCCTGTAACTAACTCATTAGTCACTTTGCTTGCAAGGCTTCTTATGATGTGTATTACCGTGAGGGCCCAGAGATACCTCTCCGATACTCGGAGTGACAAATCCTAGTCTCGATCTATGCCAACTCAACAAACACCTTCGGAGATACCTGTAGAGCATCTTTATGATCACCCAGTTACGTTGTGACGTTTGATAGCACACAAGGTATTCCTCCGGTATCCGGGAGTTGCATAATCTCATAGTCGAAGGAATATGTATTTGACATGAAGAAAGCAATAGCAATAAACTGAATGATCAATATGCTAAGCTAACGGATGGGTCTTGTCCATCACATCATTCTCCTAATGATGTGATCTCGTTATCAAATGACAACACATGTCTATGGTTAGGAAACCTTAACCATCTTTGATCAACGAGCTAGTCTAGTAGAGTCTAACTAGGGACACGGTATTTGTTTATGTATTCACACATGTATTTAAGTTTCCGATCAATACAATTCTAGCATGAATAATAAACCTTTATCATGAATAAGGAAATATAAAATAACAACTTTATTATTGCCTCTAGGGCATATTTCCTTCATAAGCTTCTGTCACTCTAGCAACCCATCATCTAATAACTACTCCACAATGCATTCCCTTAGGCCCAAATATGGTGAAGTACCATGTAGTCGACGTTCACATGACACCACTAAGGGAATCACAACATACATATCATCAAAATATCGAACACATATCAAGTTCACATAATTACTTGCAACATGAATTCTCCCGTGACCTCAAGAACAAAAGTAACTACTCACAAATAATAATCATGCTCAAGATCAGAGGGGTATTAAATAGCATAATGGATCTGAACATATAATCTTCCACCAAATAAACTATATAGTAATCAACTACAAGATGTAATCAACACTACTAGTCACCCACAAGTACCAATCTAAGGTTCCGGTACAAAGATTGAACACAAGAGATGAACTAGGGTTTGAGAGGAGATGGTGTTGTTGAAGATGTTGATGGAGATGGCCCTCCCAAAGATGGGAGAGTTGTTGGTGATGATGATGACGATGATTTCCCCCTCCGAGAGGGAAGTTCCCCCGGCGGAATCACTCCGCCGGAGGGCAAAAGTGCTCCTGCCCAAGTTCTGCCTCGAGATGGCGGCGCTTCGTCCCGAAATTCCTCTCCTTATTTTTTTTATAGGTCAAAATGACTTATATAGCAGAAGAGGGGCACCGGAGGTGGGCCGAGGAGGGCACAACCCACCAGGGCGTGCCTGGGCTCCCTGGCGCACCCAGGTGGGTTGTGCACACCTGGTGGGCCCCCTCTGGTAGTTATTAGGTCCAATATTCTTCATATATTCCAAAACAATTCTCCATAAATTTTTAGCTCATTTGGAGATGTGTAGAATATGTAACTCTGACGTAGCTTTTTCAGGTCCAGAATTCCAGCTGCCGGTATTCTCCCTCTTTGTGTAAACCTTGCATAATATGAGAGAAAAGCCATTAGAAATACTCCAAAAGGCATTATTATGCATAAAAACATTATAAATAATAGTAGGAAAACATGATGCAAAATGGACGTATCAACTCCCCCAAGCTTAGACCTCGCTTGTCCTTAAGCGAAAACCGAAATCGAAAAACATGCCCACATGCTTAGAGAGAGAGGTGTCGATAAAAACAAAATACGGACATAGAAGCATCATGCATATTATTATAACAGCAAAGAACTTTAACATAAAACTTTTATCACATAAATTTTATCATATAACTTCTCATGAACAAGTAACAATTCATCACAACATTGAAGTATAAAGCATAAACCTTATTGAAAACCAACAAACTATGTTCTCAGTCAACTTTGCAACTACAATTCATCATATTTTCAGGAAGGGTCATGTATCGGAGCCTTTAGGAAAGTCCACATACTTAACCATCATTTAATCTTCTATGATTGCTAACACTCATAGCGTACCCATGAACAAAATGTTTCAACCGGACACATAGAAAGATAGGGGCTTATAGTTTCGCCTCCCAACGTATTCACCTCAAGGGTGATGTCAACAATAATAACTCATGCTTACTCATATCCAACTGGATATATGTGCCTAGATCTTTCCTCACCACATGATGCTTCCAAAAAGATAAAATAAAAAGGAATAGGGAAGAAAACTTTGACTCTTCATAAAAGTAAATGCATAAAAGTAAAAGATAGGCCCTTCGCAGAGGGAAGCAGAGGTTCTCATGCACTTATTTGTTTGTATGCCAAATCCCTTAATGCAAAAGAACGTCATGTTATATTGCCCCTTATGATAGCAACCTTTATTATGCAGTCCGTCGCTTTTATTACTTCGCCATCACAAGTTCGTACAACGCTCAATTTTCTCTTACACTAAATGATCCAACACATTTAGAAGCAATTTTTATTGCCTTATTGCACCGGTGACAACTTACTTGAAGGATCTTACTCAATCCATAGGTAGGTATGGTGGACTCTCAAAATAAGATTTGGGTTAAGGGTTTTGGATGCACAAGTAGTATCTCTACTTAGTGCGGAGTTTTTGGCTAGAAAAGATATTGAGCAAGCACCACATGTTAAAGGATCTATGACAATATAACTTCTATGTGAATATGAACAAACATAAATCATTATGTTGTCTTCCTTGTCCAACGTCAACTATTTTGACACAAAATATTTAATGGGGGCTCACAATCATAAAAGATGTCCAAGATAGTGTATTTGCATGTGAATCTTCTCTTCCCTTATTAATTCTTTCATGAATTGCATCATTGACCAATGCTATGTTTGTCAATCTCCAATAAATTTTACCACTTATACTTTTCCTTATGTGATGTCATTACTTACCATAAGATTAGCATATGATCTTTTTCATTTATTTTCCTTTCTTTTTATTGAGACATAAAAGTAAAGAAACAAAACTCAAACTACTCTTTATTATATATCTCGCACATGATTACATTGATTGATAAATCACTAAGCAAGCACTCGAAAAGAAAGGATCGAACTAAACTTTTATTCAACTAAATCATAGGAAACTAAAGATCGAATTAAAATAGATAAAGGCAAAGATAGTGGTGGTGATACGATACCGGGACACCTCCCCCAAGCTTGGCACAAGCCAAGGGGAGTGTCCATACCATGAACTCAAGTCTCCTTTGGTGATGAAGAAGGTAGTGGTGGTGAAGTAGTAGCGTCACACTTCAGGCTCAGGAGGTACTCCAATCTACAGATGATGCTCCGGAGGGCGATGACATGCTCTTGCAACAGAATATTTTCACGAGTGAGATATTTATTTTGCACACCAACCGTCTCGATGATCCTAAAAGCCTCGATTTTAGTAGGGGTAAGATGATCATAGTAAGGCTGAAGTATGTCCTCTTCTTCTGCTGCTGGAACGGCTTGCCCCTCTTCCGGAACTTGATCTCCCTCGACTTCCTTGACCTTGTCTCCCTTGACGGTCTTCTCTGGTTCCTCTCTCTTTAGTTCTATCTTCATCAACCAAGCGTCCTCTTCTACTTTGTTGGAGGAGGAAGAAGACATGATACTTGGCTCAACAAATCTGACAGAAAACAGCAAGAAAGAAGAACAGAAGATTTCTCCGTGATACGGTGGTCAATACGTTCGGGGGGTATATCAAGATTTTTTATCTTGGGAAACAAACAAACGGGTTCAGTAAGCGAACGCCTCGCTCGGGTTCAGTTAGAGCCCAATGCCTCGCACACACGCGCATACGTGTACGAGAGAAACGCGTAAACCTCCATGCATCGTTCAGCCCCGACCACCCACCGTAACTGGGAACTCCCCGATATTTTCCTCGCCCTCGCTTATACCACGATTTCTTCCGTCATGGACGGCCCAATGAATGTCATGTAGGTGCGTCCCCGGCCTGCCCAGGACAAAAAGCCCATTTTTGTCATGATTTTTTGTCATAGAAGTAGGGGCCCACCACATCTATGATGATACGTGCTTTTGTCACAATTATCATCATAGAAGTGTCATAAGCATGACAGGAAAAAAATTCGTTCGGCCCAAAATGTCACGGATGTGTCTTTTTTTTTGTAGTGCCCCGTGGCTCCTCTAACCCTAATTCTTCTTCTATAAATACCCAAATATTCCCCATTGACCAGAGGACACACCAAAAATACTTTTTCGCCGCCGCAAGTTTCTGTCTTCGTGAGATCCCATCTTGGGACCTTTTCCGGTACTTGATACGTCTCCAGCGTGTCTATAATTTTTTATTGTTCCATGCTATTATATTATCAATCCTGGATGTTTTATATGCATTATTATGCTATTTTATATCATTTTTGGGACTAACCTATTAAGCTAGTGCCTAGTGCCAGTTGTTGTTTTTCCCTTGTTTTTGTCTTTACAGAAAATCAATACCAAACGGAGTCCAAATGGAATGAAACTTTTTGACGATTTTTCTTGGACCACAAGACACCCTGGAAGCTTCGGGAGATGGCCAGAAGGGCCACGAGGCAGCGACAAGCTCAGGGGGGCGCCCTAGGGGGTGCCCTCCAAGCTCGTGTCCCCCCCCCCCCGTGGCCCCTCTAACCCTAATTCTTCTTCTATAAATACCCAAATATTCCCTGTAGACCAGAGGGCACACCAAAAATACTTTTCCGCCACCGCAAGTTTCTGTCTTCGTGAGATCCCATCTTGGGACCTTTTCCGGTACTCCGCCGGAGGGGGATTCGATCATGGAGGGCTTCTACATCAACCTTGCTGCCCTTCCGATGATGTGTGAGTAGTTTACCACAGACCTTCGGGCCCATAGCTAGTAGCTAGATGGCTTCTTCTCTCTCTTTGATATTCTATACAATGTTCTCCTCGATGTTCTTGGAGATCTATTCGATGTAATCTTCTTTTGCGGTGTGTTTGTTGAGATCCGATGAATTGTGGGTTTATGATCAGATTATCTATGAATATTATTTGAGTCTTCTCTGAACTCTTTTATGCATGATTTATATAGCTTTGTATTTCTCTTCGATCTATTGATTTGGTTGTTTGGCCAACTAGATTGATTTTTCTTGCAATGGGAGAGGGGCTTTGTAATGGGTTCAATCTTGTGGTGCTCAATCCCAGTGACAGAAAGGGACATGACACATATTTGTATTGTTGCCATTGAGGATAAAAAGATGGGGTTTGTTCATATTGATTGGATCTATCCCTCTACATCATGTCATATTGCTTAAGGCGTTACTCCGTTCTTGTTAACTTAATACACTAGATGCATGCTGGATAGCGGTCGATGTGTGGAGTAATGGTAGTAGATGCAGGCAGGAGTCGGTCTACTTGTCTCGAACGAGATGCCTATATACATGATCATTGCCTTAGATATCATCATAACTATGTGCTTTTCTATCAATTGCTCAATAGTGATTTGTTTACCCACCGCATGCTTTCTTTCAAGAGAGAAGCCTCTAGTGAAAACTATGGCCCCCGGGTCTATCTTTTATCATATTATTTTCATATCTACAAAATCGAAAACCCAAAAATACCTTGCTACAATTTATTTACTTTTATCTTATTTCGCACTTTTACTTATCTTTTATATCTATCACTATCAGATCTCATCCTTGCAAGTAACCGTGAAGGGATTGACAACCCCTTTATCGTGTTGGGTGCAAGTATTTATTTTTTTGTGTAGGTATAACTATTGGAGACTTGTGTGTTCCTCCTACTGGATTGATACCTTGGTTCTTAATTGATGGAAATACTTATCTCTACTTTGCTGCATCACTCTTTCCTCTTCAAGGAAAAACCAACACAAGCTCAAGAAGTAGCATATGGCCGCTGCCCAGAGCGGTACTACCGTTGGGTAGCCTTATGACCTATTTTCAGAAGAACAAGGTGGAACTCCAGAGAAGCGGGAAAGAAGGTGGGCGCAAAATGAAGATGTGTACGTGATGATTCCACCCAAACATTGTTGGGGAACGTAGTATTTCAAAAAAAATTACCTACGATCACGCAAGATCTATCCATGTGATGTATAGCAACGAGCGGGGAGAGTGTGTCCACGTACCCTCGTAGACTGAAAGCGGAAGCGTTTAGTAACGCGGTTGATGTAGTCGAACGTCTTCGCGATCCAACCGATCAAGTACCGAACGCACGGCACCTCCGCGATCTGCGCACGTACAGCTCGATGACGTCCCTCGAACTCTTGATCCAGCTGAGGTCGAGGGAGAGTTTCGTCAGCACGACGGCGTGGTGACGGTGATGATGAAGTTACCGGCGCAGGGCTTCGCCTAAGCACTACGACAATATGACCGAGGTGTGTTTCTGTGGAGGGGGGCACCGCACACGGCTAAAAGATCAACTTGTCCTCTAGGGTGCCCCCCTCCCCACGTATATAAAGGAGGGAGGGGGAGGGGCAGCCGGCCCAAAGGGGGGGCGCACCAAGGTGTGGAGTCCTACTAGGACTCCCTAGTCCTAGTAGGATTCCACCTCCCATATGGAGCAGGAAAGGGGGAAAGGAGAGGGAGAAGGAAAGAGGGGCTGCGCCCCCTCCCCTAGTACAATTCGGTTTGGGCAAGGGGGGCGCGTGCCTCCTCACGTGGCCTGCCTCTCCTTTTCCCGTATGGCCCAGAAAGGCCCATTACTTCTCCCGGTGAATTCCCGTAACTCCCCGGTACTCTGAAAAATACCCGAATCACTCGGAACCTTTACGGTGTCCGAATATAGCCTTCCAATATATCAATCTTTACCTATCGATCATTTCGAGACTCCTCGTCATGTCCGTGATCTCATCCGGGACTCCGAACAAACTTCGGTCATCAAATCACATAACTCATAATACAAATCGTCATCGAACGTTAAGCGTGCGGACCCTACGGGTTCGAGAACTATGTAGACATGACCGAGACACATCTCTGGTCAATAACCAATAGCGGAACCTGGATGCTCATATTGGCTCCTACATATTCTACGAAGATCTTTATCGGTCAAACCGCATAACAACATACGTTATTCCCTTTGTCATCGGTATGTTACTTGCCCGAGATTCGATCGTCGGTATCATCATACCTAGTTCAATCTCGTTACCGGCAAGTCTCTTTACTCGTTCCGTAGTGCATCATCCTGTAACTAACTCATTAGTCACATTGCTTGCAAGGCTTCATATGATGTGCATTACCGAGAGGGCCCAGAGATACCTCTCCGATACTCGGAGTGACAAATCCTAATCTCGATCTATGCCAACCCAACAAACACCTTCGGAGACACCTGTAGAGCATCTTTATAATCACCCAGTTACGTTGTGACGTTTGATAGCACACAAGGTGTTCCTCCGGTATTCAAGAGTTGCATAATCTCATAGTCAGAGGAATGTGTATAAGTCACGAAGAAAGCAATAGCAATAAAACTTAACGATCATTATGCTAAGCTAACGGATGGGTCTTGTCCATCACATCATTCTCCTAATGATGTGATCCCATTCATCAAATGACAACACATGTCTATGGTTAGGAAACTTAACCATCTTTGATTAACGAGCTAGTCAAGTAGAGGCATACTAGGGACACTTTGTTTTGTCTATGTATTCACACATGTATCAAGTTTCCGGTTAATACAATTCTAGCATGAATAATAAACATTTATCATGATATAAGGAAATATAAATAACAACTTTATTATTGCCTCTAGGGCATATTTCCTTCAGTCTCCCACTTGCACTAGAGTCAATAATCTAGTTCACATCGCCATGTGATTAACACCAATAGTTCACATCGCCATGTGACCAACACCCAAAGGGTTTACTAGAGTCAATAATCTAGTTCACATCGCCATGTGATTAACACCAATAGTTCACATCGCCATGTGACCAACACCCAAAGGGTTTACTAGAGTCAATAATCTAGTTCACATCGCCATGTGATTAACACCAATAGTTCACATCGCCATGTGACCAACACCCAAAGGGTTTACTAAGGTGTGATCATGTTTTGCTTGTGAGAGAGGTTTAGTCAACGGGTCTGCCATATTCAGATCCGTATGTATTTTGCAAATTTCTATGTCTACAATGCTCTGCATGGAGCTACTCTAGCTAATTGCTCCCACTTTCAATATGTATCCAGATTGAGACTCAGAGTCATCCAGATCGGTGTTAAAGTTTGCATCGACGTAACTCTTTACGATGAACTCTTTATCACCTCCATAACCGAGAAATATTTCCTTAGTCCTCTTAGGTAACTAAGGATAACTTTGACCGCTATCCAGTGATCCACTCCTGGATCACTATCGTACCTCCTTGCTAAACTCATAGCAAGGCACACAACTGGTCTGGTACATAGCATGGCATACTTTATAGAACCTATGACTGAGGCATAGGGAATGACTTTCATTCTCTTTCTATCTTCTGCCATGGTCGTGTTTTGAGTCTTACTCAATTTTACACCTTGTAACACAGGAAAGAACTCCTTCTTTGACTGTTCCATTTTGAACTACTGCAAAATCTTGTAAAGGTATGTACTCATTGAAAAAATCTTATCAAGCATCTTGATCTATCTCTATAGATCTTGATGCTCAATATGTAAGCAGCTTCAACGAGGTCTTTCTTTGAAAAACTTTTATTCAAGTATCCTTTTATGCTATCCAGAAATTCTATATCATTTCCAATCAACAATATGTCATCCACATATAATATCAGAAATGCTACAGAGCTCCCACTCACTTTCTTGTAAATACAGGCTTCACCGTAAGTCTGTATAAAACCATATGCTTTGATCACTTCATCAAAGCGTATATTCCAACTCCGAGATGCTTGCACCAGTCCATAGATGGATCGCTGGAGCTTGCACATTTTGTTAGCATCCTTTGGATCGATAAAACCTTCTGGTTGCACCATATACAACTTCTTCTTTAAAAATTCCATTAAGGAATGTAGTTTTGACATCCATTTGCCAGATTTCATAAAATGCGGCAATTGCTAACATGATTTGGACAGACTTTAATCATCGATACGAGTGAGAAAATCTCATCGTAGTCAACACCTTGAACTTGTCGAAAAACTTTTGCGACAATTCGAGCATTGTAGATAGTAACACTACTATCAGCGTCTATCTTCCTCTTGAAGATCCATTTTTTCTCAATGGCTCGCCGATCATCGGGCAAGTCAGTCAAAGTCCATACTTTGTTCTCATACATGGATCCTATCTCAGATTTCATGGCCTCAAGCCATTTATCAAAATCTGGGCTCATCATCGCTTCCTCATAGTTCGTAGGTTCGTCATGGTCTAGTAACATGATTTCCAGATCAGGATTACCGTTCCACTCTGGTGCGGAACTTACTCTGGTTGACCTACGAGGTTTGGTAGTAACTTGATCTGAAGTTATATGATCATCATCATTAGCTTCCTCACTAATTGGTGTAGGAGTCACAGGAACTGATTTCTGTGATGAACTACTTTCCAATAAGGGAGCAGGTACAGTTACCTCATCAAGTTCTACTTTCCTACCACTCACATCTTTCGAGAGAAACTCCTTCTCTAGAAAGGATCCATTCTTAGCAACGAATGTCTTGCATTCAGATCTGTGATAGAAGGTGTACCCAACAGTCTCCATTGGGTATCCTATGAAGACACATTTCTCTGATTTGGGTTCGAGCTTATCAGTTTGACGCTTTTTCACATAAGCATCGTAGCCCCAAACTTTAAGAAACGACAGCTTAGGTTTCTTGCCAAACCACAGTTCATATGGTGTCGTCTCAACGGATTTAGATGGTGCCCTATTAAACGTGAATGCAGCTGTCTCTAATGCATAACCCCAAAACGATAGTGGTAAATCGGTAAGAGATATCATAGATCGCACCATATCTAATAAAGTACGGTTACGACGTTCGGACACACCATTACGTTGTGGTGTTCCAGGTGGCGTGAGTTGCGAAACTATTCCACATTGTTTTAAATGAAGACCAAACTCGTAACTCAAATATTTGCCTCTGCGATTAGATCATAGAAACTTTATTTTCTTGTTACGATGATTTTCCACTTCACTCTGAAATTCTTTGAACTTTTCAAACGTTTCAGACTTGTGTTTCATTAAGTAGATTGTAGCGACCCAACCTCAAACGGTCAAGCCTCTGTGTATCTGTGCCATCCCTGGATCAGTATGCTGGCACACACAGTACATCAATGTATATATCAAAGTGCAATCACATGTATAAATAACGTAAAACTGATATATATACCTCATAATTGTCAGCGGAAACAAATAGTCGGGTGTGGAGTCCCATCAACGCCATCGGCAGGTTGAGTGTAGATCGTAACCCTGTACCGTACTCTTACTCGTCGGAAGAAAGTATCTGCAACATGATACGTTGTAGCCGTGTAGGTCAGTACATTGAATGTACCGGCAAGATCACAACATGAGAAAACAGATGATAAAACTATACTATATGCAAATTGGCTTTGTGGCTCTGTGTCTGAGTTTTGTTTTGCGTAAAAGCTGGTTTTATTTTCCCTACATCAAAGGAACATCAGGAGTCTGTACTACAGAGTTTTCTATCATGACATGGTTTCGCCAACCGCTGTCTCATAGCCCAAATCATCATAAGTTGCCCACAATTAAGTTATCAATCTGGTGTTGAGAGTTCCGAGATAGATCCAAGTCCAGAGGCTCAAGTTGTCCGTAACCAGGGACACGACTAATCGATTAGGTTTAAACCCTCTGCAGAGGTTTGTACACTTTACCCGCAAGATTCGATCCCTCCCGTTTCGTCCTCGCACTTCATGATGTTTGAGAACAGGACGATCGAAACATGGTCTTCCGAAGAGTTCCTCTGACCACTGTCCGGTGCTCATCCAATCCTACCGTAGTTCTACATCTGCTAGCACCGTCCTAGCCAGAGTCACAACTAAGATCAACCAAGCCAGAGCCCATAATGACTTGCGGTTGCACAGGTAAGCTTCCGGGCATGAAGTATTCTTCCGTCTCTTTGAGTCTGGGTGAAGCTTTCCGCAAGATGTCATGGCGCTTCTCCATGCATCCCGGCCATCCACTGGTTTCTCCAGGGTGCCCGTCAACCATCCTTCACCCAGTAGTGTGTATTGAATTCTTGTCTCGAGTCTTGAAGTCTTGAGGCCTCGAAGGTGCAGTCCTTGCAGATTCCAGCATGGAGTTGTCGTCATTGACGTAGAGTCCTCCTTATTCACACCACTCTCGTGCACTCGTACCAAACCCCGTCTACTAAAGCGTAGCATTAAAACTATATAACGTCCCGGGCTTGGTAACAGGGAGATGGGTTCCTACCTCATGCATTCTACTCAACTACAAGAAATCAATATCACTACTGGAGGGATTATTGAAAGGGTGCTACTACATGCAAATAAAACATAGGTATGAAAAACATGGTCAAAGTGAACTTGCCTGGTATTACTTGATGAAGATAAAACGCTCTCAGAAACTTGATAAACTAGTCGTCACTCTCCGATGAAATCTATACAAGTAAGCATAGTATTCACATAAGCAAACATTCTAGCACTCAATCATAACAATCAAAATAACAACGAAATCGAAATAGGATCGAAGGCAAAAAAAGCCAAATAAAACTCCAAATCACTCAAATAAAGTTATAGGGCTAATCTACACCACAACAACTCTACTTAACAACAAGTAAAAAGCCAAAAACAATTACTTAACACAAGGTAAAAATAATTATTCACTAAATAACAGAAAGTATTTTTCCTATAATAAAATTCTAGCAAAACAATAAAATAATACTATTACTACTACTAGCAATATAGTCATGCAATAAACAACACCTAGAACCTCAAGAATACTAAGTCTAATAAATCCTAAAATTTACCTACTGTTAAACAACAGATATATGCTCCACTAGCGAAAAAATCAAAGAAAATAATTAAAACTAATTAATAATTAAATTACAAACAGGACTGAAAACAGAGTAAATAGTACTGTTTACAAAAAAAAGCTAATTTAAGTAAATCACTACATGCAAACTAACACTACTGCGTAGCTAGTCTAATAAGAAAACCAGTAGCAACAAAGAATCGGTCAAAAATAATATTCCTAACTCAAAATAGCTCAAATCTAGTGATTTGAGCAAATTCATACAAGCACAAATTTAAACTGCTCAAATATGAAATACAATTGTACTAACAGAAACTTCATAAAATTTGTGATCCAATGCAGTTGGAATCACTCAAAAATAACTCGTAGATAATTAACTATGGATTTTACAAGATTGAAACTATTCTGTTTTAAAAAAAACAGAACGAAAAGGGAAAAAAATGAACAGTAGGTCGGGATTTACTGTAGCAGTCCGGTGATGGGGTTCTGGTGGAGCTCCGGCGACGTCCTCCGGTGGCCCTCCGGCGTCGGGGAAGGGACGGTCGGGGGCGGCAGAGCGGGGCGGAGCGCGTGGTGGGGTCGGTGGGTGGCGGGGATGGCCGGCGGTGGGTGGGGCGGAGCAAATGGCGGCGGCGGCTCCGGCGAACTCCGGCGGGGCGGCGCGGCGATGTGGGGCGAGGAGAGGAGGGACTAGGGGGGGAATGGGTGCGAGAGGTGGCTATTTATAGGGGGGAGGTCGGCTTGGAGGAGGGGGCGAGGGATTTCGCGAATCCCGCGATTCCGGCGGTGCTCCGGTGGTGGCTGGAGATCGGGAGTATCTCGCCTGGAGGAAAGAGATGATCCGGTTTGGATCGGGCCGGATTTGGCCCAAAAAAAATAGTACCTTCCTTTTTTTTAAATAACCCGCGAAGAAAAAAATCATTTTAGAAAATAAAATAAAAATAAAATATAGGAGTATTATATATCAAAATGATCAGAAAAATAAGCCCAATTTAATGGGATACTTTCCAGGGGAAAATAAAACACTTTTTGAAAAATCATTTTTTTTAAATTCAAACAAAAATCCAAATGACTTTCAAAACTCAAAGAAAAAATAATTCCAACATTTTTGGGGTGTCATGTTACTCCCTCTCAACACTTTTGTTTCAAGTGTTCTTTGTCAGAAAAGTTTTTGAATAATATTCAAATGCCACTTTGAGTTAAAAACAAAATTTAAATGACAAATTCAAAAGAAATTTTTCTTTACTTCCCACTCTCTTTCATTGAAGAAATCATGAGGATCATTGAGTGGCATGAAGTTTGAAATATTTCCAAATTCAAATATTTTCAAACAGAAATAGTTTTTTTGTGGAACGTCCTGTTATTCCCTCTCATTCAAAGCTTCAAAAGTTTAAAATTCCAATCAATTTCACTCAATCAATCACTCAACCATCAATCAAACAATCATATATTTTAATTATTATAACATTCCAAAATTTAGAATTTTGGGATGTTACAAATTACCACACTTAAAATGAATCTCGTCCTCGAGATTCGAAGAGGCTAGCAAGAAAAGGTTAGGGGTTGGGGGTCTTCTAGCAAATCTTTTGGTCGGAAAGGTCAGGGGTGCTACCACACTTAAAAGCAAGGTTACGGTTCCAATAAACTCAGATACTTCCTCTGGTGTGCCGACAATATCTGTCTCTTCACATATCTTACAATAGCTCCTTCATTAACGCTCTTCTGTCAGAAGCATAGCGTTTTCCTCAAAATCTTGGGTCGCTACGTCAAAGATGAAGTTCGTCCGAGACTGGATCTTCTTAGCTGATAGGTCTGCGTCCATTCTAGACAACTATCAAAATACTCATGGTGGTCTACCATTAATGGTTTCTGCAGAAAAAGGGCCTTGGCTTTATTCTCACCGTATAATCTACGATTGGCAACAGCTGCCATGTACATGGGTTTATCATCATACCATTCTAAGGCTTAAGCAAGGCTTCAACGAGTGTTGTCACTTTACTATGGGTAAGTCTCTCAGATTTACCATTCCAAATATCAAGAGCGAATGATAAGAGTAAGTCAGTATGGTGATCAATCCATTTCGCACCCAGATCATTACCCTGTATAAGGTTTAGCGAATCTCGTATTTCTAACACTCGGGCATCCTCTCAAGCATTGCAGAATTTCTCTTGTCGACGAACTGAGTTCGGATAAATCCATTGATTCTGCAAGCTGAAAAAAAAACATCTATCATTTCTTCACAACTCTCGAGTTTTCGTGACCTCCTAAGGAACGTCTGCTGATGGAAACATAGCTTCTTCCGGATTTCTCCACTTAACAAGGTAGTGCTTGATCCTTATTAACTCCTGGGCCTGTGGGTTGTGGGCACACTTCAATACTTGCACAGCTTTAACTCATCCTTTTGAGTTATATTGTTCCATATTCCCACATTATACCTCTTTTAAATCCAATAGTATTTCATTCCTTCATACTCTTGGGGTAACCAAGACATTAGAATAAAACTCATACTTATTTTGTCCAAACTCCACTCGGCAGAATACATTTTTCCTTCCATTTGTCAGTGTCCTCACAGGGTACTACCACCCTTGAAATGCACAAATTCTTCCATGGAGCATATTTCTCATATCCTCGAAAATGGTCAAGATCTTTGCTCATAGAGTAATGTGACGCCCCCGGCCCGATCGTGCACTATTCATACACGCAAATGCACACGATCAAGCCTAAGGACTCACGGGAAGATATCACAACACAACTCTAAAACATAAATAAAGTCATACAAGCTTTATATTACAAGCCAGGGGCCTCGAGGGCTCGAATACATAAGCTTGCGAACAAGCGTCAGCGGAAGCATCAGATATCTGAGTACAGATATGAAATAGAAACAGAAAGGCCTTTAGAAAGGCGGGGCAAAATAAAACACTACGATCGAAAGGCGAAGGCCTCCTGCCTGGGACCCTCCGATCCTACTCCTGGTCGTCAGTCAACTCATAGTAGTATCCATCCTCTGGGTAGTAGTAGTAGCGATCGTCGGCAGGGCAGCTGTCTCAGGGGCTCCGTCATCTTGGTCACGACAAACTGATATGGGGAGAAAAAGGAAAACAAAGCAACCGTGAGTACTCAGAAGTACTCAGCAAGCAAGGATCTACACTACATATGCAACATTTTCAAGGGGAGGCTGTATATGTGGACTGGGCTGCAGAAATGCCAGAATAGAGAGAAGGCCTAGTCCTATCGAAGACTAGCATCTTCAGCGGTCTTGCAGCAGTAGAAGAGAGTAGAACAATACCATATAATGTAGCAGTAATAATATCAACCTCACCCAGAGATCCTTTCTCGACTCCCTGCGAGAAAGCAATCCCAGAGCCATAAAATCATCAAACCTCGTCCTGAGATCCCTTCTCGACTCCCTGCGAGAAGCAATCCCAGAGCCACATATCCAAGTATCATCACGGGTATCCAGTTCTAGTTGTATCGATCGGGATACAACTCCGAGTGTCCTTTACCGTAGGACCGGCTATCGATAGAAATGTTCTTCCCTGCAGGGGTGCACCAACTTACCCAACACGCTCGATTAACTTCGGCCGGACACACTTTCCTGGGTCATGCCCGGCCTCGGCCAAACGACACATCGCAACCCTACCTACAGCTCAGCAGAGAGGTCCCCGTCGGTCTACATCCTAAGCGCTCAGAGGTCTTGGGCCATCGCCCTGTGCACTCCGAGTCGTTGCGCGCAGGGAGAAGCCTGGCACCAGGAGGGCGCCGGTCCGTCCGTGCCGCCATGCTGAACTGGACGTCTGACAGAGCTTTCGGCTAATGCTACGATGCAGAACGCCCATACTATGCCCACGTGATGGTTAGTGCTATCAGACCAGAGGCCTGCTCGGATCAAATATCCAAATCGTAAGTGGACTAGGGGCTTGCGGAAAACGAGCAGAGACTCACGAAAGATGT
This sequence comes from Thinopyrum elongatum, assembly GCA_011799875.1. Lineage (NCBI taxonomy): Eukaryota > Viridiplantae > Streptophyta > Magnoliopsida > Poales > Poaceae > Thinopyrum > Thinopyrum elongatum. The sequence goes on along the minus strand of CM022297.1, from coordinate 402,722,678 downwards.
GACCCCGTCGCCCCGTCTCGAGGACTTGCGGCAAGGGCCATGAATGCCCGGCCACGCCTCGTATTCACCACTCGGGCACCACACAGGCACCCGTCTTCACAACACTCGCCTCTCAGGCGCACGCGGGTACCCCTCAGGGCCGACCCGCCTTACCAAGTAACCGTGTAAAGTCCAAGTATCCGTGTGTCCATAACATCAGGGAATCCGAGGTATCACCCTCGTTGGATTCCTACTCGATGTGTCTGTCAAGGTGAACTCGGAGGATTCACCCTCGATGGGTTCACACTTGATGTGTTGCACGACAGCGTCGTTACCGGAAGTGGCGAAGGAGGAATCACCCTCAATGACCACGACCGAATAGCTACTCTACAGAGTTAACATCAGAAGTGCTACATGAGGTTTCACCCTCGGCACTCGATAGTAACGCTGCAGTGTCGTTACAACTAAGGGGGGGTGATGTGCGGTGTCGGGGCCTGGTCTTCAATCCCGTTGATCGGGTCTTCTGACGATCCAGCGCAGCAGTCGGGATAAGGGGGGTCACTGATAGGTCTCTACCCAGCCTAGACTAAACAGTTTAGGATATGCAGGTAATTATCAACAGCAGGTTACAATGAACAGGCTATGCATCAGAATAGGTACAGCAGCAGCAGCAGCAGCAATTCTAATGCAAGCATGAGAAATAGAATGGGCGATATCGGGATGATCAAAAGGGGGGGGGGGCTTGCCTGGTTGCTCGGCGGCAAAGACAAGGTTGTTAACGATGGTGTCGGACTCCTGAGCTGCGGCGGTACCGGGAACTGCGTCGGGGTCTAACGAAAGAGAAGAGGGGGAGGAAACAGTATAAATACACAGCTAACATGAGCAATACAATGCATAACATGGCAATACGCGGTGACAGAGGTGATCTAACGCAGTGCCGGGTGATACTGGCGAAGGGGGAATTCATCCGGGAATGTTTTCCCGGTTCCGGACATTTGTCAGACAGATGACCGGAGGGGAACGGTTGCATGTTCAGATAGTTAGAGACGTGTGGCGGACGAACGGACCGCGTATTCAGATTCGTCTCGTCGTTCTGAGCAACTTTCATGTAAAAAGTATTTTCATCCGAGTTACGGTTTATTTAATATGATTTCTAAAGTTTTTATTAATTTTCTGAATTTATTTTTATTATTTAATTTAACATTATCCGAAACAGTGTTTGCTGATGTCAGCATGACATCATGCTGATGTCAGCAAGGTTAATTAGGTTAACTAATTAATTAGCTCTAATTAACCAGGGTTACTTAAGTTAATTAACATTTAATTAATCTAATTAATTAAATTAGACTAATCTAAACAGTGTTAATTAACTAATTAATTAACTAATTAATTATTTATTTTAATTATATTATTTATTTTATTTTTTTAGCTAGCACATGGCTAGGGCGGACACGTCCGGACGCGCACCCAAATGGGGCCGGACATGTCCGGAGCGTGCCCATTTGGGACCGGACATGTCCGGTGCCCAAATGGCACGCGCGGGCGCGGACGGGGGGGCGCGGACGGGCGAGGCCGCGGCAGCGCGCGGCCAGGGGGTGAGCGGGCGCCCAGGGGCGCGGTCGCCGAGGCTGGGCGCGCGGCCGGCGCGGTCCGCGTGGGGCGAGGCGGCGGTGACCACCGGGGTGCTGGGCCAGCGGGGACTGGAGCGCGACGGAGAGGGGGGGAAGAGGAGAGCGGGCGACGGCGCGGGCGTGCTCACGTTGGGGGCCGAGTCGAGGCTGGCCGGCGACGGGGGCGAGGAGGTGGCGCAGGTGTGGGGAGGAGGAGGCGATGCAGTCCGGCGGGGAGGCGGCGGCGAGGACGGTGGCGACCGGCGAGGGAGAGGCGAGGACGATCCTCTGAAACAGAGGAAACTCATGATTGTCAAAAGACAAGGAGAGTATAACCGATCTCGGAGAGAAAGGTTAAACAAAACAATGGAAAGGAAAATGATTATCAGACTAATCAATACATGTCAGGGAAATCGCACAGATATCCAGCTCTCCGGGTGGACGAGAATTACGAGATCCTAAGTGTCGGCGTTAGTAAACTTTAGTTAACCCGAAGGAAGAGAGATCAGAGTCCCAGAGTAAAGGTCGAGAGTTAAAGATCCTAATACCACCCAATTGGTGACGTGGGCCCGTAAGCCACACGCCAAGTTAGTAAAACAGTTTTCCGGTTTCTAGACTCAACTTCGGCCAAGAGTTGGAAAGGGGGTTCCTACAGGCAGTCGGCTCTGATACCAACTTGTGACGCCCCCGGCCCGATCGGCACTATTCATACATGCAAATGCACACAATCAAGCCTAAGGACTCACGGGAAGATATCACAACACAACTCTAAAACATAAATAAAGTCATACAAGCTTTATATTACAACCAGGGCCTCGGGGCTCGAATACATAAGCTTGCGAACAAGCGTCAGCGGAAGCATCAGATATCTGAGTACAGATATGAAATAGACACAGAAAGGCCTTTAGAAAGGCGGGGCAAAATAAAACACTACGATCGAAAGGCGAAGGCCTCCTGCCTGGGACCCTCCGATCCTACTCCTGGTCGTCAGTCAACTCATAGTAGTCCATCCTCTGGGTAGTAGTAGTAGCGATCGTCGGCAGGGCATTCTCAGGGCTCCGTCATCTTGGTCACGACAAACTGATATGGGGAGAAAAAGGAAAACAAAGCAACCGTGAGTACTCAGAAGTACTCAGCAAGCAAGGATCTACACTACATATGCAACATTTTCAAGGGGAGGCTGTATATGTGGACTGGGCTGCAGAAATGCCAGAATAGAGAGAAGGCCTAGTCCTATCGAAGACTAGCATCTTCAGCGGTCTTGCAGCAGTAGAAGAGTAGACAATACCATATAATGTAGCAGTAATAATATCAACCTCAACCCATTTTTATTCCAAAAGACTTTTGTAAAATATGAGACTTGCTCCATTATTTACAGTGCATTATTTTTCACTGCTAGAAATTGGTTTGGGGTCCATATCTTTTTGTTTGGATTTTATTTAAATTGAAAAAGGATTAAATAGCGTTATGTTGCTGCTGTTTCTATTTGTTTGAGCCTCTTAAATATTTTAGTTAACACTGCTGCTAATTTTATATTAGCCTCTGGATTATTTGCAACATGATGTACATTTTTGTTTCTGGATCTGAACAACTTTTATTTTCCACTTTAGTTTAAATTTGAATTTGACTTAGGAGTTGGAATGTAATATGATGCAAATGATGTTTAGGCACTGATAATCATGATGACATGGCATTATCAACAGGGTGATTACTGTAGTTAACCACTGGGGGTGTTACAAATCTCCTCTACTAACAAGAATTCTCGTCCCGAGAATTAAGAAGTAGAAAGAAAAAGTTCGGGGTATTCCGCTCGAAGTTTATCCTCGCGTTCCCAAGTGGCTTCATCTTCAGTATGATTTGACCACTGCACTTTGAGGAACTTGGTAACCTTTCGACGGGTCCGACGTTCAGCTTCATCGAGGATGCGGATCGGATGCTCCTTATAAGATAGATCATCATGCAATTCGAGCACCTCGTGATCCACTGCTCGGTGCGGAGATTCCTTGAAGCATTTACGAAGTTGCGACACATGGAAGACGTCGTGGATATGGGAGAATTGCGGCGGCAATTCCAATTTATACGCCACTTGACCACGTCTAGCAACAACGCGGAAAGGACCAATGTAGCGTGGAGCTAGCTTGCCCTTGATTCCAAAACGGTGAGTGCCCTTCATAGGAGTGACACGTAGATAAGCTCGATCACCAGGTTGATAAGTCAAACCCCATCGTTTGCGATCATAGTTGCTCTTCTGGCGGTCCTGAGCCGCCTTAAGATTTTCTCGGGCAATACGGACTTGTTCTTCGGCGTGTTGAATAATATCCGGTCCAACAAGAGGTCGTTCCCCAGTTTCTGACCAATTCAGAGGGGTTCGACACTTACGTCCATAGAGAACTTCAAAGGGGGCCATTTTCAAACTGGCTTGATAGCTGTTGTTATAAGAGAACTCGGCATACGGAAGAGATTCTTCCCACTTCTTGCCAAATGAAATAACACAAGCCCGAAGCATGTCTTCAAGCACTTGATTGACTCGTTCGACTTGGCCTTGGGATTGGGGGTGATAAGCTGAACTCCAGGTAATATGAGTTCCCATAGCTGTTTGGAAACTTTCCCAGAATTTGGAAGTGAAAAGACCGCCACGGTCCGAACTGATCTCCTTCGGAATACCGTGGAGTGATACAATTCTGGAGATATACAACTCTGCTAACTGACTAGCAGTGATCATCTCCTTGACAGGCAGAAAGTGTGCAACTTTAGAGAGTTGGTCGACGACGTCAAGAATAGCATCGTGACCCTTCTGTGACCTGGGAAGTCCTGTAACGAAATCCATCTAAACCTTATCCCATTTCCATAGAGGAATAGGAAGTGGTTGCAGAATTCCAGCAGGCTTCTGATGTTCTGCTTTAACGCGACGACAAACATCACATTCAGCAACATATCGAGCAATGTCCTGCTTCATTTTAGACCACCAGTACCTTTGACGGAGATCACGATACATCTTGGTGCTACCCGGATGAATAGACAGCGGGGTATCATGTGCCTCCTTCATGACCTTGTTAGTCATGAGTTCAAAGCGAGGTACCACAATGCGGTTTCTGAAATACAAGGTTCCATCTTCAGACAGCGAGAAATCCCTGTACTTTTCAAGGTGAAGACTCTTCTTCATCAGATCAACTTCAGCATCTTTAGCTTGCGCATTCTTAACAGCTTTCTCAAGATCTGGTTGTATCACAAGGTTATTTAGAGAGCCCTGTGGGACAATACGGAGATTCAGCTTGCATAGTTCTTCAAAAAGTCGAGGTTGAGCTCGCCTAACCATGAGGTTGTCGCAATAGGACTTGCGGCTTAAGGCATCAGCCATCACGTTAGCCTTGCCAGGGGTATAGGATATACCCAAATCATAGTCCGCAATGGCCTCCATCCATCTTTGCTGACGGAGGTTTAGAGAAGGTTGAGTGAACAAGTACTTCAGACTTTTATGATCCGTGTATATCTCGCAACGATTACCGAGGAGGTAATGTCGCCACAACTGCAGTGCATAGATGACAGCAGCTAGTTCTAGATCATGTACCGGATAATTCTCTTCATGTGGGCGCAACTGACGAGAGCCATAAGCAATCACTTTACGCTCTTGCATTAGGACACAGCCTAATCCTTCACGGGATGCGTCACAATAGATCACAAAGTCTTTGCGGGTATCTGGAGGAGAAAGTACTGGGGTATTGTAACGGATTGACATCTGCCCCAGTGGATAAAGAATGTACTCTGGATGTATCCCTGCTCGAACAGCTGGTAGCTGCGTCGCAGGGTGTGGTGGAAACAAACGATCCATCTGAAACAGAGGAAACTCATGATTGTCAAAAGACAAGGAGAAGTATAACCGATCTCGGAGAGAAAGGTTAAACAAAACAATGGAAAGGAAAATGATTATCAGACTAATCAGATCAATGTCAGGGAAATCGCACAGATATCCAGCTCTCCGGGTGGACGAGAATTACGAGATCCTAAGTGTCGGCGTTAGTAAACTTTAGTTAACCCGAAAGGAAGAGAGATCAGAGTCCCAGAGTAAAGGTCGAGGAGTTAAAGATCCTAATACCACCCAATTGGTGACGTGGGCCCGTAAGCCACACAGCCAAGTTAGTAAAACAGTTTTCCGGTTTCTAGACTCAACTTCGGCCAAGGAGTTGGAAAGGGGGTTCCTACAGGCAGTCGGCTCTGATACCAACTTGTGACGCCCCCGGCCCGATCGTGCACTATTCATACATGCAAATGCACACGATCAAGCCTAAGGACTCACGGGAAGATATCACAACACAACTCTAAAACATAAATAAAGTCATACAAGCTTTATATTACAAGCCAGGGGCCTCGAGGGCTCGAATACATAAGCTTGCGAACAAGCGTCAGCGGAAGCATCAGATATCTGAGTACAGATATGAAATAGACACAGAAAGGCCTTTAGAAAGGCGGGGCAAAATAAAACACTACGATCGAAAGGCGAAGGCCTCCTGCCTGGGACCCTCCGATCCTACTCCTGGTCGTCAGTCAACTCATAGTAGTATCCATCCTCTGGGTAGTAGTAGTAGCGATCGTCGGCAGGGCAGTCTCAGGGGCTCCGTCATCTTGGTCACGACAAACTGATATGGGGAGAAAAAGGAAAACAAAGCAACCGTGAGTACTCAGAAGTACTCAGCAAGCAAGGATCTACACTACATATGCAACATTTTCAAGGGGAGGCTGTATATGTGGACTGGGCTGCAGAAATGCCAGAATAGAGAGAAGGCCTAGTCCTATCGAAGACTAGCATCTTCAGCGGTCTTGCAGCAGTAGAAGAGAGTAGAACAATACCATATAATGTAGCAGTAATAATATCAACCTCACCCAGAGATCCTTTCTCGACTCCCTGCGAGAAAGCAATCCCAGAGCCATAAAATCATCAAACCTCGTCCTGAGATCCCTTCTCGACTCCCTGCGAGAAGCAATCCCAGAGCCACATATCCAAGTATCATCACGGGTATCCAGTTTTAGTTGTATCGATCGGGATACAACTCCGAGTGTCCTTTACCGTAGGACCGGCTATCGATAGAAATGTTCTTCCCTGCAGGGGTGCACCAACTTACCCAACACGCTCGATTAACTTCGGCCGGACACACTTTCCTGGGTCATGCCCGGCCTCGGCCAAACGACACATCGCAACCCTACCTACAGCTCAGCAGAGAGGTCCCCGTCGGTCTACATCCTAAGCGCTCAGAGGTCTTGGGCCATCGCCCTGTGCACTCCGAGTCGTTGCGCGCAGGGAGAAGCCTGGCACCAGGAGGGCGCCGGTCCGTCCGTGCCGCCATGCTGAACTGGACGTCTGACAGAGCTTTCGGCTGATGCTACGATGCAGAACGCCCATACTATGCCCACGTGATGGTTAGTGCTATCAGACCAGAGGCCTGCTCGGATCAAATATCCAAATCGTAAGTGGACTAGGGGCTTGCGGAAAACGAGCAGAGACTCACGAAAGATGTGACCCCGTCGCCCCGTCTCGAGGACTTGCGGCAAGGGCCATGAATGCCCGGCCACGCCTCGTATTCACCACTCGGGCACCACACAGGCACCCGTCTTCACAACACTCGCCTCTCAGGCGCACGCGGGTACCCCTCAGGGCCGACCCGCCTTACCAAGTAACCGTGTAAAGTCCAAGTATCCGTGTGTCCATAACATCAGGGAATCCGAGGTATCACCCTCGTTGGATTCCTACTCGATGTGTCTGTCAAGGTGAACTCGGAGGATTCACCCTCGATGGGTTCACACTTGATGTGTTGCACGACAGCGTCGTTACCGGAAGTGCCGAAGGAGGAATCACCCTCAATGACCACGACCGAATAGCTACTCTACAGAGTTAACATCAGAAGTGCTACATGAGGTTTCACCCTCGGCACTCGATAGTAACGCTGCAGTGTCGTTACAACTAAGGGGGGGTGATGTGCGGTGTCGGGGCCTGGTCTTCAATCCCGTTGATCGGGTCTTCTGACGATCCAGCGCGGCAGTCGGGATAAGGGGGGTCACTGATAGGTCTCTACCCAGCCTAGACTAAACAGTTTAGGATATGCAGGTAATTATCAACAGCAGGTTACAATGAACAGGCTATGCATCAGAATAGGTACAGCAGCAGCAGCAGCAATTCTAATGCAAGCATGAGAAATAGAATGGGCGATATCGGGATGATCAAAAGGGGGGGGCTTGCCTGGTTGCTCGGCGGCAAAGGCAAGGTTGTTAACGATGGTGTCGGACTCCTGAGCTGCGGCGGTACCGGGAACTGCGTCGGGGTCTAACGAAAGAGAAGAGGGGGAGGAAACAGTATAAATACACAGCTAACATGAGCAATACAATGCATAACATGGCAATACGCGGTGACAGAGGTGATCTAACGCAGTGCCGGGTGATACTGGCGAAGGGGGAATTCATCCGGGAATGTTTTCCCGGTTCCGGACATTTGTCAGACAGATGACCGGAGGGGAACGGTTGCATGTTCGGATAGTTAGAGACGTGTGGCGGACGAACGGACCGCGTATTCAGATTCGTCTCGTCGTTCTGAGCAACTTTCATGTAAAAAGTATTTTCATCCGAGTTACGGTTTATTTAATATGATTTCTAAAGTTTTTATTAATTTTCTGAATTTATTTTTATTATTTAATTTAACATTATCCGAAACAGTGTTTGCTGATGTCAGCATGACATCATGCTGATGACAGCAAGGTTAATTAGGTTAACTAATTAATTAGCTCTAATTAACCAGGGTTACTTAAGTTAATTAACATTTAATTAATCTAATTAATTAAATTAGACTAATCTAAACAGTGTTAATTAACTAATTAATTATTTATTTTAATTATATTATTTATTTTATTTTGTTTTATTTTTTTAGCTAGCACATGGCTAGGGCGGACACGTCCGGACGCGCACCCAAATGGGGCCGGACATGTCCGGAGCGTGCCCATTTGGGACCGGACATGTCCGGTGCCCAAATGGCACGCGCGGGCGCGGACGGGGGGGCGCGGACGGGCGAGGCCGCGGCAGCGCGCGGCCAGGGGGTGAGCGGGCGCCCAGGGGCGCGGTCGCCGCGGCCGGCGCGGTCCGCGTGGGGCGAGGCGGCGGTGACCACCGGGGTGCTGGGCGAGCGGGGACCGGAGCGCGACGGAGAGGGGGGGGGAAGAGGAGAGCGGGCGACGGCGCGGGCGTTGCTCACGTTGGGGCCGAGTCGAGGCTGGCCGGCGACGGGGGCGAGTGTCCAGGTTGTGGGGAGGAGAGCTATGCAGTCCGCTGGGAGCGGCGTGCGAGGACTGTGTCGACCGCGAGGGAGAGGCGAGGAGGCGGCGTCGGGCGAGGCAGATCGGCGCGGGAGGGCGCGCCGGCGGCGTCGCCGGGGCGCCGCTCCAGGCGGCGGCGGGCGCGGGGCGCGTCGGGAGGGAGGAGGAGCGCGAGGGAAAAGGGGGGAGTGGGGTTGTTCGGTTAGGGTTTTGGTGAGGGGGTTATGGGCGCTGGTGGCCGGCCCCTTGGCGACGGCCCAGTGGGGGGGGCTTTCCCTTTTTTTACTTTTCTTTTTTTTTTTTTATTTCCTTTTCTGTTTTCTCTTTATTTTATTCCAAAGAGACTTTTGTAAAATATGAGACTTGCTCCATTATTTACAGGCATTATTTTTCACTGCTAGAAATTGGTTTGGGTCCATATCTTTTTGTTTGGATTTTATTTAATTTGAAAAAGGTTTAAATAGCGTTATGTTGCTGCTGTTTCTATTTGTTTGAGCCTCTAATATTTTGTTAACACTGCTGCTAATTTTATATTAGCCTCTGGATTATTTGCAACATGATGTACATTTTTGTTTCTGGATCTGAACAACTTTTATTTCCACTTTAGTTTAAATTTGAATTTGACTTAGGAGTTGGAATGTAATATGATGCAAATGATGTTTAGGCACTGATAATCATGATGACATGGCATTATCAACAGGGTGATTACTGTAGTTAACCACTGGGGGTGTTACAAATCTCCTCTACTACAAGAATTCTCGTCCCGAGATTAAGAAGTAGAAAGAAAAAGTTCGGGGTATTCCGCTCGAAGTTTATCCTCGCGTTCCCAATGGGCTTCATCTTCAGTATGATTTGACCACTGCACTTTGAGGAACTTGGTAACCTTTCGACGTTCCGACGTTCAGCTTCATCGAGGATGCGGATCGGATGCTCCTTATAAGATAGATCATCATGCAATTCGAGCACCTCGTGATCCAGCTCGTGTGCGGAGATTCCTTGAAGCATTTACGAAGTTGCGACACATGGAAGACGTCGTGGATATGGGAGAATTGCGGCGGCAATCCCAATTTATACGCCACTTGACCACGTCTAGCAACAACGCGGAAAGGACCAATGTAGCTGGAGCTAGCTTGCCCTTGATTCCAAAACGTGTGAGTGCCCTTCATAGAGTGACACGTAGATAAGCTCGATCACCAGGTTGATAAGTCAAACCCCATCGTTTGCGATCATAGTTGCTCTTCTGGCGGTCCTGAGCCGCCTTAAGATTTTCCTCGGCAATACGGACTTGTTCTTCGGCGTGTTGAATAATATCCGGTCCAACAAGAGGTCGTTCCCCAGTTTCTGACCAATTCAGAGGGGTTCACCACTTACGTCCATAGAGAACTTCAAAGGGGGCCATTTTCAAACTGGCTTGATAGCTGTTGTATAAGAGAACTCGGCATACGGAAGAGATTCTTCCCACTCTTCTTCCAAATGAATTAACACAAGCCCGAAGCATGTCTTCAAGCACTTGATTGACTCGTTCGACTTGGCCTTGGGATTGGGGGTGATACTGAACTCCAGGTAATATGAGTTCCCATAGCTGTTTGGAAACTTTCCCAGAATTTGGAAGTGAAAACCGCCACGGTCCGAACTGATCTCCTTCGGAATACCGTGGAGTGATACAATTCTGGAAATACAACCTGCTAACTGACGCAGTGATCATCTCCTTGACAGGCAGAAAGTGTGCAACTTTAGAGAGTTGGTCGACGACGTCAAAATACATCGTGACCCTTCTGTGACCTGGGAAGTCCTGTAACGAAATCCATCTAACCCTTATCCCATTTCCATAGAGGAAGGAAGTGGTTGCAGAATTCCAGCAGGCTTCTGATGTTCTGCTTTAACGCGACGACAAACATCACATTCAGCAACATATCGAGCAATGTCCTGCTTCATTTTAGACCACCAGTACCTTTGACGGAGATCACGATACATCTTGGTGCTACCACCGGATGAATAGACAGCGGGTATCATGTGCCTCCTTCATGACCTTGTTAGTCATGAGTTCAAAGCGAGGTACCAAATGCGGTTTCTGAAATACAAGGTTCCATCTTCAGACAGCGAGAAATCCCTGTACTTTTCAAGGTGAAGACTCTTCTTCATCAGATCAACTTCGCATCTTTAGCTTGCGCATTTAACAGCTTTCTCAAGATCGGTTGTATCACAGGTTATTTAGAGAGCCCTGTGGGACAATACGGAGATTCAGCTTGCATAGTTCTTCAAAATTCGAGGTTGAGCTCGCCTAACCATGAGGTTGTCGCAATAGGACTTGCGGCTTAAGGCATCAGCCATCACGTTAGCCTTGCCAGGGGTATAGGATATACCAAATCATAGTCCGCATGGCCTCCATCCATCTTTGCTGACGGAGGTTTGAGAAGGTTGAGTACACAAGTACTTCAGACTTTTATGATCCGTGTATATCTCGCAACGATTACCGAGGAGGTAATGTCGCCACAACTGCAGTGCATAGATGACAGCAGCTAGTTCTAGATCATGTACCGGATAATTCTCTTCATGTGGGCGCAACTGACGAGAGCCATAAGCAATCACTTTACGCTCTTGCATTAGGACCACAGCCTAATCCTTCACGGGATGCGTCACAATAGATCACAAAGTCTTTGCGGGTATCTGGAGGAGAAAGTATGGGGTATTGTACGGATTGACATCTGCCCCAGTGGATAAGAATGTACTCTGGATGTATCCCTGCTCGAACAGCTGGTAGCTGCGTCGCAGGGTGTGGTGGAAACAAACGATCCATCTGAAACAGAGGAAACTCATGATTGTCAAAAGACAAGGAGAAGTATAACCGATCTCGGAGAGAAAGGTTAAACAAAACAATGGAAAGGAAAATGATTATCAGACTAATCAGATCAATGTCAGGGAAATCGCACAGATATCCAGCTCTCCGGGTGGACAGAATTACGAGATCCTAAGTGTCGGCGTTAGTAAACTTTAGTTAACCCGAAAGGAAGAGAGATCAGAGTCCCAGAGTAAAGGTCGAGGAGTTAAAGATCCTAATACCACCCAATTGGTGACTGGGCCCGTAAGCCACACAGCCAAGTTAGTAAAACAGTTTTCCGGTTTCTAGACTCAACTTCGGCCAGAGAGTTGGAAAGGGGTTCCTACACGGTCGGCTCTGATACCAACTTGTGACGCCCCCGGCCCGATCGTGCACTATTCATACATGCAAATCACACTCAAGCCTAAGGACTCACGGGAATATCACACACAACTCTAAAACATAATAAAGTCATCCAAGCTTTATATTACAAGCCAGGGGCCTCGAGGGCTCGAATACTAAGCTTGCGAACAGCGTCAGCGGAAGCATCAGAATCTGAGTACAGATATGAAATAGACACAGAAAGGCCTTTAAAAGGCGGGGCAAAATAAAACACTACGATCGAAAGGCGAAGGCCTCCTGCCTGGACCCTCCGATCCTACTCCTGGTCGTCAGTCAACTCATAGTAGTATCCATCCTCTGGTAGTAGTAGTAGCGATCGTCGGCAGGCAGTCTCAGGGCTCCGTCATCTTGGTCACGACAAACTGATATGGGGAGAAAAAGGAAAACAAAGCAACCGTGAGTACTCAGAAGTCTCAGCAAGCAAGATCTACACTACATATGCAACATTTTCAAGGAGGCTGTATTGTGGACTGGGCTGCAGAAATGCCAGAATAGAGAGAAGGCCTAGTCCTATCGAAGACTAGCATCTTCAGCGGTCTTGCAGCAGTAAAGAGAGTAGAACAATACCATATAATGTAGCAGTAATAATATCAACCTCACCCAGAGATCCTTTCTCGACTCCCTGCGAGAAAGCAATCCCAGAGCCATAAAATCATCAAACCTCGTCCTGAGATCCCTTCTCGACTCCCTGCAGAAGCATCCCAGAGCCACATATCCAAGTATCATCACGGGTATCCAGTTTTAGTTGTTCGATCGGATACAACTCCGAGTGTCCTTTACCGTAGGACCGGCTATCGATAGAAATGTTCTTCCCTGCAGGGGTGCACCACTTACCCAACACTCTCGATTAACTTCGGCCGGACACACTTTCCTGGGTCATGCCCGGCCTCGGCCAAACGAACATCGCAACCCTACCTACAGCTCAGCAGAGAGGTCCCCGTCGGCTACATCCTAAGCGCTCAGAGGTCTTGGGCCATCGCCCTGTGACTCCGAGTCGTTGCGCGCAGGGAGAACCTGGCACCAGGAGGGCGCCGGTCCGTCCGTGCCGCCATGCTGAACTGGACGTCTGACAGAGCTTTCGGCTGATTCACGATGCAGAACGCCCATACTATGCCCACGTGATGGTTAGTGCTATCAGACCAGAGGCCTGCTCGGATCAAATATCCAAATCGTAAGTGGACTAGGGGCTTGCGGAAAACGACAGAGACTCACGAAAGATGTGACCCCGTCGCCCCGTCTCGAGGACTTGCGGCAAGGGCCATGAATGCCCGGCCACGCCTCGTATTCACCACTCGGCACCCCACAGCACCCGTCTTCACAACACTCCCCCGCCTCTCAGGCGCACCGTACCCCTCAGCCGACCCGCCTTACCAAGTAACCGTGTAAAGTCCAAGTATCCGTGTGTCCATAACATCAGGGAATCCAGGTATCACCCTCGTTGGATTCCTACTCGATGTGTCTGTCAAGGTGAACTCGGAGGATTCACCTCGATGGGTTCACACTTGATGTGTTGCACGACACGTCGTTACCGGAAGTGCCGAAGGAGGAATCACCCTCAATGACCACGACCGAATAGCTACTCTACAGAGTTAACATCAGAAGTCTACATGAGGTTTCACCCTCGGCACTCGATAGTAACGCTGCGTGTCGTTACAACTAAGGGGGGGTGATTGGCGGTGTCGGGGCCTGGTCTTCAATCCCGTTATCGGGTCTTCTGACGATCCAGCGCGGCAGTCGGGATAAGGGGGGTCACTGATAGGTCTCTACCCAGCCTAGACTAACAGTTTAGGATATCAGGTAATTATCAACAGCAGGTTACAATGAACAGGCTATGCATCAGAATAGGTACAGCACAGCAGCAGCAATTCTAATGCAAGCATGAAAATAGAATGGGCGATATCGGGATGATCAAAAGGGGGGGCTTGCCTGGTTGCTCGGCGGCAAAGGCAAGGTTGTTAACGATGTGGTCGCCTCCTGAGCTGCGCGGCGGTACCGGGAACTGCGTCGGGGTCTAACGAAAGAGAAGAGGGGGAGGAAACATTATAATACACAGCTAACATGAGCAATACAATGCATAACATGGCAATACCGGTGACAGAGGTGATCTAACGCAGTGCCGGGTGATACTGGCGAAGGGGGAATTCATCCGGGAATGTTTTCCCGGTTCCGGACATTTGTCAGACAGATGACCGAGGGGAACGGTTGCATGTTCGATAGTTAGAGACGTGTGGCGGACGAACGGACCCGGTATTCAGATTCTTCTCGTCGTTCTGAGCAACTTCATGTGTAAAAGTATTTTCATCCGAGTTACGGTTTATTTAATGATTTCTAAAGTTTTTATTATTTTCTGAATTTATTTTTATTATTTAATTTAACATTATCCGAAACAGTGTTTGCTGATGTCAGCATGACATCATGCTGATGACAGCAATGTGAATTAGGTTAACTAATTAATTAGCTCTAATTAACCAGGTTTACTTAAGTTAATTAACATTTAATTAATCTAATTAATTAAATTAGACTAATCTAAACAGTGTTAATTAACTAATTATTATTTATTTTAATTATATTATTTATTTTATTTTGTTTTATTTTTTTAGCTAGCACATGGCTAGGGCGGACACGTCCGGACGCGCACCCAAATGGGGCCGGACATGTCCGGAGCGTGCCATTTGGGACCGGACATGTCCGGTGCCCAAATGGCACGCGCGGGCGCGGACGGGGGGGCGCGGACGGGCGAGGCCGCGCAGCGCGCGGCCAGGGGGTGAGCGGGCGCCAGGGGCGCGGTCGCCGCGGCCGGCGCGGTCCGCGTGGGGCGAGGCGGCGGTGACCACCGGGGTGCTGCGAGCGGGGACCGGAGCCGACAGAGGGGGGGAAGAGAGAGCGCGGCGGCCCGGGCGTGCTCACTTGGGCCGAGTCGAGGCGGCCAGCGACGGGGGCGAAGGTGGCGCAGGTGTGGGGAGGAGGGGCGGGCAGTCCGGCGGGGAGGCGGCGGCGAGGACGGTGGCGACCGGCGAGGGAGAGGCGGGAGCGCGCCGGCGAGCAATCGGCCGGGGAGGCTTGCGGGCGGCGTCGCCGGGCGCCGTCCCAGGCGCGCCGGGGGCGCGTCGGGGAGGGAGGAGGAGGCGCGAGGGGAAAAGGGGGGGGAGGGGGTGTTCGGGGTTAGGGTTTGGGGTGAGGGGGGTGTTTTATGGGCGCTGGTGGGCCGGCCTGTTGGCCTGCCGCCCAGCTGGGCCACGGCCCAGTGGGGGGGGGGCTTTTCCCTTTTTTTTTACTTTACTTTTTTTTTATATTATTTATTTTCCTTTTCTGTTTTCTCTTTTAATTTTTATTCCAAAAGACTTTTGTAAAATATGAGACTTGCTCCATTATTTACAGTGCATTATTTTTCACTGCTAGAAATTGGTTTGGGGTCCATATCTTTTTGTTTGGATTTTATTTAAATTGAAAAAGGATTAAATAGCGTTATGTTGCTGCTGTTTCTATTTGTTTGAGCCTCTTAAATATTTTAGTTAACACTGCTGCTAATTTTATATTAGCCTCTGGATTATTTGCAACATGATGTACATTTTTGTTTCTGGATCTGAACAACTTTTATTTTCCACTTTAGTTTAAATTTGAATTTGACTTAGGAGTTGGAATGTAATATGATGCAAATGATGTTTAGGCACTGATAATCATGATGACATGGCATTATCAACAGGGTGATTACTGTAGTTAACCACTGGGGGTGTTACAAGTAACATCTCGTACAATTCAACATATGAAATCATGACACATTAATTTTTTTGATTCATGAATTCATTACAAACTCTGAGACTTCTATTACATAATTCAACTCATCGAACTCATGAAAATAAGATTGCTTTCTACTACTCTTATTATCCATATCAAAATCACCACTACTCAGCTCCAGCTTTCATCTGATCTGAACATTCCCTAGCAAAATGTCCTGCTTCCTTGCAGCGAAAACAAATGAATTTCGACATGTCTCGGGGCTTCTTGGTGATGGTGCCTGCTCCTTGAGTTCCTTGTTTCCTTTCGAGACAATCATTGGCATAATGCCCGACGTCCTTACATTCAAAACAGGTAATATGACTCTTGTCCCTCTTTGCAGAAATTGGGTTGTTCTGAGGGTGTCTTTGTTTTCTCTTCCTGGGTTTCTTCGTTGTGATCAAACCTTCTATTCCCTGGGGATCAAACTCCACTGCTTCTGTCGGGAAGTATCCCAGATACTCTTTTCTTTCCTTGGTGCAATACTGTGAAAAATGTCCTTCTTCTCCACATGAATAGCAGGCATTGGAGTAAAATCTGTTGAGGCCTTCTTCATCAGGGTCTTCAACACATTCCTTCATCACAGGTTCTTTCATAACTTCTCGGAGGGCTTCTTTCATTCCTTCTTCCTGCTTCTGAATAGTTTGTTGCACCGTGGGGTAAATGTGACACTGAGCCGGGTAGTGGGTGGTTCCTTCACACAAGAAACAAGTCACCTGACTAGTTGGGCATTCTTCAGCTGGGTGATTTTCCTTGCAATGAGGGCATCCATCCTTGTGCTCTTCCTGGGTATGTCCTATTTCTCCACAAAGCTTGCAGGCACAAGGTTTATTTCTTAGTGTATCATGGTGTTGGGAAACGTAGTAATTTCAAAAAAAATCCTACGCACACACAGGATCATGGTGATGCATAGCAACGAGAGGGGAGAGTGTGTCCACGTACCCTCGTAGACCGAAAGCGGAAGCGTTAGCACAACGCAGTTGATGTAGTCGTACGTCTTCACGATCCGACCGATCCAAGTACCGAACGCACGGCACCTCCATGTTCAGCACACGTTCAACTCGATGACGTCCCGCGAGCTCCGATCCAGCAAAGCTTCACAGGAGAGTTTCATTAGCACGACGTCGTGGTGACGGTGATGATGATGCTACCGACGCAGGGCTTCGCCTAAGCACCGCTACGATATGATCGAGGTGGATTATGGTGGAGGGGGGGCACCGCACACGGCTAAGAGATCAATGATCAATTGTTATGTCTATGGGGTGCCCCCTGGCCACGTATATAAAGGATGGAGGGAGGAGGAGGCCGGCCCTCACAGGGCGCGCCCAAGGTGTGGAGTCCTACTAGGACTCCCTAGTCCTAGTAAGATTCCACCTCCCACATGGAATAGGAAAAGGGGAAGGGAGAAGGAGAAGGAAGGAAGGGGGCGCCCCCTTTCCCTAGTCCAATTCGGACCAGTCCATGGGGAAGGGGCGCAGCCACCCTTGAGGCCTTTCTCTCCTTTCCCGTATGGCCCATTAAGGCCCAATACGAATTCCCGTAACTCTCCGGTACTCCGAAAAATACCCGAATCACTCGGAACCTTTCCGATGTCCGAATATAGCCTTCCAATATATCGATCTTTACCTCTCAACCATTTCGAGACTCCTCGTCGTGTCCCCAATCTCATCCGGGACTCCGAACAAACTTCGGTCACCAAATCACATAAACTCATAATACCGATCATCACCGAACTTTAAGCGTGCGGACCCTACGGGTTTGAGAACTATGTAGACATGACCGAGATACGTCTCCGGTCAATAACCAATAGTGGAACCTGGATGCTCATATTGGCTCCCACATATTCTACGAAGATCTTTATCGGTCAAACCGCATAACAACATACGTTGTTCCCTTTGTCATCGGTATGTTACTTGCCCGAGATTCGATCGTTGGTATCTCAATACCTAGTTCAATCTCGTTACCGGCAAGTCTCTTTACTCGTTCCGTAATACATCATCCCGCAACTAACTCATTAGTTACAATGCTTGCAAGGCTTATAGTGATGTGCATTACCGAGTGGGCCCAGAGATACCTCTCCGACAATCGGAGTGACAAATCCTAATCTCGAAATACGCCAACTCAACAAGTACCTTCGGAGACACCTGTAGAGCACCTTTATAATCACCCAGTTACGTTGTGATGTTTGGTAGCACACAAAGTGTTCCTCCGGTAAACGGGAGTTGCATAATCTCATAGTCATAGGAACATGTATAAGTCATGAAGAAAGCAATAGCAACATACTAAACGATCAAGTGCTAAGCTAACGGAATGGGTCAAGTCAATCACATCATTCTCCTAATGATGTGATCCCGTTCATCAAATGACAACTCATGTCTATGGTTAGGAAACATAACCATCTTTGATTAACGAGCTAGTCAAGTAGAGGCATACTAGTGACACTCTATTTTGTCTATGTATTCACACATGTATCAAATTTCCGGTTAATACAATTCTAGCATGAATAATAAACATTTATCATGACATAAGGAAATAAAATAATAACTTTATTATTGCCTCTAGGGCATATTTCCTTCAGTCTCCCACTTGCACTAGAGTCAATAATCTAGTTCACATCGCCATGTGATTTAACACCAATAGTTCACATCACCATGTGATTAACACCCATAGTTCACATCGCTATGTGACCAACACTCAAAGGGTTTACTAGAGTCAATAATCTAGTTCACATCGCCATGTGTTTAACACCCAAAGAGTACTAAGGTGTGATCAAGTTTTGCTTGTGAGAGAAGTTTAGTCAACGGGTCTGCCACATTCAGATCCGTATGTATTTTGCAAATTTCTATGTTTACAATGCTCTGCACGGAGCTACTCTAGCTAATTGCTCCCACTTTCAATATGTATCCAGATTGAGACTCTGAGTCATCTGGATCGGCGTAAAAGTTTGCATCGACGTAACCTTTTACGACGAACTCTTTTATCACCTCCATAACCGAGAAATATTTCCTTAGTCCTCTTAGGTAACTAAGGATAACTTTGACCGCTATCCAGTGATCTATCCCTAGATCACTATCGTACCTCCTTGCTAAACTCATAGTAAGGCACACAACTGGTCTGGTACATAGCATGGCATACTTTATAGAACCTATGGCTGAGGCATAGGGAATGACTTTCATTCTCTCTCTATCTTATGCCGTGGTCTTGCTTTGAGGCTTACTCAACTTTATACCTTGAATACAGGCAAGAACTCTTTCTTTGACTGATACTTTTTGAACTCCTTCAAAACTTTGTCAAGGTATGTGCTTTGTGAAAGTCTTATTAAGCGTCTCGATCTATCCCTATAGATCTTGATGCTCAATACTTAAGCAGCTTCACCGAGGTCTTTTATTGAAAAATTCTTATTCAAGTATCCTTCTATGCTATCCAGAAATTCTATATCATTTCCAATCAACAATATGTCATCCACATATAATATCAGAAATGCTACAGAGCTCCCACTCACTTTCTTGTAAATACAGGCTTCACCATAAGTCTGTATAAAACCATATGCTTTGATCACCTTATCAAAGCGTATATTCCAACTCCGAGATGCTTGCACCAGTCCATAGATGGATCGATGGAGCTTGCACACTTTGTTAGCACCTTTAGGATTGACAAAACCTTCTGGTTGCATCATATACAACTCTTCTTTAATAAATCCATTAAAGAAATGTAGTTTTGACATCCATTTGCCAGATTTCATAAAATGCGGCAATTGCTAACATGATTCGGACAGACTTAAGCATCGATACGAGTGAGAAAATCTCATCGTAGTCAACACCTTGAACTTGTCGAAAACCTTTTGCGACAATTCGAGCTTTGTAGATAGAAACACTACTATCAGCATCTGTCTTCATCTTGAAGATCCATTTATTCTCAATGACTTGCCGATCATCGGGCAAGTCAACCAAAGTCCATACTTTGTTCTCATACATGGATCCCATCTCAGATTTCATGGCCTCAAGCCATTTCGCGGAATCTGGGCTCATCATCGCTTCCTCATAGTTCGTAGGTTCTTCATGGTCTAGTAACATGACTTCCAGAACAGGATTACCGTACCACTCTGGAGCGGAACATACTCTGGTTGACCTACGAGGTTCTGTAGTAACTTGATCTGAAGTTTCATGATCATCATCATTAGCTTCCTCACTAATTGGTGTAGGCATCACTGGAACTGATTTCTGTGATGAACTACTTTCCAATTCAAGAGAAGGTACCACTACCTCATCAAGTTCTACTTTCCTCCCACTCACTTCTTTCGAGAGAAACTCCTTCCCTAGAAAGGATCCATTCTTAGCAACAAATATCTTGCCTTCGGATCTGTGATAGAAGGTGTACCCAACAGTTTCTTTTGGGTATCCTATGAAGACGCACTTCTCCGATTTGGGTTCGAGCTTATCAGGCTGAAGCTTTTTCACATAAGCATCGCAGCCCCAAACTTTAAGAAACGACGCTTAGGTTTCTTGCCAAACCACAGTTCATACGGTGTCGTCTCAACGGATTTAGATGGTGCCCTATTAAACGTGAATGCAGCTGTCTCTAATGCATAACCCCAAAACGATAGTGGTAAATCGGTAAGAGACATCATAGATCGCACCATATCTAATAAAGTACGGTTACGATGTTCGGACACACCATTACGCTGTGGTGTTCCAGGTGGCGTGAGTTGCGAAACTATTCCACATTTTTTAAATGAAGACCAAACTCGTAACTCACATATTTGCCTCCGCGATCAGATCGTCGAAACTTTATTTTCTTGTTACGATGATTTTCTACTTCACTCTGAAATTCTTTGGACTTTTTTCAAATGTTTCAGACTTGTGTTTCATTAACTAGATATACCCATATCTGCTCAAATCATCTGTGAAGGTCAGAAAATAACGATACCCGCCGCGAGCCTCAATACTCATCGGACCGCATACATCGGTATGTATTATTTCCAATAAGTCCGTAGCTCGCTCCATTGTTCCGGCGAACGGAGTTTTAGTCATCTTGCCCATGAGGCATGGTTCGCAAGCATCAAATGATTCATAATCAAGTGATTCCAAAAGTCCATCAGTATGGAGTTTCTTCATGCGCTTTACACCAATATGACCTAAACGGCAGTGCCACAAATAAGTTACACTATCATTACTAACTTTGCATCTTTTGGCTTCAATATTATGAATATGTGTATCACTACGATCAAGATTCAATAAACCATTTACATTGGGTGTATGACCATAGAAGGTTTTTATTCATGTAAACAGAACAACAATTATTCTCTGACTTAAATGAATAACCGTATTGCAATAAACATGATCCAATCATATTCATGCTCAACGCAAACACCAAATAACATTTATTTAGGTTCAACACTAATCCCGAAAATAGAGGGAGTGTGCGATGGTGATCTTATCAACCTTGGAATCTCTTCCAACACACATCGTCACCTCGTCCTCAACTAGTCTCTGTTCATTTTGCAACACCTGTTTCGAGTTACTAATCATAGCAACTGAACCGGTATCAAATACCCAGGGGCTACTATGAACACTAGTAAAATACACATCAATAACATGTATATCAAATATACCTTTGTTCACTTTGCCATCCTTCTTATCCGCCAAATACTTGGGGCAGTTCCGCTTCCAGTGACCAGTCCCTTTGCAGTAGAAGCACTCAGTTTCAGGCTTAGGTCCAGACTTGGGCTTCTTCCCGGGAGTAGCAACTTGCTTGCTATTCTTCTTGAAGTTCCCCTTCTTCCCTTTGCCCTTTTTCTTGAAACTAGTGGTCTTGTTAACCATCAACACTTGATGCTCTTTCTTAATTTCTACCTTCGTTGATTTCAGCATCACGAAGAGCTCGGGAATCGTTTTTGTCATCCCTTGCATATTATAGTTCATCACAAAGTTCCAGTAACTTGGTGATAGTGATTAGAGAATTCTGTCAATTACTATCTTATCTGGAAGATTAACTCCCACTTGATTCAAGCAACTGTAGTACTCAGACATTCTGAGCACATGCTCACTGGTTGAGCTATTCTCCTCCATCTTGTAGGCAAAGTATTTGTCAGAGGTCTCATACCTCTCGACACGGGCATGAGTCTGAAATACCGATTTCAGCTCTTGGAACATCTCATATGCTCCGTGGCGTTCAAAACGTTTCTGAAGTCCCGATTCTAAGTCGTAAATCATGGCGCACTAAACTATCAAGTAGTCATCATATCGAGCTTGCTAAATGTTCATAACGTTTGCATCTGCTCCTGCAATAGGTCTGTCACCTAGCGGTGCATCAAGGACATAATTCTTCTGTGCAGCAATGAGGATAATCCTCAGATCACGGAACTAGTCTGCATCATTGCTACTATCATCTTTCAACTTAGTTTTTGTAGGAACATATCAAAATTCAAAGGAACAGTAGCACGGGCCATTGATCTACAACAACATAGACATGCAAAATACTATCAGGTACTAAGTTCATGATAAATTTAAGTTCAATTAATCATATTACTCAAGAACTCCCACTTAGATAGACATCTCTCTAATCATCTAAGTGATCACGTGATCCAAATCAACTAAACCATAACCGATCATCACGTGAAATGGAGTAGTTTTCAATGGTGAACATCACTATGTTGATCATATCTACTATATAATTCACGCTCGACCTTTCGGTCTCAGTGTTTCGAGGCCATATCTGCATATGCTAGGCTCGTCAAGTTTAACCCGAGTATTCTGCGTGTGCAAAAACTGGCTTGCACCCGTTGTAGATGAACGTTGAGCTTATCACACCCGATCATCACGTGGTGTCTCGGCACGACGAACTTTGGCAACGGTGCATACTCAGGGAGAACACTTTTACCTTGAAATTTAGTGAGAGATCATCTTATAATGCTACCGTCAAACAAAGCAAAATAAGATGCATAAAGGATAAATATCACATGCAATCAATATAAGTGATATGATATGGCCATCATCATCTTTGTGCTTGTGATCTCCATCTCCGAAGCACCGTCATGATCACCATCGTTACTGGCGCGACACCTTGATCTCCATCGTAGCATCGTTGTCGTCTCGCCAACTATTGCTTCTACGACTATCGCTACCGCTTAGTGATAAAGTAAAGCAATTACAGGGCGATTGCATTGCATACAATAAAGCGACAACCATATGGCTCCTGCCAGTTGCTGATAACTCAGTTACAAAACATGATCATCTCATACAATAAAATATAGCATCATGTCTTGACCATATCACATCACAACATGCCCTGCAAAAACAAGTTAGACGTCCTCTACTTTGTTGTTGCAAGTTTTACGTGGCTGCTACGGGCTGAGCAAGAACCGTTCTTACCTACGCATCAAAACCACAACGATAGTTCGTCAAGTTAGTGCTGTTTTAACCTTCACAAGGACCGGGCGTAGCCACACTCGGTTCAACTAAAGTTGGAGAAACTGACACCCGCTAGTCACCTGTGTGCAAAGCACGGCGGTAAAACCAGTCTCGCGTAAGCGTACGCGTAATGTCGGTCCGGGCCGCTTCATCCAACAATACCGCCGAACCAAAGTGTGACATGCTGGTAAGCAGTATGACTTGTATCGCCCACAACTCACTTGTGTTCTACTCGTGCATATAACATCTACGCATAAAACCAGGCTCTGATACCACTGTTGGGAAACGTAGTAATTTCAAAAAAAAATCCTACGCACACACAGGATCATGGTGATGCATAGCAATGAGAGGGGAGAGTGTGTCCACGTACCCTCGTAGACCGAAAGCGGAAGCGTTAGCACAACGCGGTTGATGTAGTCGTACGTCTTCACGATCCGACCGATCGAAGTGCCGAACGCACGGCACCTCCGAGTTCAGCACACGTTAAACTCGATGACGTCCCGCGAGCTCCGATCCAGCAAAGCTTCACAGGAGAGTTTCGTTAACACGACGGCGTGATGACGGTGATGATGATGCTACCGACGCAGGGCTTCGCCTAAGCACCGCTACGATATGATCGAGGTGGATTATGGTGGAGGGGGGCACCGCACACGGCTAAGAGATCAATGATCAATTGTTGTGTCTATGGGGTGCCCCCTGGCCATGTATATAAAGGATGGAGGGAGGAGGAGGTCGGCCCTCATAGGGCGCGCCCAAGGTGTGGAGTCCTACTAGGACTCCCTAGTCCTAGTAGGATTCCACCTCCCACATGGAATAGGAAAAGGGGAAGGGAGAAGGAGAAGGAAGGGGGCGCCCCCTTTCCCTAGTCCAATTCGGACCAGTCCATGGGGAAGGGGCGCAGCCACCCTTGAGGCCTTTCTCTCCTTTCCCGTATGGCCCATTAAGGCCCAATACGAATTCCCATAACTCTCCGGTACTCCGAAAAATACCCGAATCACTCGGAACCTTTCCGATGTCCGAATATAGCCTTCCAATATATCGATCTTTACCTCTCGACCATTTCGAGACTCCTCGTCATGTCCCCGATCTCATCCGGGACTCCGAACAAACTTCGGTCATCAAATCACATAAACTCATAATACCGATCGTCACCGAACTTTAAGCGTGCGGACCCTACGGGGTCGAGAACTATGTAGACATGACCGAGACACGTCTCCGGTCAATAACCAATAGCAGAACCTGGATGCTCATATTGGCTCCCACATATTCTACGAAGATCTTTATCGGTCAAACTGCATAACAACATACGTTGTTCCCTTTGTCATCGGTATGTTACTTGTCCGAGATTCGATCGTCGGTATCTCAATACCTAGTTCAATCTCGTTACCGGCAAGTCTCTTTACTCGTTCCGTAATACATCATCCCGCAACTAACTCATTAGTTACAATGCTTGCAAGGCTTATAGTGATGTGCATTACCGAGTGGGCCCAGAGATACCTCTCCGACAATCGGAATGACAAATCCTAATCTCGAAATACGCCAACTCAACAAGTACCTTCGGAGACACCTGTAGAGCACCTTTATAATCACCCAGTTACGTTGTGACGTTTGGTAGCACACAAAGTGTTCCTCCGGTAAACGGGAGTTGCATAATCTCATAGTCATAGGAACATGTATAAGTCATGAAGAAAGCAATAGCAACATACTAAACGATCAAGTGCTAAGCTAACGGAATGGGTCAAGTCAATCACATCATTCTCCTAATTATGTGATCCCGTTAATCAAATGACAACTCATGTCTATGGTTAGGAAACATAACCATCTTTGATTAACAAGCTAGTCAAGTAGAGGCATACTAGTGACACTATTTTGTCTATGTATTCACACATGTATCAAGTTTCCGGTTAATACAATTCTAGCATGAATAATAAACATTTATCATGACATAAGGAAATAAAATAATAACTTTATTATTGCCTCTAGGGCATATTTCCTTCACATGGTGCTTCCGGATAAGACGGGATCTTGTCAGAGTCTTCTTGAATTCTTCCCAAGTCTTTGCTCCATTCCATCCCTGTATGGTTTGATGCATCTGCCACCATGTTGCAGCACTTCCTTCAAAGTACTGAAGAGCGTACGATACTTCATTCTTCCTTGAAACCAAATTGCTCCCAAAGTGATTCTCCATGTTCTGAATCCATACCTTTGCCTCCGGCTGAGTCATCGGTCCAGAGAATACCAGTCCAACTTCATTCATCATCTATGGGGTCCAAGGGTTTTGGGATGAGATGCGGGGGATAGAGAGAGATACACACAATACAAACAATATAATTTTGAAAAACGGGTTTTTATTTTGTGGTTGTCGGAAAAACATCAAACAAATGACAGCTCACAATCGTCGCAACTAACGTAAGTATATAATAGGGGTTTGGTCTTCTAAAGGTCCAATAAATCTTCAGAGTCTTAAATTTCTTCGAGTCTTCAGAGTCTTCAACGGTTGTAGCTTCAACTCTTCTAGTGCATGGTGAAATCCTCTTTACTCTGAAGTGGACATCAGTTGTCGGATATCTTGTTCTTCTTGGAGCGGCTTCGGTTGATCCTCCGTGTGGTCAAAAGGGAATGGGGTACATTCTAACTATTTGAGGTAAGAGGGAGTTTGTGGTAAAATCAGAACAGATGAGAAGTAAGGCTCTTTTTTTAAAAAAAAAACAAAGTTTTAGAGATATCCTGTCCTAGGGGCTTTCCAGTTTCTAGGGTCACGTCCTACAGTCAACCTGGCTCTGATACCATATCTGTAGCGACCCGACCTCAAACGGTCAAGCCTCTGTGTATCTGTGCCATCCCTGGATCAGTATGCTGGCACACACAGTACATCAATGTATATATCAAAGTGCAATCACATGTATAAATAACGTAAAACTGATATATATACCTCATAATTGTCAGCGGAAACAAATAGTCGGGTGTGGAGTCCCATCAACGCCATCGGCAGGTTGAGTGTAGACCGTAACCCTGTATCGTACTCTTACTCGTCGAAAGAAAGTATCTGCAACATGATACGTTGCAGCCGTGTAGGTCAGTACATTGAATGTACCAGCAAGATCACAACATGAGAAAACAGATGATAAAACTATACTATATGCAAATTGGCTTTGTGGCTCTGTGTCTGAGTTTTGTTTTGCGTAAAAGCTGGTTTTATTTTCCCTACATCAAAGGAATATCAGGAGTGTGTACTACAGAGTTTTCTATCATGACATGGTTCCGCCAACCGCTGTCTCATAGCCCAAATCATCATAAGTTGCCCACAATTAAGTTATCAATCCGGTGTTGAGAGTTCCGAGATAGATCCAAGTCCAGAGGCTCAAGTTGTCCGTAACCGGGGACACGGCTAATCGATTAGGTTTAAACCCTCTGCAGAGGTTTGTACACTTTACCCGCAAGATTCGATCCCTCCCGTTTCGTCCTCGCACTTCATGATGTTTGAGAACAGGACGATCGAAACATGGTCTTTCGAAGAGTTCCTCTGACCACTGTCCGGTGCTCATCCAATCCTACCGTAGTTCTACATCTGCTAGCACCGTCCCAGCCAGAGTCACAACTAAGATCAACCAAGCCAGAGCCCATAATGACTTGCGGTTGCACAGGTAAGCTTCCGGGCATGAAGTATTCTTCCGTCTCTTTGAGTCTGGGTGAAGCTTTCCGCAAGATGTCATGGCGCTTCTCCATGCATCCCGGCCATCCACTGGTTTCTCCAGGGTGCCCGTCAACCATCCTTCACCCAGTAGTGTGTATTGAATTCTTGTCTCGAGTCTTGAAGTCTTGAGGCCTCGAAGGTGCAGTCCTTGCAGATTCCAGCATGGAGTTGTCGTCATTGACGTAGAGTCCTCCTTCTTCACACCACTCTCGTGCACTCATACCAAACCCCGTCTACTAAAGCGTAGCATTAAAACTATATAACGTCCCGGGCTTGGTAACAGGGAGATGGGTTCCTACCTCATGCATTCTACTCAACTACAAGAAATCAATATCACTACTGGAGGGATTATTGAAAGGGTGCTACTACATGCAAATAAAACATAGGTATGAAAAACATGGTCAAAGTGAACTTGCCTGGTATTACTTGATGAAGATAAAATGCTCTCAGAAACTTGATAAACTAGTCGTCACTCTCTGATGAAATCTATACAAGCAAGCATAGTATTCACATAAGCAAACATTCTAGCACTCAATCATAACAATCAAAATAACAACGAAATCAAAATAGGATCGAAGGCAAAAAAAGCCAAATAAAACTCCAAATCACTCAAATAAACTTATAGGGCTAATCTACACCACAACAACTCTACTTAACAACAAGTAAAAAGCCAAAAACAATTACTTAACACAAGGTAAAAATAATTATTCACTAAATAACAGAAAGTATTTTTCCTATAATAAAATTCTAGCAAAACAATAAAATAATACTATTACTACTACTAGCAATATAGTCATGCAATAAACAACACCTAGAACCTCAAGAATACTAATCTAATAAATCCTAAAATTTACCTACTGTTAAACAACAGAATATATGCTACACTAGCGAAAAATAGCAAAAGAAAATAATTAAATTACAAACAGGACTAAAAACAGAGTAAACAGTACTGTTTCAATAAAAAGCTAATTTAAATAAATACTACATGCAAACTAAAACCCTAACTTCTGCGTAGCTAGTCTAATAAGAAACCAGTAGCAAAAAGAATCGGTCAAAAATAATATTCCTAACTCAAAATAGCTCAAATCTAGTGATTTGAGCAAATTCATACAAGCACAAATTTAAACTGCTCAAATATGAAATACAATTGTACTAACAGAAACTTCATAAAATTTGTGATCCAACGCAGTTGGAATCACTCAAAAATACCTCGTAGATAATTAACTATGGATTTTACAAGATTGAAACTATTCTGTTTAAAAAAAAACAGAACGAAAAGGGAAAAAAATGAACAGTAGGTCGGGATTTACTGTAGCAGTCCGGTGATGGGGTTCTGGTGGAGCTCCGGCGACGTCCTCCGGTGGCCCTCCGGCGTCGGGGAAGGGACGGTCGGGGGCGGCAGAGCGGGGCGGAGCGAGTGGTGGGGTCGGTGGGTGGCGGGGATGGCCGGCGGTGGGTGGGGCGGAGCAAATGGCGGCGGCGGCTTCGGCGAACTCCGGCGGGGCGGCGCGGCGACGTGGGGCGAGGAGAGGAGGGACTAGGGGGGAATGGGTGCGGGAGGTGGCTATTTATGGGGGGGGGAGGTCGGCTTGGAGGAGGGGGCGAGGGATTTCGCGAATCCCTCGATTCCGGCGGTGCTCCGGTGGTGGCTGGAGATCGGGAGTATCTCGCCTGGAGGAAAGAGATGATCCGGTTCGGATCAGGCCGGATTTGGCCCAAAAAAAACAGTACCTTCCTTTTTTTTAAATAACCCGCGAAGAAAAAAATCATTTTAGAAAATAAAATATAGGAGTATTATATATCAAAATGATCAGAAAAATAAGCCCAATTTAATGGGATACTTTCCAAGGGAAAATAAAACACTTTTTGAAAAATCATTTTTTTTAATTCAAACAAAAATCCAAATGACTTTCAAAACTCAAAGGAAAAATTATTCCAACATTTTTGGGGTGTCATGTTACTCCCTCTCAACACTTTTGTTTCAAGTGTTCTTTGTCAGAAAAGTTTTTGAATAATATTCAAATGCCACTTTGAGTTAAAAACAAAATTTAAATGACAAATTCAAAAGAAATTTTTCTTTACTTCCCACTCTCTTTCATTGAAGAAATCATGAGGATCATTGAGTGGCATGAAGTTTGAAATATTTCCAAATTCAAATATTTTCAAACAGAAACAAAATTTTTTTTTGGAAAGTCCTTTTATTCCCTCTCATTCAAAGCTTCAAAAGTTTAAAATTCCAATCAATTTCACTCAATCAATCACTCAACCATCAATCAAACAATCATATATTTTAATTATTATAACATTCCAAAATTTAGAATTTTGGGATGTTACATAGATATACCCATATCTGCTCAAATCATCTATGAAGGTCAGAAAATAACGATACCCGCCGCGAGCCTCAATACTCATCGGACCGCATACATCGGTATGTATTATTTCCAATAAGTCCGTAGCTCGCTCCATTGTTCCGGAGAACGGAGTTTTAGTCATCTTGCCCATGAGGCATGGTTCGCAAGCATCAAATGATTCATAATCAAGTGATTCCAAAAGTCCATCGGTATGGAGTTTCTTCATGCACTTTACACCAATATGACCTAAACGGCAGTGCCACAAATAAGTTGCACTATCATTACTAACTTTGCATCTTTTGGCTTCAATATTATGAATA
Organism: Thinopyrum elongatum; assembly: GCA_011799875.1. Lineage (NCBI taxonomy): Eukaryota > Viridiplantae > Streptophyta > Magnoliopsida > Poales > Poaceae > Thinopyrum > Thinopyrum elongatum. The sequence continues at coordinate 402,693,029 of CM022297.1, read as the reverse complement.
TGTGTATCACTACGATCGAGATTCAGTAAACCATTTACATTGGGTGTATGACCATAGAAGGTTTTTATTCATGTAAACAGAACAACAATTATTCTCTGACTTAAATGAATAACCGTATTGCAATAAATATGATCCAATCATATTCATGCTCAACGCAAACACCAAATAACATTTATTTTGCAATAAACATGATCCAATCAAATTCATGCTCAACGCAAACACCAAATAACATTTATTTAGGTTCAACACTAATCCCGAAAATAGAGGGAGTGTGCGATGGTGATCTTATCAACCTTGGAATCTCTTCCAACACACATCGTCACCTCGTCCTCAACTAGTCTCTATTCATTTTGCAACACCTGTTTCGAGTTACTAATGTTAGCAACTGAACTAGTACCAAATACCCAGGGGCTACTATGAACACTAGTAAAATACACATCAATAACATGTATATCAAATATACCTTTGTTCACTTTGCCATCCTTCTTATCCACCAAATAGTTGGGACAGTTCCGCTTCCAGTAACCAGTCCCTTTGCAGTAGAAGCACTCAGTTTCAGGCTTAGGTCCAGACTTGGGCTTCTTTCCGGGAGTAGCAACTTACTTGCTATTCTTCTTGAAGTTTCCCTTCTTCCCTTTACCCTTTTCTTGAAACTAGTGGTCTTGTTAACCATCAACACTTGATGCTCTTTCTTGATTTCTACCTTCGTTGATTTCAGCATCACGAAGAGCTCGGGAATTGTTTTTGTCATCCCTTGCATATTATAGTTCATCACGAAGTTCCAGTAACTTGGTGATAGTGACTAGAGAATTCTGTCAATTACTATCTTATCCAGAAGATTAACTCCCACTTGATTCAAGCAACTGTAGTACCCAGACATTCTGAGCACATGCTCACTGGTTGAGCTATTCTCCTCCATCTTGTAGGCGAAGTACTTGTCAGAGGTCTCATACCTCTCGACACGGGCATGAGTCTGAAATACTGATTTCAGCTCTTGGAACATCTCATATGCTCCATGTCGTTCAAAACGTTTTTGAAGTCCCGGTTCTAAGTCGTAAAGCATGGTGCACTAAACTATCAAGTAGTCATCATACCGAGCTTGTCAAACGTTCATAACGTCTGCTTCTGCTCCTGCAATAGTTCTGTCACCTAGCGGTGCATCAAGGACATAATTCTTCTGTGCAGCAATGAGGATAATCCTCAGATCACGGAACCAGTCCGCATCATTGCTACTATCATCTTTCAACTTAGTTTTCTCCAGGAACATATAAAAAAAATAGGGGAGCTATACGCGAGCTATTGATCTACAACATAATTTGCAAATACTACCAGGACTAAGTTCATGATAAATTAAAGTTCAATTAATCATATTACTTAAGAACTCCCACTTAGATAGACATCCCTCTAATCATCTAAGTGATCACGTGATCCAAATCAACTTAAACCATGTCCGATCATCACGTGAGATGGAGTAGTTTTCAATGGTGAACATCACTATGTTGATCATATCTACTATATGATTCACGTTCGACCTTTCGGTCTCAGTGTTCCGAGGCCATATCTGCATATGCTAGGCTCGTCAAGTTTAACCCGAGTATTCCGCATGTGCAAAACTGTCTTGCACCCGTTGTATTTGAATGTAGAGCCTATCACACCCGATCATCACGTGGTGTCTCAGCACGAAGAACTTTCGCAATGGTGCATACTCAAGGAGAACACTTGTACCTTGAAATTTAGTGAGAGATCATCTTATAATGCTACCGCCGTACTAAGCAAAATAAGATGCATAAAAGGATTAACATCACATGCAATTCAATATGTGACATGATATGGCCATCATCATCTTGTGCTCTTGATCTCCATCATCGAAGCACCGTCATGATCTTCATCATCACCAGCGCCCCAGCTTGATCTCCATCGTCACCGGCGCCCCAGCATGATCTCCATCATAGCATCGTTGTCGTCTCGCCAACTTATTGCTTCTACGATTATCGCTATCGCTTAGTGATAAAGTAAAGCAATTACATGGCGATTGCATTGCATACAATAAAGCGACAACCATATGGCTCCTGCCGGTTGCCGATAACTCTGTTACAAAACATGATCATCTCATACAATAAATTATATCACATCATGTCTTGACCATATCACATCACAGCAAGCCCTGCAAAAACAAGTTAGACGTCCTCTACTTTGTTGTTACAAGTTTTACGTGGCTGCTACGGGCTGAGCAAGAACCGTTCTTACCTACGCATCAAAACCACAACGATTTTTCGTCAAGTGTGATGTTTTAACCTTCAACAAGGACCGGGCGTAGTCACACTCGATTCAACTAAAGTTGGAGAAACTGACGCCCACTAGCCACCTGTGTGCGAAGCACGTCGGTAGAACCAGTCTCGCGTAAGCGTACGCGTATTGTCGATCTGAGCCACTTCATCCAACAATACCGCTGAATCAAAGTATGACATGCTGGTAAGCAGTATGACTATTATCGCCCACAACTCTTTGTGTTCTACTCGTGCATATAACATCTACGCATAGACCTGGCTCGGATGCCACTGTTGGGGAACGTAGTATTTCAAAAAAAAAATTACCTACGATCACGCAAGATCTATCTATGTGATGTATAGCAACGAGCGGGGAGAGTGTGTCCACGTACCCTCATAGACTGAAAGCGGAAGCGTTTAGTAACGCGGTTGATGTAGTCGAACGTCTTCGCGATCCAACCGATCAAGTACCGAACGCACGGCACCTCCGTGATCTGCACACGTACAGCTCGATGACGTCCCTCGAACTCTTGATCCAGCTGAGGTCGAGGGAGAGTTTCGTCAGCACGACGGCGTGGTGACGGTGATGATGAAGTTACCGGCGCAGGGCTTCGCCTAAGCACTACGACAATATGACCGAGGTGTGTTTCTGTGGAGGGGGGCACCGCACACGGCTAAAAGATCAACTTGTCCTCTAGGGTGCCCCCCTCCCCACGTATATAAAGGAGGGAGGGGGAGGGGCAGCCGGCCCAAAGGGGGGGCGCACCAAGGTGTGGAGTCCTACTAGGACTCCCTAGTCCTAGTAGGATTCCACCTCCCATATGGAGCAGGAAAGGGGGAAAGGAGAGGGAGAAGGAAAGAGGGGCTGCGCCCCCTCCCCTAGTACAATTCGGTTTGGGCAAGGGGGGCGCGTGCCTCCTCACGTGGCCTGCCTCTCCTTTTCCCGTATGGCCCAGAAAGGCCCATTACTTCTCCCAGTGAATTCCCGTAACTCCTCGGTACTTTGAAAAATACCCGAATCACTCGGAACCTTTCCGGTGTCCGAATATAGCCTTACAATATATGAATCTTTACCTATCGACCATTTCGAGACTCCTCGTCATGTCCGTGATCTCATCCGGGGCTCCGAACAAACTTCGGTCATCAAATCACATAACTCATAATACAAATCGTCATCGAACGTTAAGCGCGCGGACCCTACGGGTTCGAGAACTATGTAGACATGACCGAGACACATCTCCGGTCAATAACCAATAGCAGAACCTGGATGCTCATATTGGCTCCTACATATTCTACGAAGATCTTTATCGGTCAAACCGCATAACAACATACGTTATTCCCTTTGTCATCGGTATGTTACTTGCCCGAGATTCGATCGTCGGTATTATCAAACCTAGTTCAATCTCGTTACCGGAAAGTCTCTTTACTCGTTCCGTAGTGCATCATCCTGTAACTAACTCATTAGTCACATTGCTTGCAAGGCTTCATATGATGTGCATTACCGAGAGGGCCCAGAGATACCTCTCCGATACTTGGAGTGACAAATCCTAATCTCGATCTATGCCAACCCAACAAACACCTTCGGAGACACCTGTAGAGCATCTTTATAATCACCCAGTTACGTTGTGACATTTGATAGCACACAAGGTGTTCCTCCGGTATTCAGGAGTTGCATAATCTCATAGTCAGAGGAATGTGTATAAGTCATGAAGAAAGCAATAGCAATAAAACTTAACGATCATTATGCTAAGCTAACGGATGGGTCTTGTCCATCACATCATTCTCCTAATGATGTGATCCCGTTCATCAAATGACAACACATGTCTATGGTTAGGAAACTTAACCATCTTTGATTAACGAGCTAGTCAAGTAGAGGCATACTAGGGACACTTTGTTTTGCCTATGTATTCACACATGTATCAAGTTTCCGGTTAATACAATTCTAGCATGAATAATAAACATTTATCATGATATAAGGAAATATAAATAACAACTTTATTATTGCCTCTAGGGCATATTTCCTTCAAACATTTCCAATGTGGACCCCCTCTTAATAGTACGGTTTTCCTACGCCTCAAGTCCACCGAAAAAGAAACGCAGGAAAAATAACCATCTTGACTTTAAATCTCAGAGGGGCACGAATCATCTTGTGTCATATGATAGATTATCTGAAATGATCAATGCACACGATTAGTCCGCAAAAGCATTTTCATCAATCACCAAAACCACTAAGGGAGAAATATGCCCTAACAATATGCATATCATTTTCATGATCTAACAAATATTGCTCTAAGGGATCAGTAGGAGGCACGTCAATAGAAGCAAGACCAATAATATCATCTTTATTAGGTAAACCTTTATCATGAGGTTGTCTAGTGAACTTAGAAAAATTAAATTCATGAGATACTTCACCAAATTTAACCTTATTTTTTTGCTTAACACAATCAATTTCAGCATTAACAATATTCAAGAAGGGTCTACAAATATAATGGAACAAAAATTATCTTGTTGTGATCCAAGTACTAGAAAATTAGTAGGGTATTTAATCTTACCACACAAGACTTCAACATCTCTAACAATCCCAAGCGGTGAAATGGTATCCCTATTTGCAAGCTTAATAGTAGCATCAATCTCGAAAGTGCTCTTTTGATCCCGAGCTCATATGCTCCCGCATGAACAGTAAAATAAAAAATAGTAAAAAAAAATCAAAAAAATCTGAATTTTTTTTGTGATGACCATTGATGAATGTTCTAACTGCGTGCAAAATTTCAAATCGAAATGACATTTGTGGAGGTCTAGGCAAAAATAGCAAAATTGATGCGCCAAAATGCTTCCAACAATAGTCTTTTTGAAGCATCGATTTTATTCTTTTTGCCCAGACCTCCACGAATGTCATTTTAGCCTGAAATTTTGCACACTGTTAGAAATTTTGTCAATGTTCATCGCAAAAAAAATTCAGATTTTTTTTAATTTTTTTACTATTTTTTTGATTTTACTGTTCATGCAGAAGCATATGAGCTCGGGATCAAATACTCCATGTCCCATCAATCTCTTCTATCTCGACGGGTGAAATATCATGCATGACTTCTTGATAGAGAGAGAAAGGAATAGCACTTATAATAGCACCCATATCACATAAACCATAATAGCAATGATCTCCAATCTTAACAGAAACAATAGGCATGCCAACAACTTTCTTATTCTTATCTAACATATCTTGTTCATTTCTAGCATTTTTAGAATGCTAGAGGCTTCCTCACAAAAGTATATAACATGTGCATCAATATTATCAACCAAGAGACCTTTAACCATTAAAATAGAAGGTTCTATTTTAAATTGGTTCAGAGGGTTTAGGTGCTTTAATATTACTCTTACGAACCACAGTTGTAGTCTTAGCATGTTCTTCAATCCTTTCAGGAAAAGGGGGTTTCTCAATATAAGCAGTTGGCACAACAGGATTAGCAGAATGGGCTAGTATTTCAGTATTAGCAATAATTGGTTCTTCACAAATATCTTTAATAGGTGGATGGAATTTAAACCACTTCTCTTTAAGAAGATCAACATGAGTAGTAAAAGTTTCACATAATGTAGCTACTATCTCAGAATCAAGTAAATATTTTGCACTAGGCTTATGAAAAACATTTGTTTCTACAAAAGACTTAACACGGTCATATTCAAGATTTATACCTGACTCATTACCTTTGTCAACCTCCCAATCTTCAGAGAAACGTTCAATTCTTTCAATAAGATCCCATTTGAATTCAACACTTCTTTTTGAGAAAGAATCGGCAGAAGAAGAATCAAGCACTGTTTTATCATTATGAGAAAGCCGAGCATACAAATTATGGGCAATAATATCTCTCGAGAGCTCGTGATTGGGGCAAATGAGCACCATGTCCTGAAGCCCCCCAAGCTTGAGTAATATTTTCTCCTTCACGAGGCCAAAAATTATAGATATAATTTCGATCACGATGAACCAAGTGCATAGGATAACTTTTTTGATGGAATTGCAGCTTCAGTCGGTTCAAGTCCCATGCTTCAGGATCATCCAATAGCTTATACCATGCCAATGATTTTCCCTCCAAAGATAAAGGGAATAATTTCTTTGTAACTTCATCCCTCGATAAACTTGCAAGCTTAAATAAGCCACAAAGATCATCCATATATATTAAGTGCATATCAGGATATACCGTCTCCTGCATATGGATTAGCATGCAATTTTTCCAATATACCAAAAGGGATTTCATAATAAATATTTTCAGCAAGTTGAGGAAAGGCTCTTACCACATCCGCTCGAGGTGAAGATACCCCGAACAAGCCCCTCAAAGGATTATCTTCCATAGTAACAAGTGAAGATAAAATTCAACACGTATTATAAATGTTTCCTTACCAATTTTCACTTACAAAGAGTGCTTCACTCCCCAACAACGGCGCCAGAAAAGAGTCTTCATGACCCATAAGCATAGGGGATTAGTCGTAGTCCTTTTGATAAGTAAGAGTATCGAACCCAACGAGAAGCAAAAGGAATTAATAAGCGGCTTTCAGCAAGGTATTCTTTGCAAGTGTTGTAGAACAGTTGTGACAGATAGTTTAATAGAAGATAGTTCATAACAAGTAACAAGTAACCAAAGTAGCAAGGTGGCCCAATCCTTTTTATTGCAAAGGATAAGCCGGTAGTACTTCTTATAGTGATTAAAACGTTCTTGAGGACACACGGGAATTTCGCCTAGTTACTTTCACCACGATTCATGACTCGTGTTCACTGCTTCGATAAGTTGTTATGTGGTGGACCGGAGCTAAGGTGGTGTCCTTACTTGAAAAAACAACCTACTTATGATTACCCCCTGTCGCAAGCATCCGCAACTAGAAGAGATAAATTAAAATAAATTTAACCATAACATTAAACATATGGATCCAAAACAGCCCCTTACGAAACAACTCATAAACTGGGGTTTAGGTTTCTGTCACTCCTGCAACCCATCATCTACAAAGTAATTCCAAAATGCCTTCCCCTAGGTCCAAACATGTAATGTGTCATATAGTCGACGTTCACACGACACCACTAGAGGAAGAACAACACAACACATCATCAAAACATTGAACAAAAATCAACTTCACATGATTACTTATAACAAGCGACTTCTCCCATGTCCTTAAGAACAAACGGTACTACTCACAAATCATATTCATGTTCATGATCATAAGAGATAAATATATGATTAACAATTTGAACATATAACCTTCCACCAAGTAAACCAATTAGCATCAATTCTACAAGATGTAATCAACAGTACTAGCAACCCACAGGTACCAATATGAGGTTTGAGACAAAGATTGGATACAAGAGATGAACTAGGGTTTGGAGATGTGATGACGTGGTCAAGATGTTGATGGAGATGAGTCCTCCCATGATGAGAGGAGCGTTGGTGCGCCGACCATTCCACAACCTTGCACCTATGGGCTATTTATACCACTCTAACCAACGACGTGGATAGGTGTTGCTCTGCGTCGAAGTGTTTTGTACCGTTGCAACCACAACAAGCCCATCTGCTGTTGGTCCGTGTCTAGACAGAGTTGCGTCGAGTATGTTGCGGTTGCCTCCAGCTTGGTAACATCCCCGCGATGTTGCCACCGCAATATAGATAGTTTATACCGTCCATTGAAGCACTGGCATCAGACGACAACTAGTCCTTGCAGCGCCGGCTACAATCCCTTGCATCATTGGTGGTGGGCGACGAAGCACTAGCGAGCGTGAGTGAGCAGTCTTGCAGCGTGGGATGTCCCCCGTATCCCTTGCAACAGCGGTGCCCGATGGCGTGTCTCCAATTTGTTTGCCCCTATTTACAGTAAGGCCTATGAGACTGGGAGGCGAAGATGGAAGATAGGGCTGAGAGCGAGGAGAGAGCAAAAGGATCGCCGAGGAAACAAGACGTGTAGCCGAGAAATTTCTAGGCTATAAGGGAGAAAAAGGAATGTGGTGAGATAATGCGGTGTGTGGGCCCCAAGGATGCGTGGCGCACGCTCGAGGCGGCGGGGGACGCGTGATGCGTTTTCCCACAAATCATACATAAACCCTCAATAAATAAAGAATTACACCACCTCTCAACACATGGAAAACACCATGTGCAAAGTGCAAAGCGGGCACTAGGCGCCAAAAAGGCCGCGCCGCAGCGGCACCATCCTAGACCGGGTCCACGGTGCGCCGGCGGAGATGGAGGATACAGGAGAGAGCAAATGGATCGACCGAGGAAACAAGACGTGTGCCCGAGAAATTTCTAGAGGATAAGGGAGAAAAATGAATGTGGCTTCGGCCGGCGGGTTGAAGCGGTGTGCGGGCCACGAGGGCGCATGGCGCACCCGCAGCACGTTTTCAGCCGGTTGAGTTTACGCGTTTTGCCACAAATCATACATAAACCCTCAATGAAATAAAGAATTACACCACCTCTCAGCAGATGGAAAACACCACGTGCGTAGTGCAAACCGGGCACTAGGCGCCAAAAAGGCAGCGCCGCAGCGGCACACCGTCCTGCACCGGGTCCACGGTGCGCCGGGCATTCCGCACCCTCGCCCCTATTTATACGGCTCCGACGAACGGCCCGGATAGTGGACGCCCCGCCCCCAAACGAATCGCACCCGCCTGCGCCGCCTTCTCTTCTCCAGCGTCGGATCTCCCCCACTCGCCGCCCTCACCGCACCTCCATTCCCCTCCACCACCTTCCCTCCCTCCATCCACGCGCCCGTCCATATAAGGTACGCCTCCCTCCCTCACCCCTCTCCCCCCGCTCCCGCGCTTCCCGAGGTCGGGGGGCTAGGGTTTGGTGCGCCGGTGCGCTGATGGATCTGGCGGGGTTGCTGCTGTGCTGCAGGAGGAGGGCCGGATGTCGGACGCGCCAGCGAGCCCCCCGGGCGGCGGCGGCGGAGGCGGCAGCGACGACGGCGGCGGCGGCGGCTTCGGCGGCGTCAGGGAGCAGGACAGGTTCCTGCCCATCGCCAACATCAGCCGCATCATGAAGAAGGCCATCCCGGCCAACGGCAAGATCGCCAAGGACGCCAAGGAGACCGTGCAGGAGTGCGTCTCCGAGTTCATCTCCTTCATCACCAGCGAGTGAGTGCCCCTGCTGACCGCCGCCGCTCTGTTTTGCCTGCCTGAATCAAGTGTGGTCCGGTGCTGACCTGTCGCCGTTTTGTTTCGTCTGTGCTGCAGGGCGAGCGACAAGTGCCAGAGGGAGAAGCGCAAGACCATCAACGGCGACGACCTGCTCTGGGCGATGGCGACGCTGGGCTTTGAGGAGTACATCGAGCCCCTCAAGGTTTATCTGCAGAAGTACAGAGAGGTGCGTGCCCATTTAGTCATGTGGCAGTTTTTCTGAACTAATTTGGGAATGGATTAGTGGTTTGGGAGTTAGGTAGGCCCGTCCCTAGTTTAATAGTATGTTGCTGCTGTAGCCTGAATTAGCTCTGTTTGGCACTTTGGTTAATCCTAGCTGGCAAGGTTAAACACTCGTGTTCAGCCTGGTCACTGATGAGACCCCACACTGCCTGGAACCAATCAGCTTATTGTCCTTAGAACAAGTGTTGCTTTATCCTTCCAATTAATGTCATTTAGATATTCAATTCTTTTCTGTACTGTTAATTCAGATAACTGAATGATTTGAAGCACTAAGAATTGTCTCTGGAATCCATTATTAAAATGAAGTCTTTTATTCAACTGGGTGGGACATGCATGTGTGCACTACTTTCTCTTGTGCAGGCCCCAGCTATTTGACCCTGGTCAGCAGCAATTTAGTAGATGTAAAATTTATGAGAGAAGTTCAGAATTTGTTTAAAAAAAGTTACTGAAAGTTCCTTGCTTAAAGCTATGCATCATACTTACAAGTAAAAAGTCAGGCATAATCTAGCTTAAAGAATAAAGACCTGATGTGCATCCAATACTTCTTAACACAGCTTAGAGTTTATGCATGGTCATTGGTCACTTTTATCCTCCGCTTGTTACTCCAGTTTATCCATCTGACATGACTTATCTTGTTTTTCTTCTGTTTGGCGGATGGCTATTTCTGATTGCAGACGGAGGTATGTGTATATTAAATTTGTTGTATAAGTTAAAAATGTATTCCCTCCCTGTATGTATTCCTCCTATGTATTTTTATGTGTTCTTTGCCATTTAGCCGCAAAGTTTTCTGACTATTAATTCTTAATGGAAGTTGGAATTACTGGAAATTGATCATCTGAGATTTTGAGCTATCCCATCCTGTCCATATTGTACTTATTATCATTTCTGCAATTTCAACTGACCATGTTGAAAACTTGAAGGCATATAGTCCATCATGGAAGCCAATAGTGCGTTGGTTCTGAACTGTGAAGATCTTGTTAATTATTGATGTACTAGGATATTTGTATAACCTAGTTAGGCTGATTTATTTATGAATTTTGTAATTACATTACCTGTATGCATTGTTTCTAGGTTACCAACTGAACAAAAAAGCTGCATGTATAACACAGACTAATTAAGGAGAATTTCGCAAGCTTCCCCACTGTGTTGACCATTTTATGGTTGTTCTGTTGGCTTCTCTTGCTGCTTAGGTTCTTTTGCTCCTCACGGTGCTTCTTTAACAAGTAGATACTTCTTACTAGGGGTAGGATATTGATATGATTCATGATTTATTGATTGTACTATAATGCCTATACAAATGAGAGAGGTGACAAATATGACTCATACAGTCATCTCTTCTTCTGTCAATACTTAACAGGGTGATAGTAAGCTAGCTGGGAAGTCTGGCGACGTCTCTGTTAAAAAGGATGCACTTGGCCCTCATGGAGGAGCAAGTGGCACAAGTGCGCAAGGGGTTAGTATGCCTGTTTTCTTGTTTATTTTATAATATTGCTGAAAAACTGAGCTATGTGCGTTCTTTATAGATGGGCCAACAAGTAGCATACAATCCAGGAATGGTTTATATGCAACCTCAGGTGATTATCTTAAATATGCTTGACAATGTTTTAGTTGGTTGCATAATATGGCCTGGACTTGATGTTTAGCACGAGTCTAGCAGAAAATAGTCATGGTTGATGCATGTGAGACGTCTCTTGTGGTTAGGTTGTAGTTAGACTCAGCAGCTCGAGAAACTTTGTAATTTCTCTAGATTCAGCAGCTTGAGAAACTTCTGTTAAGCTGCTAGGCATACAAATGACACCACGTCACTGGTAGTTATCTAGTGATAACTGTACCATCTAGCTGCCGTGTCCAACTGGTCATGTTCCCATACAACTAAGTAATGACACTCTGTTCTCTGCAGTCTGCAGCACTATTAGAGAGAAACACTGCCATACAAAAGCAGTACTCTTTATTTGTTTCTCCAGTTAATCAAATTTAGTGGGTTGCAAAATCTTGCATGACATGGAACTTTATGAGCAAGTAGGATTGGCTCATGCGTCCTCCATGTTCATGTGTTCCTTTTTTGGGTTGGTTTATACTTATAATCTGGGCATGTCGTAGTGTAGAGGCACTCTTATCTTGGCTGGGAAACCTAGATGTGTTGACAATGCACAAAAACAGGTTTATTTGATGAGGACGCAAATATGACGTGCCCAACTAAGTTTTATTTGTGCTATTAGAAATGCAAACCTTTTGGATGTGTTTTATTATTCTGTTTGAGAACATGTTTGTATGTAACGGAGTATCTCAGACTACAATTTTCAGCATTCCACGATCACCTGTGTAATGTGTTTTTCTTTGGTGCGGTGAACTTGTTCTTGTTCATTCGTCACACTCGAAATAGTTTAATGTAGTTGTGTTTTTCTGATAATTTTCTCTTTTCCCTTGTGCAGTACCATAATGGGGACATCTCAAACTGAAGATATCGACCTTCTCCGTGTCTGCTGCTGCTCTCCTAGGTACTTATCATCCGAGGACCTACATACACGTGACTGGATCATATGATATTGCGATCTCATTATGAAATGTCTGATGCATTTCTAATGTGTAGGTGGGTCGTCATGTGGAGAGCGCTAAGCAGTTAAGGAAACTCTTAGTACCCCCATTAGTGTCGTGTTGTTCGGTCTGCCAGAACTGATGCTCCAAGGCTGCTTTCCCAGATGTAAATTGCTTTTTCCTGAGAATAGATTCAGTTGTGGTTTAGCATGGTTGTTGTTGTTGTTGTTGTTGTCTGTATATTTATGATGATTTAACAGTTTAGCCTCGTCGTGGCTGTCATTCGGTTCCATATAATTTGTGGGTATTTAGACATAACTCCTCCAGGTGTAGTTTGTTCTGAACTAGCTGTATCAGACTCTGAGAAGAGTTGCTTTTAGTCCGTCACCGACTACCATGTGCTAAGGCTCTTGAGACGAATGCATTTTGCCCCTCTGCTGCCTCTGGTTCATCCATGCAGGTGATACTAACCAACTGGGTTCATGTTACTTACCCATACAAATTGATTTAACACAGCAGCGCAGAAAACTTTAGGGCTCCTCTGATTCATAGGATTTTAGGATTTGGATCCTTAGGGCTCGTTCCGCTTGGAGGAAATCAAAACGTAGGAATTAGGAGTAGTATAGGAATTTGATAGGATGGCACTTGCCATCCTAAGGAATTGACTTGCCTCGTTTTTACGCGCAAAATGAGGTTTGAGTGGATGTGTAGTTTCCTCCAAAAACACAGGAAATGAGTAGTATTCCTACGAAATTCCTGTACGTATTTCCTACAAACCGAGTGCATATATAGGAAATTTTCCTCTGGAATCCTTGTTCCTATGTTTTTCCTACGAAAATCCTCCAAACCGAACGACACCTTAGGGATTTTTTCTACGGTGACTGTTTGATTCGCAGGATTCGAATCCTTAGGATTTTTTTCATATGATTCATTTGTACTACATTCTGCTAGAAAATTCCACTCAAATATCTTGGTACAATTTATTTGTTTTTCCTGTGCTATCAAACGCACTTATTACATCCCAGCTCAATTACTCGTATACAGTCTACTAGAGCAAAATTAGAGCTTTGCATGTCAGCAGAAGGTCCAAACCATTTTCTGGGCCTAGATTCCGAAAAACGCACGGATAGCAAAAATATAGAATTCTTTTCAAGAGGTTTGAGTGGATGCCAAAAATTCCTATAAAATATTAGGGCTCCTTTGATTCAAAGAAATTTCCTATGATTTTTGGAGGATTGGAGTCTTCAAGAAAACTTAGAAAAAAAATCCTACGAATCAGGTTGGTTGCCGCCGGGATGTGGCGACGGGGAGGTGATCCGACATGATTCACTGTTGGTTGGAGCAAGTTGAGGTAAAGACAGGTGAAGATCCCTCTGGCCTTGGTTGGAGCATGTGACACGTTGTCCATGGATGTCATGACCTTCTTGAAGGCGTCGACAAGGTGCTTTCTCTTCCTCCGCTCGAGACAATTCCGGGGAAAACCCCAGACCCACTCGTTCCCCTCTCGGGGGCATCAGTTTTGGAGTTCGATGCCGCGTTCCCCTCTCGGGGGCATCAATTTTGGAGTTCGATCCGGCTAGAGGGATCGGTATATACGTTGGCAGATGGGTTTGGCATGATTGTGACGAAGTCGGAGTAGTTTGGTCAGGGAAAAGCGATGAATATAACTCTTGCGGACAACCTCAACTGTGACCTTCCTCTCGATAGTGCATGTGGGTAGCCAGGCCAACCAATTGTGTCTGGTGTTTTGGGTGTGTAGTAACCGGTATCGCCTGGTTTTCCGCAGGCAAGTTTCACCCGGTTTTCCGCTTATTAAGCAGGCGACCCTAAGGGCTCCGGGTTCTAGGGAGGAGGGGGGGGGGGGATATCAAGTACTCCTATTCTTGGGGTGCTCCTCATGCTCCAACTTAAAAAAAATATCAATTTTTAATGTTTCAAAAAATTCTGGAAAAAATATGAATGCTTAGAAGGAATGTGACTACAACTTCTAAAAATTTGAGGTCCAAACTCTAAATGCACATTGAGAAACAAAAATATGAAATCTAGCATGAATAGTGTCATAAAAGACAAAAGCAACATTTGACATTATTCACATCTGAATTTATCTTTTTTGTTTCTCCATGTACATTTTGAGTTTGGACCTAAAATTTTTAGAGGGTGTAGTCATATTCCTTGTAAACATTCACATTTTTTTCAGAATTTTTGAAACATTTAAAATTGATGTTTTGAACTTAGAGCATAGGGAGCACCTGATATTTTCCCAGGGGGCAGTCAACGTAGGAAAACTTCATAAGGATTTCAATCGTTGAAAACTGCTTATGAAAATCCTATGAATCAAAGAGGTCCTTAGAGCAAGTACAATAGAGTGACGCAGACGGGCTATAAGAGATGCCACATCAGATTTGGGCCTAGTTGGAGGAGAGAAGCGGGCTGCAAGCTTATAGCCGGCTGTAGCATGAGACCTAACAAACTTTGTGAGGGCAAGAGACGGGCCATATATTAATTGTATGACATACTAGTATGGCTAACTATTGTATGGGTGGGCTATTAAGTTGGCTATAAGTGATATGATAACTCCATATAGCCGCCTCTTGGCTATATTATGCTCTTAGAGTAAGTACAATAATAGGCTTATAGCCTGCCTACTTGGCATTTTTGCCTATGTGAAGGAGAAAGATGTGAAAAAGTAAGAGGAGTGAGCTCTCATGCAAGAGCCTAGCTATATGCGTATTCTTAGGCAAATACAATTAATGTGAAAAAAGAGAAAGAGAGAAAATAGAAGAAAGTACTAATATTATAACCAACCTTATAGCCCACACTATTGTATGAATGAATCTAAATGATGCTATATATGACATGACAGTTTCTTATAGCCTGCAGCTGGCTATACTATTAACCATGCTCAAACTCGGCCATTATTATCCAACAACCTGACCAATTGACCACAATCGTCAAGTCCCCAGGCTGAAGTCCAGCCATAAATTCCGAAAGCACAGAAAACAATCTAAATTCGCCGTCTCGTCTCTCTTTTTTTGATCTAGAATTCTATCATACGACTATACGAGTACATCCGTTAGAAAGTACGCGAGGGCATTGCTCAAACTAAAAACACAGCGAACCACCAGGAATAAACATGGTGCAAGTCAAAACAAGCAACAAATGTTGGCCACAAATCAATACGCAAGCAGAATCTGTTAGAAAAATATAGGAGTCACGATGGATAAAAAGAGGGGAGAAACGAGCTCCAGAACACAACCAGTTTACAAATGACAATTCATACAAGAATCATATGATGTAGCAGCAGATTCAACGGACGGGGCTGCTGACAACCCGACACTAAAATGTCCATACGAAAGAACATGGCTTTGCCAACCTGATTCAGGATGCTAATTAACCAGATGGAAAAGCCGCACCAACCGAAGTTCCGCAACAGCTCCGCCTTATGGTTACACCAATACCCTAGATGATTGATGGAGCTTATGTGAAAGGGGCCAAATATATGCTACTGCCTTAGCTAACCTAACAGCGCTGCGATGCTAGGGTCAGACAGGCTCCCGTCTTTTCCTATACAAAACATGACATCCTGATGGGGAGAACCGGTTGGGCAGATAGATTACCTTGATACCGACAGAAACAAGAATTCGCCGTGAGCTAGCTAGCCTTTCTGTTCAGTTGCACCACCTGCCCATCAGCCGCCTATGCCATGGCGTCCTCCTCGGCTGTCATAGCTTTCTCATCTGGCGCTTCGACCGTGCCACCCTCTGCGTTTTTCTTGGCTGTCGCAGCTTTCTCATCCCGTGCTTCGACCGTGGCATCCTCCACTGGTTTCTTGGCTGTTGTAGCCTTCTTACCTGGTGCTTCAGCCGTGGCACTCTCTACAGGTTTCTTGGCTGTTGTAGCCTTCTTACCTCGTGTTTTAACACTGACAACCTCTGCAGTTTTTCCAGTTGTTGTAATTTCAGCATCAGCTGCTTCGGCAGCCGTTTCACCTTGGGTGGACATACCAGCAAGTGCTTCAACAGCAACTCTCTCATCTGGTGAATCGCCTGTGGCTTCACCTACACCAACCTCCCCACCCAGTGATTCAGCTGCATCCGTGTTTTCCATTTCATCACCTGGTGCTTCAGCTGTAGATTTACCTTCTATAGCCTCGCCAAGTGTCCCTGCAGTAGCTTTATCTTCTACAGTTTCCTCAACTGGTGCTACGGCTTCTGACTCCACAGCTCCCTCAAACACGACTTCAGTCATAGTTATCTCTTCTGCAGTTTTTCTGCCCACATTGGTGTGTCCACCTGATGCATCGATTACATCTTCCACTTGAACAGTTTGCTCGGGACAGCTGACTTGTTCAAGTTCTATTTCAGCAATTTTGGGTTCCACGATTTGCTTTTTCAACCCAGCTTCTTGGACTGACACTTCAGTTAGGCCTTGAGCAGTGTCCGCTTCTGCTGCTGTGCCCACGTGTTCAACTGGTGTTTCTGGTTGAACTTTTGAAGTGTCGGGTACAGCATCTGATGGAACTTTGACTTGCTCAGTTGCAACTTGATCTACAGATTCTTCAGTCAATGCTTCATCCTCCAGCTTCACATCACAAGGAATTTCAACTGCATCTTTTGGAGCTTGATTTTCCATTGTTTGCTCAGTTACATCAGCTGCTGCAATTTGGTCAGATGGCCCAGTTAGCTCAGCAGCAATTTTTCCTGCTTTCTTAACAGCGTCAGCTTCAGGTTGGCATGCTTGCTGGACGGTCTCAACTTGTGCACCTGATGATTGCTTTACAGGTTCAGCTTGGCATGTTTTCTTGACAGTCTCAACTTGTTCACCTGATGATGGCTGTACAGCTTCAGCTTTCTCAGTTTTGTCGACCTGGTTATCTTTCACAGCATCCAGTGAAACTTTGGGCTCACTTGGACCTAGAGAAAAGACATCATCACATGGTTTAAGCATGCAATATTGTTTTAGTTGTGAGCTAACTTTTTCTTAAGATAAAAATAGGAGTGTTTACCAGGAAGCTCTGGGCCATGATCTCCAGGGCATGCCTCAGATTTATTCGGTTCTGACTCTCCTAGAGAAAACGGCATATTCACTAGACGAAAACTACGAAGTGAGGGACCAACAGTGCCATACTTCCCAGCAGCGCTGAAAGCCTTTTCAGCATCAGCACGCTTCTTGAACACAATTTTAATAGTATTTGTGCTCTTTTGCACTTCAGTTTCAGATTCTTTCAGTGGGCCATAGCGACCGAATTTCTTGATCAGATCAGTTTCTGAGAGAAGATCAGCTGACCTGCCAAAGCTTAAAACAAGTGCAGTGGGCTTCCACTCGTCGACTATCTTTTCGTCAACATGGATAATTGATCTTTCTATCACTTGTATCTGTTTCTTAGGAGCCACTTGTATCTGTTTCTTAGGAGTCACTTGTATCTGTTTCTTAGGAGTCACTTGTATCTGTTTCTTAGGAGCCATCTGCTGATCCTGTACAGAGGACAAATCTGTTTCATGTGATGACTTGCGTCTACGCCTTGGCCTCGTGTTGGTAGAAGCTCTTTTGAGGCTATGAATCGGGTGATTAAGCAAACTCAAACCAGACCAGTAGGAGTCCTGCATATGATCAGTAGTCTCTAGCTCAGGAGAAGGCAAAACCCTCTTCTTTCTCCTCCTCTTTGATGTACTTTTTTCGATAATGCTTGCTTCAGTAGCAACAGAGACAACATAATTCCTGAAATCACTGAAGTAACTCATTGTCAGTGCCGGGAAGTTGTATCCATCCGTTGGCTCTATGGCAACCGAGCAAAGCTGAGCGAATAACTCCTTGGGGTCCGCAAGGTGATGGCTATGCAAGCGTCTCCTCTTTGCGCACTTTTCCACAGTAAGTTCATTCGCAGCATCATCACTAGAGACATCAAATTCTGCATTCTCTGTTTCAGCGGTATTTTCATTCTGGGATTTTGCAATGGACGAAGGCCCAGTCAGCTGGCTTGCAGCTCGCCGAATGCACTCTCCAATCTTGAAAGAACCACCAGTTGGTGACTTTGTATCCAAATCTTCAAACGAGTCAAGACTTCTTTTCTTATCATCAAAGTCCTTGATCATTTGTCTTTCCGCTGCAACTGCAGGCTTCTGTTTCCCTGGCAACTCCAGTTTATCCTCAGGCTTGTGTTTACGAGGTCTCCCCCTGCCTCTTTTGGGCTTGACCTCTGGAGGAGGCACTTCACTGACGACAACTTCCTCAACCACTACATCCTCGATGGGAGAAGTATCCGTATCATCCTCGACCCATGCACTACCGGTCTGGAAGGATGCAAGTTCAGGGCATCCCTTAGATCGATAGAAAGATGTAAGTTGAGAACAAGCTATCACTAACTCTAGGAGATCACCACCTTGGCCAGGGAATAGAGCTAGTGACCTAATATAACGAAGAAGGCTTTCTGGACTAAAAGATGCCAAGATCTCAGACCGGTTGACTGTTGAGCAAGTAACTCCATCCTTGAGCCCAGCATTCTCAACCATATATGACATTCCACTGTCAGAGAGTTCTTCTGGCAGACAAGCACAGCTCATCCCTGACAAAATCCGCCTTGAAAGTTCTTCAAGTGCATAATTGACAGAACCGACAAAGGAATCCAAACTACTCTGTTTCTCCATCTGTGAATAGTCTGTTACAAAAGGCTTCAACTGAGATTCGTCGCACCATGCAAAAGTGTTGTCACCAAAATATGCAACCAAATGACAATCCTTTTTCTCGTGCTTCAATGCCAGCTCAGATGCATTTGAAGGATCAAAGATCTCACCAGGCCACCAAGGGTGACCTTTTACTTTACCCCAGACGAGATCAGAAACTCGAAAGCCTTCTTTGTCAAGAGGAGGAAGGCAGTATCTGGCGCACTGAGCAGAAATTGCCAAGCCATTCTGTATTTCCTCCTCGAAATGTGCCACACCATTATCCTGTCCTTCATTTCCTGCCACAGGGGTTGCATTGACATGATATTCTCCGAGTTCACCGGATTCTGAATCTGAAATGAAGTGCGAAAATATTATTCAACGCTGCAGGCTAGAAACAGTGGCATCATCAATAAGCAGTACAAGAAAGTGGCCGGAGCCTCCTTACCGGCTTCGGCTTGCTCAGATGTAGCAGAAGCACCAGCAACATCTCCTGCTGTGACCAGCTCCCACTCAGCCTCGCCGGTCAAAGCACCAGCCTTGTTGTCGCTACTACCGCTTCCAAGCCCAAGCCCGTTGATGGAATCACCATCGATACATCCTTCTGCGACAACCATGCCAGCTGCCTCCGTGGCGTACAACGGATCAACCGCCGCCGCCGCCGCATCTGCCTCTTCCAGGCCAGCCTCTGGCGCATCTCGACCAGCATCCGCTGCCAGCGCGGCATCCCGGGCAGCCCCCTCCTCCTTGACCTCAGCGGCAGCAGCAACATCCTCGGAGGCCTCCGCCATGGTCACATCAGAATCTCCGGCCGGCCCCACGGCACCAGAATCCTGCTTGGGGCCGGCGTCCGCCCCCGGATCCGGGGACGCGACGGCCGCGGGGCTCGACCCCATCGGAGCAAAATCACCCTGCCGAGTAAGGGCGCCGGGGCGGGGGAACCTGGAGGATTTGCAGCGGAGGGGAGAGAAGGTCAGCCACGGAGCTCGGAAATTCCCCTCCCCGCTCTCGATCTGGAGAGCCGCGGGCGGGGGAAACCCTAGTTTCCTGGCGGATCGGAGACGGGGGCTCGGGAATTTACCTGAGGCGCGCGGGGGAGCGTTGCAGCCGGCGGAGGAGGCGGGGGCGGAGGCGGAGGCGGGGGTGGGAGGAGGGAGGCGGAGGCGGAGGCGGAGGCGGAGGTGGAGGAGGAGGAGGGAGTGTGCGCTGCGCCCTAGCGAGCTGGTCGCGTGCTCCAGCAGCAGCGCGTGCGTCACTGCGCTCGGGGTCGAAAGGGCCGCCGTGGGTGGGATGATGGGGGAAACAGAGTTGTTGGGCGAGCGGCTAAATGGAAAACAGTTGTTTCTTGTGGGCCGGCACGGCACGGCCTGCCTGTGAAAAGGCCTGGCACGGCATCGGCCTGGCACGCGACTTAAAAAGGGCCGGCCCGCGTTCATATTCGGCCTTCCGGGTCTTCTGCGTTTTAAAATTTCTAAAAAGAATTAAGAAAAATACAGAAAAAATAAAAACTTAAAAATCAATGAAAATAAAAAGATCTACAAAAATTATAAAGAAATACAAAAAAAGAGAGGCAAAGTGTCATATGACCCAGCACCATTTTTTGGCTTTGTTTCGAGCATTTGACCCATGTTAGACAAAGTCTTGGCGAAGAATTTGAGCAACTCTCATATTATTTGACGTATTTAGACGAACTTCGGCACCAAAGGCATGGGTCAAGGTTAAGCGAAGCCTTTACACCGCAAGTTTAACTCCAAGGGAAGTAAGAAACTATGATGATTAACTCATGCCTAATCTAGTCGCCCATGTTTATGACAAAGGACTCGTGCTTCTCCAGGCAGGGCGCCAACGGCCTCCAGAAGTACCACGCCCTCAGCGAACCCAAGGAATGGGTGGGGGGAGGGGAAGGGTCTTGGCATTCTCGATTCTTGTTGTATGAAAGGGAAAATGGGGTGGAGAATCCTATGGGATTGAGAGGGGGCTTTGGTCATCCTCCCCGTCGACGTAGCCCCACACGGCCATAATGCCCGGAGATGCTCGTCGGGTACTACAAAAAACTGTTTGATGGAATGCATAAGAGAAATACAAATGGAGGGAGATGCAATTCTTTATGAGAGGAGAGTGATCATAATGACATGCGGGCCCATGCATATTTTAACGGTCAACCAAACTCCAATCAAACGTTGTTAGTTTTAGTTGACACATCATCGCTTATAGTGGGACCCATCTATCAGTTTTAGAGTCAGCAAGTGTTTGTCCGAGCGAACATTGTTTTCTGAAAATTGTCAGCACAATGATGATGTTTAAAAAGAAACAAAAGGTGATGGTTTTCTAAATCAGGATCCCCAACCGTGGTATTTTTTTTAAATTCACTCTCCTCGTGATGTTGGTCTGGGAGCAGACACTGATGCGGGTCTCTGTCCCGGCTGCAGCGTACGGCCACCGTGAAGAACGACCTATCGCCATGGCAACAACCTGCATAGTCCAAGACGATAGGGTTTGGAGAGCAAAAACGTGCCCTGTTTGTCGGGCCACCTGCGTGCCTTTTGTATGCACTATTTCTGCCTTCGAATCGACTATGCAAATTGAGGCTAAGCCACTAAGGTACAACTCGGCCTTTCTAATGACATGTATCAAAGGTTTTTTTTTTTTGCGAGTGACATGTATCAAAGTTTCAAATGAATTGTTTTTAATGTTTTATTAGTGACATTTCGCTGTTTCAAAAGAAGTTACAAAAATTCGATTTAAGTAGTCACATGATTATTTTGGTCATTTGTAGATATTTTCAATTATTTTCGTCATATCTGGTCAAATTCAGGACATTTCAAATAGGTACTGACATTTCATTGTTTACAAAAATCTGTACTCAATATTTTCAAAATTGTATTAAATATTACCTTTTTTTAAAATATTGGGTGCATGTATGCAAACTAAAATTGATTATGACTAAAGTACATAAAAATTGTGTGAAATATATGTGAATAGTTCTTGAAATTGGTTGAAATATGACTCGACGATTGAAATATGTGTGAATATTTATAAATATATATAAACATTTTTTAAGTAGTGAATATCGATGAAAATGAAAAAAAAACATTTCATGAAAATGTAGCAAAAAATCCATTAAATGTCTTTTTTGTAATGCCACTGAGAGAATTGAACAAATTTGAATGAAACTACCAAGAAACCAACATCAAAATATTTTTGAAACATTTGTGAAACATGCATTTTTTCCAGAAATTGAAACATTGGTAGGACCCGCCAAGTATATTCTAACAAATTAGATGAGGAGTGTTTTTTGGGCTACCATATTGTTTTTTTAACACAGTATAACCACAGATGCTCACTCCACACTTTATCTTTATGAGTACCTCCAAGATACTAAGCCGACATCACATCTTAAGATTAACGAAGTCACTACAGACGTCTCGTAGTTGACAAAAACGTCTTCTTCCACTTAACGAACATCACTGAAAATACTGAAATAAATCTTGAAAAATACGACCATCGGTGCCAAGTTTAGGACTTGAAGCCTGATGAGTTGGTTCCGGAAGAAACCTAACCATCAGAGCTCAGTTCACGGGCTACCTTATTATTGCCTCTCGTGCTTGACTACGAAATAAAACAATAAAATGGTATGAAATTACTATCCCGACATCTTTACCCTAAATGGAATTGTCGGGTTTTCAATTGGCAGCTGAAAGTCCGGTTCATCAATCTTAAGATGTGATGTCGGCTCAATTTCCTAGTGGGCCGCGTAGGTGCATTCATATGGATGAGGTGTGTGTATGTTTTTTTTTAAAACATGTGCGTGGATACGAACACCTACGATTGTCCCGTGTAGGTGCCTTGCTCATAGGGGTAGGGTCTGTGCATGTGCATTCATAGGGATGAGTTTATGTGCGTGTATATTTTTCTTTAGAAACATGTGCGTGTATGTGCATTCGCAATAAATGTGCGTGTATGTGGGCAACTATGCTTGTCCCGTGTTAGGCTGGCCATAGTGGGGCTAACATAAGTGGTATCATGCACTTGGGACTCGCAAACATGCTTATGTGGCAAACAATTAAAGAAGAGAGAGAACGTTATAGTAACATAGGTAGATACCGTATCATAATTAATGTTATGCTACTATGTGTCTTGCATGGTAATAAATGAGACCACATATGATACTATGCACTATAGATGTAGTATCATACACTAGTATCACTAGTAGAATGCCCGTGCGTTGCAACGGGCTGCATCGGCAACTACTTTTTTACCCTTAAAGCGCTCTCCTTTTCTATCTTTCTTGATTCTCCCAACTAAAAATTGTTTATCGGAGTGATATGTGAATTGATAAATTTACGACCATACTAAAATATTAAGAGCTAAAAACATATTTATCGAAGAACATTTCTAGAACACATTCGACATGAATATTATCGTGTCTGACAGATTATGAACAAACACAATAATGACTTATCACCAAATCCCATTTATATTGTAGAACGTGATTGAAATTATAGCCTTATAGAAGAAAAACTTATCAGAAATGTGCTACAAAAATAACATCTTGTGTTTAAAGCCATAGAAACGAAGATCTTTAATAAGGCCATAAGAAGACATGTAAAAAGCAACATAGTACTCCCTCCGGTCCTTTTACTCGCATATAAGATTTGTCTAAAATCAAACTTTGTAAAGTTTACCAACTTTATAGAAATACAAACAATTACAATACGGAATCAATATCATTAGATGCATCATGAATTCAATTTTTCTAATGTATAACTTTAGTATTGCATAAGTTGGTTTTTTAAAGATAAATATGGTCAAAAATATTCTAAATATCTCGGTATTAAAGGTGTCGCTATATTTCAGACTAAGAAAATTTGATGCAAAGTTGATTTTTCTGGGTTGTTGGATCTTTCATCGGACGGTTGTTGTTTATCCTCTACCTCCGGCCTCTTCCTCCTACTGAACCGCCAACTACCACCAGCTGATCCACCCGTCGCCGTCACCCCCGACCGCCTTGCTTCCCTGCCATTCCCTGTCGCCACCCTCTACCATCCCTCTGGACACCCCGGCGACCAGATTTTTTTGGCGAGCCATCGCACCCCCACCCACACCTGTCAACCCTCTTCCCGCCTTCGACTATGACGCCACTGCTCGGGCAACATTGGATCTTCACCGAATGGTTGTTGTTTGTCTTCTACCTCCGGCTTCTTCCTCCTTAACAGCCAACCACCACCTGCCGATCCGCTAGCCGCGGCCGCCACCCCCGACCATCCCTCCGAACCAGCCTAGCGACCAAATTTTTTCGGTGAACCACCGCACCCCTACGAACCTTCTTCCTCGCCCCCGACTATGACGCCACTCGTCACTACCGCTTGAAGTGTCGTCCTTGTCTCCGACGAGGTCCGGGCTCAGCCTCGCAGTGCCATCGACGTCTTCGGCATATTACATAAAATAGACATAGTTAGATTTGTATTCAAGCAAGCTTCCATATGATTATGATTTGTAACCATCGACTAATTTTTTCAAGATATATCTATAGACAAAGTATGAATTTAGAAAATCAAATTACAACTTATATTATGGATTTGCGTGGGTTTGGGGGGGTGGGGGGGTTTACAGTATAGCCGAGCAAATCAAACTAAGTGCCCCCTTCATGGTACATGTGTTGCACATTTCATAACCACCAAAAATCAGCTGTATGGATTTATCTGTTTTGTATCTTCGTCATCGAAGATAACTACATCCTGAAAATGATTGAAAAAACATCATTGGAATACATATGTAGAAATCTTAATTCATGTCAAACATTTGCAGCTAATATCAATGAAATAAATGATGAAGTATATACACAGCAGATATAAGTTTAACTCACTACATTTTTTGTTCAGTGTAGAGGGCTTCTCTGTTGTTTATGCTAAGAAAAAACAACGGCCTGCTCCTCAGATGAATCCAGTTGTCCCAGTGATAGTGACGTCGACCAGGCCATGCCATGGAACATCATCGATTGGAAGGCATCCCATGTTCAGCATCAACGGCATCGCTGATGTGTCTAGGTTTTCTTTGCAGGCAGAGCTGACCGGCCTGCATTGTACTATAGAGTTGAGTTTGATACCAAGACGCTAGTACGAAGGTCAATATAGCACTTTTAGAGCGTTAACCACAGTGCCCAAATCGCTCATCAAGCATATTGCAATTAATCCGAAGTCGGCATGTGGTTAGAAGAAATGCAAAAACAAAAGCAAAAAAAAACACAGGAACACAGGAAGATATGCAAATATCTAATATGACACTCTGCAGATTAAATAGGAGAAAACACATGCATATATTTTTTTAAATGTATTGAAGAAACTGCATTCAATAACCTTTTGGGTTCTCTTATTCCCCTCTCCTTTAACAATTCAAGGTACAAATTAATGAACTTGAAGACAACGGATCCCACTTTCCCCATTACGTATAAAAATATCAGTGTAAAACTTACATGTTTGCAATCAGTGAAGATAGTTTAGTACATGTAAGCTGAATATTTACCTCGTCATTTAACCTGCCATGTGGTCTCAAACACTGAATTTTTTCCATGCTAACCTGAATGTTAGACGGTTCATGCAGCACCAAGACTTTGCTGCTGTAAGTGAAAAGGAGCAATGTTCAGCTGTGTTAAAAAGGCACATAGGAAGCTTCAAACAAGATGCAAGCATGTCATGAAGCGTACCTTGAACCGTTACCATACAATCAATCATGAACTTCATTTTCAGGTTCAGCAGTTAAGAGGTACAAAGAACTGAGAAACATTGTGACGACCCCGGCTTAATCGTGCACTAATCATACACGCAAATGCGCACGATCAAGCCTAAGGACTCACTTGAAGATATCACAACACAACTCTAAAACATAAATAAAGTCATACAAGCTTAATATTACAAGCCAGGGCCTCGAGGGCTCGAATACATAGCTCGATGGCATACAAGCGTCAGCGGAAGCATTAGATATCTGGGTACAGATATATTACATAGAGAGAATTAGGCCTTCACAGAGGCGGGGTAAAATAAAATACTACGATCGAAAGGCGTAGGCCTCCTGCCCTGGACCCTCCGATCCTACTCCTGGTCGTCGAACGGCTCCTCGTAGTAGTAGTACTCGCCAGGCGGGTAGTAGTACTGGTCGTCGGCTGGGGCTTCTGGCTCAGGGGCTCCGTCGTCTGGTGGCATCAAATGGAATATGGGGGAAAAAGAAAATAAAGCAAACGTGAGTACTCATCCGAAGTACTCAGCAAGCAAGGATCTACACTACATATGCATCATTGTCAAAGGAATGGCTGTATATGTGGACTGGGCTGCAGAAATGCCAGAGTAGAGGGGGAAAGCCTAGTCCTATCGAAGACTAGCATCTTCAACAATCTTCGACAGTCTTGCAGCATCAGGAGAGAGCAGATGAACATAATGTAAAGTAGTAGTAGTAATATCATCAACCTCGACCTGAGATCCTTTCTCGACTCCCTGCGAGAAAGCAATCCCAGAGCCGTACTATCCAGTTCTTTGTGGCAAACCTATTTGCCTCGGTATAGTGAGGGAGGAATACCCAATTACTTGGGATAACCTACAAAGTAGCACTTGTCTGATTTGGAATAGGTTTGTAACCTTTTACACAAGCCCCATATTCCAAATGTTAAGAAAAGATACAACATGGTTGGGCGTACCATACCATGGCGTCATTTCAACAGACCTGATGGAGCTCTTTTCAGTGTAAAAGCCGCAGTCTCTAAAACATCACTTTAAAAGGGATAATGGCAAATTTATTTATGTCATATTTGATCTTACCATGTCATAAATGGTTCGATTACATCTTCACGGACTTTCCACTTGCAGTGGTGTTCCGGGAGGTGCAAGTTATGAAACCCCTTTCACAACTCATCAGACATTCGCTAAACTTGTAACTCAAATATTCCTTTCTGCAATCCAATTGTAGAAACATAATTTTCTTGTTACAATAACTTCTACTTCATTGTCGAAAACCTTTTGACTGAATTCAAAAGATCTAGACTTACGTCTCATCAAGTAAATATCCATATATCTACTTGAGTCATTTCTGAAGATAGATAAATCCACTACTTGCAACAACATTTATTGGACTACATACATCATGATGCATGATCACCAATACGTTCTTTGTTCGTTCCTTATGGCCTGTGAACGGTATTTTAGTCACTTCACTTTTCGGAGAAAAGTTGCAAGTGTCAGATGATTCAAAATCAAATGACTTCAAAATCCATCATAATGGAATTTTCCATGCGGGTTTCTCCAATGTGACCAAATGCAGTGCCACACTTGTGTGGTATTCTTTTAGTCTTGCGACATTTAGCGTCAGTGTTATGGATGTATCATATTACCATCAATATTCATAATTTACGTCCCATCTGGATGGAAGCATGGCCCTTCATGTTATTCATAATACTGAACAACAATTGTTCTTTTATGAACAACCCTTTTGCAACAAACATTTTGCAATGGGCTAGAGTGTATGAAACTCTAAAATGAATTATTAAAGTAAATCCAGAGGTAATATATTAATATCATTATTCATAACATACATCTCATTCTCAATGAAAGTATGGCCCTTATGTTATTCATAACTCCGAACATCAAAAGTTCTCTTATGAACAACCTTCTTGCAAGATACCTTATGCAATGGGCTAGAGTTTGTGAAACTCTAAATGAATTATGAAAATAAATACAGACGGTAATACACCGATGGAAGGTATAGTAACATTTTACTATGTTCCCTGTGTATACCAAAACCTCATTCTTGGCTAGTCTTTCAGGCCATAGTAGTTCTTACATCGAGTTGCAACAGAATGCAATCGAGCGGGTATATTTGTGATTAACTCACAATACCCAAGAATTAGTGATTAACAATTTAATCATAATTCCCAAGAACTATATCTTTGACCAGCCTTCTATACATCAAAAACTTGTATGACATTCATACTTGAGCTGGATATTCCAGTCTTCTCTCTTTTTGCCTTTATACTTCTAACAGTTTAACTTTTAGTATTTCTCCTACTCTCAGAAGCACCCAACTTAAGAGTGGCATTAGCCCTGGACTTCCTAGGCGTGAAAGTTTTACTAACACCCTTCGGACACTTCCATTATCTTTAAGTTGTTGTTTTATTCACCTTTCATCATATGACAGGCGTTCTACTGGATCCCTCTCTTATCAGTCTAATGCATAGTAAACTCCTTTACTAATAGTTTGCAAACAAACATTGCTTTGGATATCTCATATCTTTTAGCCTTTGTCTGTCTCTGAAAATGATTTTCAGATTCCATGAATATCACATAACTATCCAAACTTTCGAAGTTCAGGTCTATGGAAGCAAATGTATTGCACTTGACTGAAACGGAATTCTAGCTTTTGGATCGAAGGACGAGAGTCACATGATCCATAGCATAAGCGAGAGAATACCAAAGTATGCGATAGGACAAAGTCCTTCTCGGCACTCTTGAGGACAATCCTCACATTACGTTACCAACCGTAAAGTTTTAACCAGATATTTAACAGCTATTCAATTTTAATAGGGAAGGTGGAAATGCGAGCCATTATTCTACAACTATTATGCAAATCACACTTAGACAGTGTTCAAAATTAATTGCACTAAGAATTAAACAAGTTAATTCAACAGTGCTCTCCCACTCAAATCAATATCTCTCATAATTGATTGTGAGCGATTCAAGATCCATATTATAATTCAACGCCAAGGATGTGTCCATCTCAAGTGACGAAAATTGCAATCGGTAGGCCAACTTGCCAATCACATCTCTATGTGACTCTTGTTCATCTTTCGATGGGCGTGTTCCGAGCTCAGGACGCTCCTCCAGAACGTCAAGACAACCAAGTGATCTTGCTGCGAGGTCTCAACTCACCCGCCTCACACTTCCCTAATCGTTCGCACCCATGTGTCCATGTGATGCCCCGAAAAGTTAGGTGCCGTGACGGTGCTACACTTGGGAGAACACTAACTACTGGATATTTTTGTGAGAGATCACCCTAATAAAAGCGACTACCGCGCAATCAAGAAGGGTGCAACATAAGGGATAAACATCTCAGGCAATTCATAATAGCATGATATGGTATAGCCCTTTCTGACGGAGAAGTCTTGTATTTCTTCGTCTTCGGCATTCGCGTCGGTGTTCACCTTTGCGAAGATTGCCACCACCTTGTCGATGCACCAGATAATATTGCTATCTCTATAGCTAATAAAATAATGCATTACAACAAGGTTGACACGCAGGTCATTTAAAGTGCAATCATATGGCTCCAGCCATCATGCCGAATCATGACACGCAGGTCAATAAATTTACATTATATAGTCATCTCATACATAATCAAATTATTATGAGCACTGCTATACCACATCATATGCACATGCAAACCCTCCTGCAAAACCAAGTTAGACGCCTCTAATCGGTTCATGCAAAAACTTGTTTTACGTGGCTTCTAAGGTTTCGAAACAAACCGAAGCTACCAACGTCCATCATCAAGTATGATAATTCAAGTCGCTAGATTAACTTTTCAGGGTGTATGAAAACCAAGATAATAAAATCTCGAGCCCCATACTAAACTTCGTCATACGCATGACCCCCGTGCAGATCATATCTGCATTGCCCTTTTGTCTGCGAAATTTCATCTTTCCTTTTAACTACGGTGGAATTCAATGAACTGTTAGCACTTCGTTGATCAATCAGGATCGCGGATTGCCAGAACTTTGAAACTCCACCATACTGTTATCAAGATCAGAAATATGCAAATTCCAGGGAAGCAACAAGAACATCGGGTAACAGATTTCATCTGCTACCCGCACAAATAATTTTCAGTAATAGAACTCATCTACTACCTAATTATATTGTGCAACACCCATACATCTCTATGTATTCTAGATCGCAACCTGCATCTACGCATAGCACGGCTCATGATGCCACTGTAGGGTAACGCAGCAGAAAACAAAAATTTTCCGCCCTACGCACCAGCCCAGGACCACTATGGAGACTGCATACAAGGTTTGATCATTTTCGTTACCGACTCGTAGCGCAGCGGAAGTAGAGTCGATGACGATCGGCGGTGCAGATCCCCGCAGCTAGGATTTACAACCTCCCAACCGCGAGGATGTATACCCTCGTCTTCCCTTCGGACAGCCCTCCGGGAGGCGGTCGAATAGTCCCCCGGACGATGTCGCGGACAGCCCTTCAGGAGGACCTTCGAAACTCGAACGGTCACTCGGACAGCCCTTCGGGAGGACTCACAGAACTCGGACCGTCACTTGGACAGCCCTTCGGGAGGCACTCTCGAACAGCCCCTCGGGCACTAAGATCGAAACTACGACCTCTCTACAGAGTTGCACACATACGGTGTCACCTATCCGGCAGGGCTTCGCCGTCCAGAACTAGTTCCTGCCGGAACCCAGACAGCCTTTCGGCTCTACGAAACTCTTTTCGTGGGAGGGAGAGAGAAGCCAGATAACATCTTGGCATGTGTATGAGAGCAAGGGATGGGGAGAATGGCAGCCCCTTCTCCTCCTTTTATAGGCCAAGGCAAGGGGTGGGGTGGGATGTTGAAATACCAAAATACCCAAGCTTCATGTCACACATGAAAGGGCATAATGGTAACACAAGGGGGGCACCAAGGGGACACCACCATGGCAGCCCTTGGGCCGGCCCACACCTTGTTTCCCCATGGGGGGGGCCCCCCCAACAAGCCACCAACATGTCTCCATGAAACATGCATGCTCCCTAGACAAAAAGCCACCAAACATGCAACCCCCGATTCGTGGGATCTTGTCCCCTCGCGCTGAGACAAGATGTTTTCCGCGAAACTTTTTCTGAAAAATTCCAGAAGGTCCCAGAA
Source organism: Thinopyrum elongatum (assembly GCA_011799875.1). Lineage (NCBI taxonomy): Eukaryota > Viridiplantae > Streptophyta > Magnoliopsida > Poales > Poaceae > Thinopyrum > Thinopyrum elongatum. The sequence continues at coordinate 402,662,289 of CM022297.1, read as the reverse complement.
CATTTCCGGCACCCTCTAAAATTATTCTGGGCATGATCCGAAACATTTTCGGTGTGGTGGTTTTCATCAGCGGAAAGCATTAACAGCGGTTACGGCAGTTTCGGAACATTTCCGGTTTTTCTCTCCGAAAATTCCCAGAAGTTCCCAGACCAATTCTGGCATCCTCTGAAAATTTCCAGGCGGTGCCGAAACCCTTTTTGACCAAATAATATATTCCGAAACAACTTTTCGGTTTTACCGAAACTCTTTCGGTGTTCTCTCTCTCGGAACTCTTCCGTTGTCTCCGAAACATTTTCGGTGACTTTCTCTCAGACTCCCTGTCTAGCGTTCAACAGATAGATGACCCTTAAGCGTGTGACCCTATAGGTTCGGTGAAGTATAGACATGACCGGAACACTTTCCGATCAATGATCAGCATCGGAGCCGTGGACACCCATATTGACCCCTATACCCACACGAATGAATATTCGAGTGAACCTCCAGTTGCCGTGTGCTATTCCTGTTGCTTCGCGATATGTTACAAATCCCCGAGGTGAGACATGTTGGCATTCCCGTGGATCAACAACTTGTCCACTATGCTAGTTACCTCGTTACCGGTATTGTTCTCTTTTCTCGTTACCGTGTTCCGGCATCCCCGTGATCAAATCACAAAGTGTCTGGCCAGACGATGATGGATACCGTAACACCGAGAGGGCCCAGAGATATCTCTCCATCGTTGGAGGAGCAAATCCCAATCTTGAGCTATCAAGTTACTTGACATACTTTCCCATGAACCCGTAAGCCGCCGTAATAGCCATCCAGTTACGGATGACGTTTAACAAACCCCAAAGTTCATGAATCAAGCATGAAGAAACTCGATACTCTCATGGTCTGAGGAATTATGCAAACGTTAACCATCTCTGTGTTATTAACCATTAACTTGTGACGAATGAATCTCATAGCATAACATCAATCGGGTCGATTCAACACAAATGTTCTTCTAACATTGTGCCCTCAAAGTTGCTGGCATAGACATGCCCATGATTGGGAAAACATAATCATCATGCAACACTTGAGCTAGTCTTAGAGGCATGACTAGGAATACATTTTACCGTTTATTATTCCACACGTGCACATGGGTTTTCCCCAGAGCCTTTATGGATATACGGGCTCGGGAACCACAGCAGTTATAGCATGGAACATAAACATAATAATGAGCATGGAGATAAATAATAACATTTATTATTGCCTCTAGGGCATATCTCCTACAGGTGAACGAAGGAGGAATCACCCTCGAGGTCCACCTTGAGGAGTTGCGCGACGACGTCGTTATCGGGGGTGGTGTAGGAGGAATCACCCTCGCTTACCACGACCGAGTAACTAACCTACAAGGTTAACATCAGAAGTGCCGACGAGGTATCACCCTCGGCACTCGATGGTAACCCAGCAGTGTCGGCAACTAAGGGGAAGTGAGGTGCGGTGCCAGGGTCTAGTCTTCAATCCCGATGGTCGGGTCTTCTGATGTCCAGCAGGGCAGTCGGGATCAAGGGGGGTCTCTGTCGTGTCTCTACCCAGCCTATACTAAGCAGTCTAGGATAACCAGTAAGGTAGCAAGGCAGGTTACAATAAACAGGCTATGCAACAGATATAGGAAACAGTAGCAACAGCAGTTCTAATGCAAGCATAAGAGAGAAGAGAGTAGGCGATATAGGCATGCTCAAAATGGGGGTGCTTGCCTGTTTGCTCGGGGGCAAGGGCAAGGTCGTCAGGGATGTCGTCGGGGACGTAGTCGTACTCCGGAGCGGCGTCTGCCTCGGGAGCTACGTCAACGTCGGGGTCTACCGAGAGAGAGAAGAGGGGGAAGAAACAGGTAAACATAATGCAAACAAATGCAATACGGTGCGTGTGATGCTATGATGCAGTGCAGGGTTGCCTAAATATGCATCTAAGTCATTTTAGTTATTTTTAGAATTAATCTGGGATTTAATATCCGACGTGTGTGCACTATTCATCTGCCGGATTCGGGTCCGGAGTTACGAGTTCTTCTATGTAGGGGGTTCCGATGGAGAAACAGACGGCACGATCAGACTCGGCTCGTCGTTCTGAGCAACTTTCATGTTTTAACTTTTTCGATCCGAGCTACGGTTTAAAAGTTATTAATTTTCAAAGATTATATGAATTTCTGGAATTTATTTATTTACAGAAAATGAATTATGACATCAGCATGACGTCATTGTGACGTCAGCGGTCAACAGCGCCGCTGACCAGTCAAATATGACATGTGGGTCCAGTGGGACCCACATGTCAGCCTCTGTTTAGGCTAATCAGTGGATTAATTTAATTACCAGGGTTAATTAGGGGGCGGGCCCCACTTGTCAGTGAGACATTAGGCTAAACTAATTAATTTTAGTTAATTAGATGCTTAATTAGGTTAATTAGCCGCCGGGGCCCACATGTCAGTGAGAGGTGGTGAACAGTGCCGCGTTGACTCTGGTCAACGAGGTCAAAGTGGGGTCCCTGGGCCCACCCGTCAGTGCCCCAGGTGGTGCCACGTGGGTGCCACGCCAGCGCGGCGGCCGGAGACGCGCCGGCGACCTTCCCAGCGGCGGAAGTTCGCCGGAGCTGCCCGGAAATCCGCTACGCTGCGTCAAATCGCCCGCAACCACTTGCGTTCGATCGGCCTCTTGCCCGCGCATCTAACTATGGTGGTAGTTCGACCGAACACGGCCTCTAGCGACGGCGGCGAGCGGTGGAGCGGTCGCCGGAGTTCGGGCTTCGACGAATCCTTAGCTAGGGGGTACGGGAAAGCGTGTGCGCGGGCGCGTTAGATTGCTGGGAGCACCAGGAGCACGCAGCTGTGCTCAGGTGTAGGTGACAGTGGCCATAGCCACGGGCACGAGCTCGTCGACGACGGACAGAGCTCGGGCGCGGCGGCAGCTAACTACGGCGTGCGAGGAGGGCAACGAGGAAGAACAGGAGGAGGAGGAGCTCACCGAGTGGTCACGAAAGACCTGCGGAAGCTTAGTAGCAGCAGAGAGGGTCGCAGCCGCCGGCGAGCTTCGGAATCGAGGAAGAAAGGGGGCGACGGCGAGCAGCAGCTGCAGGGCCTCCACGCCACGATTCGACGGAGCAGGCGACGTGGTCGATCACGACGCGTCTCCTGGACACGAAGGCGAGGCGAGGCGACGTCACTGGCCACGAGAACGGCGGCGAACGGCGGCGGATTCGTTCGGCCTCGCGTGGATCTGAGGGGAAGAGAAGGCGAGGCGAGCGAGGAGAGGAGGGGGAGGAATGACGGAGAGGCCGAGGCGAAGAGGAGGGCGTCGACCTTATCCCCTCGTCGACTCCGGGCGTCGGTGGCCGTCGGCGTGTCGCCGCCCGGCTGGCGCTGGCGCGCGCGGCCAGGGGCGCGCCGACACGCACGAGGAGGGAGGTGAGGTGGGCCGCTGTTGGACTGGGCCGCACACTGTGCACTTAGGCCCAGCCAACAGTAGCGTTTTATTTTTTTTTCTTATTTCTCTTCTCCCTTTTCTTTTATCCCTTTTTCTGTTTCAAAATGATTAGGCCACTTGTGCTCTTTTGAAAAATGTGAATGTTGGCCCAAATATTGCAATGCAATATTATCTCTCATCAAAAAGTGGTTTGGGCAGATTTGGAGTTCATTTGAATCTGTAATGATTTTAAATGAATTAATATTGCTGTTTTGGGTGCTGTTTCATCTTGTTTGAGTCACTTGCCCAACTTCAAATATTTTGATATTGATTTTAGGAATGTTCCTGAATTATTTGCCATTTAATGAACATTTTCCCAACAGTGTTTAATCAACTTTATAATTCACCTTTGAATTTGAGTTGATTTTCAGATGTGAATTTGAATTGGATTATTAACCCATATGACATGGCACTGCAAATGATCATGACTTGGCAGTTTTAACAAAGTGTCACAGAGCTTATTACAAGGGGGTGTTACAAACATCAACATACATAAATCAAAGGATTAATGGAGAATAGAAGTTTGTACAAACCACAACCAAGCAGGTCAATCAGCCACACATTAAAGAAAAATAAACAGAAGAAGAACTCTCTGGTTGCCTCTTTTAAAATTTGAAGCATTCAAACCAGATTTGACACTAAGTATGTCAAAACTATGAAACTATCTGCATCAGTTTGCTACTTTCATCCCCAAATAAGTTTCAAGTCACCGGCTAGGCAAAAGTTGCATCCCAATGCACAAGCACGAGGAGGAAGATTGAAAAAACCAGGATAGTTACTGCACCCATGACTTGGAGCAGACTTGGTACTAATGCCGCATCAGATTCGCCAAAGCCTCCGTGTTCACTGACTGGTCTGCGGCACAGGCGATGACAACGTCGACACATCCGATAGCCAAGGCGAAGACAATGCCAACACTCATCTATGGGGCTATGGGAGAAAAGCAAGCAAGCAACGCTGACCCCAGATCGGGCCAGCAAGATGAGTTGCCCAGAAATGGAGGGAACCCGTTGTCTGTTGTCAAACAGAAAACAAAAAAAAGTTCAAAACAGAGCACGTCAGCCGTGATCAGAAAGTATGAGTCTTTTCCACTTAATCTGACACAATTCATGCAACACAAATACAGGAAAAAAGTACATTCAAGATTCAGTAATTGTCGCACATATATTGCCACTCGAGAGTCAGAACTAAATTGCAAGAATTTTGTATACCAATGGTATCATGTTGACTGACCAAACCAAATTGAATGTTATAAGCAACGGATAAACAGAGCACCAAAATTCGATCACAGATAGGGTTGATTCTTGAATCTGGCAAATTCTGGGAAGGTGCGTGCTTACAGGGAAGGAGAAATCCCCGACATGGCGACGCCGATGAACCAGGTGAAGGAGACGATGACCCAGCCCCACACGAGGCTGGCCAACCTGACGTACTGGAGGATGCTACCGTACAACAACGTGATCCCCGTGAAGATCGTCATTGTGGAGAAAGTGATTACCAACGTCTTGAACAACGTCTGTAGCACATGCAACAAAAGATCTCCATCTCTTGAGAAACCACAAAAATAGGACTGGCAAAACGAAACGCAGTTCGCAAGCCGGTCATGCACGATCGCATCAAGCTTCTACGGACAAAGAAAATAGCTTCTACCCTAGACGGCGGCGCCCCTGCTCCAACGGCGGCGTCCCTCCTGTATGCCCAGGCAGGCGGCGTCCCCGACGGCTGGGAAGCATGCAGTTTAGGAGGCGAGGTCGCGATGGTTGGGGGCGGTAAGGAGATGTGAGGGGCGATGTCCTGCAAGGCGGGGCGTGGCGATGCAATGGTGGCGCGGCGTGGGGCAGCGAAGGCGATGCTATGGTTGCGCGGCGTGGGCCGGCGAAGGCGACGCGATGCGGGCACGGCGTGGGGCGGCGAAGGAGGGGCGTGTCGATGCGATGCGGCGGGCGGCGATACCTTTCGTGCGAAATTTTCCTGCAAAGATCTGTTGGATTAACGCCATCGGATGGTTGAGATATGTTAGATCTGCCCCTTTGGGTTTTCCGTGGCTAACCCATCCCTATCCAAACAACCACTTAGAAAAGGCAAAGATCGATGCATTAGGAAAATTATGATTTGGAATTGATTGTTATGAAACTAAATTTTATTAATTGGTAACGTGCTATCGGTTCCTGCCCGTTTATAACGTGTCTAGTTAGGAAACTTTGGAAAGGTTAGGAAAGTTTTTATTGTGAGGGTAAAAAAATCAACGTGAGGAGATATGATGGTGGGATATGAGACGAAAATAAACCGGACGAAAATAAATCAGACGAAATATAACCAGACGAAAATAAACCGTGGACGCAATAAAGGAAACTCAGACATTAGGAGTAGAGATATGCATGATACTAGTGTATGATACTACCCGGTATGACCAGCCTTAAAAGAAAGTTCCAGTTACCAAAAATTTGAAGAAAACTAGCGCACAGGGTGTAGGCCCCACCAACAGCCGAACCGCCCGCCGAACCCCCCGCCGCCACCCCCGCACGCCGCCAGCGCTAGGGCCACAGCTGAGCGACGGCCGGCGGAGGGACCCCTACTCGCCGGCTCACCGCGACGCCTCCGCTCCGCACCACCCGGCCTCGCTAGCGTGCCGCCGTCGGTGCTGAACCTCCTCGTCCGCTGCCCACTCCTCGTCCGTTCCGTCCCCTGGTCTCTGCCGGTGCCGCCAGCCGACCCCGACCGTTGCTCAGCTCCAGGACGACAGGACTGCAGACCCTGAGGCCCGACAGCAGCTCGGCAGCGACCGGCAAAGTATGTCTTTTTAGCTGACTACGTATCAGTTTACTGTTTTTTAGTGCAGAGGAATCCGGTTTTCAGTTATCACTGACCGTGCCTCCTTCTCCCCAGGCCGCCCGGTCCTCTTGTCCCGCCCTCCGCGCCGCCAGCCACCAGCGCGCATGGTTTGCGCCGCCATCTCAGTAGCCGGCGGACCTGCCACGTCCCTCTCCCGTCGGCCAGCACCCGGCCTCCATAGCCGCCGCCTGCTCTGGGCTCGCGCGACGAGCCAATATACAATGAGCCGGGTTGCGCCGCGGCTGAGCTCCGCCATGGTTGGGGCCCCCACCCCCGACCATGACGAAGCACGCCTAGGTGCGCAAGGAGGTAATGGGATTGCCTTTGATACGATTATTATAGGAATTTGGAATAGCCACATTGGATATTTACTACTTATCAGATTCGTGGTAGCTTATTCCTCCTACCGGCGGTTTCAATGTAAAATACAGTAGGTTGTTGAACTGATGAATGAATATGCTAATAATCCATCGCTTGATTCTCCTTCCTACCTGCGTTTTGATATGATATTACTTCCTACTTGCAACCAACCACTTGTTGGATTGTCTGATTCTTGAGAACGTTTTGTATTGGTTGTTTAGTTCTATCCGGAAATAATCTGTTGTTATGTGCTAGTCGATTAATCTTGTTACAACTCATGTGTTTAAGTAGTCATGTAACATGGGTCCTAAGAGTTGTATATTCTCTTCATTTAAATTTTTCTCGTGCGTAACATTTGGAAATGCTTGAAGCAATGAACTAATGACAAGTTCCTACATCAACAGGAGTGAAGCAAGCACTCATATCACTGTTGGATAAAACAGACTTGGCCAATCTTGGAAACGGTCTTCAGAGCTTGGGGTAACTCTTTCGTGCTGTGGGATCCCCATGCGTCACCATGGAGAATTATGTTGTACATCAATGCCTACTTCAGGCAGTGCTGATTTATCATATATATTGTCTTTCCCAAAGTTATGCATTGCTCACAGTAGCCTTCTTATTAGCAAGTTAATCTCTCCTAGCTGCATGCTTTTATAGGCTGACTGTTCGTGCGAGGGTTAGTGTTAATATTTATGAAGCTTAATATTGTACAAGATGAAGCATTCTCCACCTTAGATTTACCAATTACCAATGCTATTTTTTTTCTCCGTTCTAGTTATGTAGGATCTTATGAAGATTTTTTGCGCCTGTAGGTTTTCTATCATCTCCACTGGCGGTACAGCGTCAAGCCTGGAAGCAGCTGGAGTGAATGTTACAAAAGTTGAACAGATTACACATTTTCCTGAAATGGTATAGCTTAATTTATTGTTTAGCTGCTGTAGCATTTCTTGAAATGGTTTTATCCAGGCATGATTTACCGTAGGCAATAAAGTAGTTCCTGAATCAAATTTGTTGCAAGTGTTGTAAAATTTCATTTAATGAAATGTTTTTGTAGCACGCTGTTGTTGATATAGTTGGCAACTGTGATGTCCATTGGTGTAAAAGGTGCATGTGGATCTGATATAATCATCATTCTTTATTTCCAAATCTCTTTTCTTTGAAGTCTCTTGAATACTCACAATAGTTGTTGAATAATGGATATACAACCAAATTATTTTTCCTCTTGTCATCCCACTTTAGCCTACCTTCTGCTTTGCCTCTGGCCAGTCATTTAGAGGGTATTGAATATATACTTTTCTTTTCATGTCCATTTACATTTCTGTTTTGGTGATTGCAGCTTGATGGAAGAGTAAAAACATTGCACCCCAGTATACATGGTGGTATTCTTGCCCGAAGAGACCAGGAGCATCATCTTAAAGCATTGAATGAGCATGGCATAGGTGGGAGCCCATTTTTTAATCTTATATTAGTTGACCATTGTAATATTCTTCCAATTATCATGCCATTAAAGAAAAATCTTGTCTCGCATTGTCATTTAACTAGGACATTTGTTTGGGCACAGGGACATTTGATGTGGTTGTAGTGAATTTGTATCCATTCTATGATAAGGTCACCTCTGGTGCAATTTCTTTTGAGGATGGCACTGAAAATATTGATATTGGTGGGCCTACATTGATCCGGGCTGCAGCGAAGGTAACTGTGTTTATCATTTGAAATTACATACTTAGCGGCTGGTTGCAGTTGTTGCAATCTACTGTAACATTAGTTCACGTCAACATATATCTATTTGCTGTTTATGAAAATCTGTTTTATGTTCATTTATACTCGTGGGATCAATGTAATAGTTCTGTACAACTGATGTACGGCTTAATATTGATATCTTTGTTAACCTGACAGAATCATAAGGATGTTCTTGTTGTTGTGGATCATCATGATTACCCTGCTCTATTGAAATATCTACAAGAAAAGCAAGCGGACCCGCAGTTCCGCAGGATGCTAGCATGGAAAGCTTTCCAGCATGTCGCTTCTTACGATTCAGCTGTCTCAGAGTGGTTGTGGAAGCAAACAAACAGTGGTATGATCCTTCTTTTGGTGAATGGTCCAATACCTATCTGATAGTTTCATCTGCTATTTTTATTGGATATCACATTGTCATGGCCGTATGTATGTAGGAAATACATTTCCCCAAGTTTTACTGTTCCCCTCTCGATGAAGTCTACACTTCGCTATGGTGAAAATCCTCATCAAAAGGCGGCATTTTACGGTGACAGGAGTCTTTCTCTAGTCAATGCCGGTGGTATTGCAACAGCAGTTCAGCACCATGGAAAGGTTAGGACATCATGCATTTATTTTCCAGTTCGTGCTCCAACTAAGTGGCCCACAAATTATTCAAAAATATTCAAAGAGCCATCTCTTCTGAGATGGTGCCACGAATTCCATGTCTCTCAAATTTAGTATTTAGTTTGTTCAGTACACATACAACTTGTTTCTGGATATTCCTGCTCCTTGTGAACTCATGCTGTTGAAAAGTTCAGCGATGCTTCTTTAGGGTTTTTTATAACTGGCATCCTTGCTCTTTGCAGGAAATGTCCTATAACAACTACTTGGATGCTGATGCTGCATGGAATTGTGTGTCAGAGTTTGAGAACCCTACTTGTGTTGTGGTTAAGCACACTAATCCGTGCGGTGTTGCATCCCGGAAGGATGTTCTTGAGGCATATAGATTAGCTGTAAAGGCGGATCCTGTGAGTGCATTTGGGGGAATCGTTGCATTCAACACCACAATTGACGAGGTATGCACTAGACTCTGATGTTATGTTTCGCAAGCTCTAACGTTTTTGTAGTTGTGTTGCTGCCCATGACATGTTCCTGCATGCTCATTTCCAAATTCTCAATTAGTCATGAACTGCGAGAAATCTTATCTTGTGTAGGATCTTGCAAAGGAGATCCGTGAGTTTAGAAGTCCTACAGATGGCGAGACACGGATGTTCTATGTGATCGTGGTGGCACCAGGATACACAGAGAAGGGCCTTGAGGTCCTCAAAGGGAAATCGAAGACGCTGAGGATCCTTGAGGCGAAGAGAAGTGGGAAAAACATGTTGTCGCTCAGGCAGGTAAGTGGTGGTTGGCTAGCTCAAGCATCGGACGATCTAGCCCCAGAAGACATCACCTTCACGACGGGTTCTGAGAGAGAGCTCCGACAGACAGCGAGCTCTCGGATGCCAAGTTTGCCTGGCTCTGCGTGAAGCACGTCAAGAGCAACGCCATTGTGATTGCCAAGGTTAGTTTGCATTTCTCAGTGTGCCAAGGAAAAGATAGGTCGAGTAAATTTCAGTATGCAACACAACCGTCGCAAGCAAAAAAAAAAAACACCTGCTGCTGTCAGTATTTGTATTCCACAACTCACAACTCACTGACCTGCCAAGTTTGGTTCAGTGAATGGTTTTGCTGAGTGAATTGACTTGACTGATCCTCTTATGAGTGCAGGACAATTGCATGCTGGGCATGGGAAGCGGGCAGCCAAACAGGGTGGACAGCCTGAGGATCGCCTTCAGGAAAGCAGGGGAAGCTGCCAAGGGAGCCGCTCTGGCCAGCGATGCCTTCTTCTCATTCGGTGAGAGCAAAACAACAACCCCATTCGATTCGACCAAGTGAGATCTTACAGGCTGATAAACTGACTCGCGTGAGTGAAACTGCAGCCTGGAAGGACGCCGTGGAGGAGGCGTGCGAGAACGGCATCGGCACGATCGCGCAGCCCGGTGGCAGCATGAGGGACAAGGACGCTGTCGACTGCTGCAACAAGTACGGCATCTCCCTCCTCTTCACCGGCGTCCGCCACTTCAGGCACTAAGCCTAACTTGAGTGCTGAAGGTCATCGCCGGTCTACCGTCAGTCTGCCCGCCGTGGAAACTCGCGGATATTTTTCGCAATAAGACAGACGCGGGTGGTTTTGAGTCCAACTAGGAATAATTGTATGACAGGGGAGAAATCTTTTTGCGATGTTGTATCACATTGCTGAGCCAGCAGAGGGTGGGTATAATAACGAAGGTCAGGAAACCAGGGCCATGTGCTAGTTAAACTAAGCAGAAACTGTGTTTGTATTCAGACCTCGACATGAATCAAACTTGTGAGGCCATTCTGACCTTTTCAGATGCCAGCACGTGATCTTTGCTTGAAGATTTGTGATCACCAGCAACCTTCAGATGCTTCGTAGAATTATGGTAATTCTGTGGATGGGTAAAGGGTGTCAGATGAGGCTGCCTGTGTAGCTTCCGGAGAAAGAAAGCCGGGCTCTCCTTGAGCCCCCGTTCTAAAAAGAAAAAAAAAACTTCCGGAGAAAGAAGACTGAATGATCGTTTTTGTCCTTCTGGAATTCAGACGGATATGTTGAAATTTAGAAGCTTTCTTCAGAGAGGAGCACCGGGAAGCAGAATGAAATCTCAATCTACTTCAGGTGCATTTGCAACTGTACGATGTCCTGCTTGTTGCTTGTTACAACTTGAGCAGTGTCCACATCGCTGGTGCTGAATTTGAGCAACTTGCATGCTGACAACTCCCAAAGAGTGCTGTTTGTCTAAACCATTTGGCTATGTTAGCTTCTCAGACTCTGGCAGCCGTGACCGCGGGCACGAGCACCCAGCGCCGGCCTGGAGGAGCAGGTCCTGGGCGCCATACCGGTCGCCCTGCGCCCCTGCCACCTGACCAGGGCCGGCGCGGAGTTGCAGCTGCCCACCCGAGCCCCTGGCGACGCCATCGAGGAGGAGGTCCCGCCCCTGTCCATCTGCGAGCGGCGGAGGGCAATGTTGAGCGTGAACTCCTTGTCCGACGCGGACGAGCTCGAGCCCTCCCTGGCGAGCGCCGTCCAGTCAATGTCGGACTCGCTGCCGGATCCGTTCCCGACCATGGTGGAGGGGTGGGTAGAGGGCCGGGAGAGGAAGGGGGAGGAGATGGCAGTGGAGCCGAGAGGTCGAGAGAGTGAGGTTTGACTAGGGTTTTTTTCTTACAAAAAGTTGGATATGCCTTTATTACTGTTTTTTCCTTAATCTCTTTTCGCCTAAAAACAATTATATTTTTTATTACCAATAACCGATCACAATGGTGTTCTCACTACTATTAGAGGAACCATTGCACCCAAAGAATTTAGAATAGACGGATGAGAAACCGGAGTCCACTCCGTTTGAGGTGCGACTTATACCTCTAACAATAAACATACAGAAGCAAACAATGTATCACAATATATTGTATTTCCTATTTTTCTCACCAGGCAGAAATTCATGATCATTTTTCACTATCTTGGTGATGGGTAAACACCACATGACAGTCAAATGACAAGAGAAACATCAGTTAAAATCATGGTTTCCATATGCTTGCACATGGCAACAGCAAGACCAGCTCCACTGATCACTGCACCAGTATGATCTTCGGGTAATCAGTTGTGCACGCTAGACAATTAGATCTAGATGAAATTTATACAAATGAACACGAAGGTGTCAATGCTGTAGTTGCCAGAAAAATGACAGTATGGTACTATAAGAGTGTACCACTATTCTCTATACAGAACGCATCATACAGATGAGAGAACACATCGACATTGACTAGACGACATGAATGTCAACACAGTTCAATATAAGCTGGTTTGGTCAGCTAAACCCACTTGTCCATCAAATGCAGTAGTTGGGCCGTCGCCCAGAGTCTTGTCAGCTTCTTTAGTTTCCTAATCCGCTGGTTTGGCTGCAATCTCACCTTCCGCGGTTTCCTCAGCCAATGGTTTAGCAGCAGCTAAATTTTCTAGCCTCCCCAACAGGCATTTCAACTGTTGACCCCTCGATTCCCTGGAACGTGTACTCATCCCCCACAGACTGTTTTGGTACATATCCAGTAAAAGCTTGAGCTCTCAGGTCCTGAGGCATGCTGGTCTCTTCTCGAGTCTCATCCGTATTATCAACTTCCATGGTATCTTCCGAGGCCTCGACAACACCATGTACACACACAAGTTTGTGTTTTGGGGTGTCATCTTCAATTCCAGTTTGCATTGTATCTGAGAGAACATCAGGTGACTCTTCATTTCTGCCTCCGGCATGTAAAGCACGCTCGGTATTGCCTTCATCTTGTCCTGCAAGCTTGACCATCTCAGTGTGTTCAACTGATGGATTCCTTACAGTTTCACCTTTGTCAGCTTTGTCTACGATGTCAATTTGCGCAGAATCCAGTGCAACTCCAGACACCCTACAAGCTATAATAAGAAAACACATACAAAAGGTACTGTAAGCAACTAAGCATATTTAGCTCACTGGATTTTACAAATTTAAGAGAAAGAATGTTTACCAGGAATCTCCAGGCAACCATCTTCAGGGTGTAACTTAGGATAATTCAATTCAGTCGTTCTTAGAGAAAATGGCATATTCGCAAGACGAAAACTTCGAAGTGAAGGTCCAAAAGAGCCAAAGTTGCCAGCAACACTGAAAGCCCTTTCAGCATCGACACGTTTCCTGAAGACAACTCTAGCAGTATTTGTGTTCTTGTGCACTTCAGTCTCGGTTTCTTTTAGTGGTCCATAGCGACTGAACATCCTAATAAAATCCATTTCTGAAGGAAGAGCAATTGACTTGCGAAAGCACAAAACAAGTGCAGTGGGGTTTACGTCGTGGACCATCTTCTCGTCAACGTGGATAATTGATCTTTTTATAACTTCTATCTTTCTGTTAACATCCAACGTTTCAGGCTGCATATTACGTACAGGGGAAGAAAGATCTGATGAAGGTGCACATGTCCGTCGCGTCGGTCTCCGCCTGCGTATCGGCCTTGTTTTGCCACTTGCCCCTTTGAGGCTATGAGTCGAGACAGTATGTAAACTCAGTCCAGACCAGTAGGCGTCCTGCATATGGTCTGTTGTTTCTTCCTTAGGACAAGGCAAAAATTTCCACTCTTCACTCCTGTCCCCTTCAGTTTTTCCAATCATGCTCATTTCAGTAGAAGCTGCCATCCCAGATAATAAGTCCTTGGTGTCCACACCATGGCGCCTCTGCACGCGCCTCCTTTTTGCCGGCTTCTTCACAGAGATGTCAACTTCACCACACTCTGTTTCACCAATGTTGTTATGAACTATGGGTTCATTCTGAGGCTTCACAATGGGCCTTCCCTCTGTCAACTCTATGTTATCATCAGGCTTTCGCTTACGAGGTCTTCCCCTACCTCTTTTGGGCTTCACATGACTAGGCTGCACTTCATTGGTGACAGTTGTGTCGATGCCATTCTCTGCCCATGCACTGCCAGATTGAAATGATGCAATTTCACCGTATCCTTTAGACCGATAGAAAGACATAAGATGAGAGCAAGCAATCACTAAATCCTGCAGAACACCTCCTTGGCAAGGGGACAGAGCCAGCGACTTCATATAATGAAGAAGGTGTTCTGGACTGAAATATTCCAATATCTCGGCCTGGTTAACCTTAGAGCAAGTAACTCCAGCCTTGAGCCCAGAATTCTCACCCATATAAGACATGCCATTCTCACAGAGCTCTTCTGGGAGACAAGAGCAACTCGTGGCCGTCAATATCCGCGTTGAGAGTTCTTGAAGCGCAGAATTAACTGCACTGGTGAAGGCATCAGAATTGCCTTGTTTCTCCATCTCTAGACAGTTCTCCATGAAAGGCTTCAACTGGGATTCATGACACCACGCAAAAGAACCGTCGCCAAAAAATGCTACCAGACGGTGGCCCTCTTCCTGATGCTTCAATGCCAGCTCAGATGCATCTGAAGGATCGAAAATTGCACCAGGCCACCAGGGACGACCTTGCAATTTACCCCAGACAAGATCAGAAACTCGAAACCCATCTTTATCAAGGGGAGGAAGATGGTATCTAACACGCTGACCATCTTGGTGCGATTCTGCAAGATTACAAAAACCGATTAGTCCATGATACCATACAAGTCGAAGGATAAAGGGGGGTGGAACCAACATGCAGTAGATCAAGCTAACCAGAGTCTGATGCCAGAGTATGCTTACCGGCTTCAGCATCATGTTGAGGTACGGCGGGATCAGAAACCTCCGCCGTGTCAACGGCAATATTCTGTATCTGCGCCAGGCTACTCCCCTCCTCGCCCTGCAACCCACCAGATTCCACCATCATGGCATCAAAATCCGCTTCGCCGAAACTCCCCTGCGCCATCGCCTCCCCGTCCGTGGCGGCATCCACCGGCGGCAGCTCGTCCCGCCCCTCCGGGTCCACCCCTCCATGCCCTCCCTCCACCCCCGAAAGCCAGATCATCGGGGCGAACCTCCGGCGCCCCCTACTCGAATCTGTGGAATTGGGGCAGAGAGGTTGGTTAGTGAGCGCAAATTAAAGCCTCGAAATCCCCAATCGATCTCGCCGCCGCGGGAGGGGAGGGCGAGGCACCTCAGGCACGCGCCGGCGGGAGCGGGGGGCCGGTGGAGGGAGCGAGCGCGAGCGCGAGCGCGTCGGCCTGGCGGGCGGAGACGAGGGCTCTAGGGTTTGGCCTCCGGGGGTGGCTTCGGCCTCTGAGGCTGCGCGCGCGCGGGCGATTTGGGTGGTGATATCGGCGAGCGAGCTCGGGAGCCGATTGGGAGGAGGAGACGGGGTGGGAAGTGGCCGAAAGGCCGGGCTACATGGGCTGGACTAACGGGCCCCGGGAAGTGTGGGCTGTGGGGTTGGTTCGTGGGCTGGGTTTGCTTAACTGGGCCGTGGGGTGTGCGTGCGTTTATCACGGCGGAGTGTGAGGCGCGGTGGGACTGAAATGTAGGGACAGGAACAGACGCCAGCCAGCCAGCCAGTGGGTCCGCGACGGCCTGACGGGGAGTGGACGTGCGTCAAGGCGGTTCGCCGTCGTTGACGAGATTGCAGGCGGACGTGTCCAACTCCGGCGGCATCGACGGCGAGCCGGCAGAAGACAGAAGAAAGCTCTCTGAAAGAGGTGATCTCTCGCGTTCACATTTTTGTTTTGCTCGCTCGATCTGTGGCAATGTAGATTGATGCTAGCTTTGCTGCCGTAAACAGCATTCGATTTCTACGTGTTCTTCCTAATCTTTGCATTTTTGTCATCTCACCGATAGGTGAAGAACGCGGAGGGGGGCAATGGGGAAGAAGGTGAGGTGGTTCGACGCCGTGCAGAGGATCCTGAGCTCGTCGGAACCTGATCGCGAGGAGAAGGAAGACAAGCAGGTAACTGAAACCGTGCAATGCTCTTGTCTTCATCGAATTCCAGTCGATGCAAATAACCGATCCGCGTCGATGTTTTCGATCCGAGAAGCCGGCCGAGAGACCGACGAGTAAATCGAGCTTCAAGAAGCTATGGCAGTTCGGCAAGTCCAGTTCTTCTTCCTCCGCGGCGCCGGAGACCGCTCCCGCGGCCCATCAGCAGCCTCCTCCGCAGCCTGATCAGCAGGATGCTGTGGAGGCCAAATCCGCCGGAACGACGAGCGAGGAAAACGGTGGTGGACCCGAAGTCGCAGCGCTCGCCGCACCGGTGGCGCAGCAGCCGGCAGAGGCTACTGCCGTCGTCACGCCGAGAGCGCCCGCGCGGTCGAAGGAGGAGCTTGCCGCCGTCAGGATTCAGACGGCTTGCAGGGGCTACTTGGTAATGCATCTGCAGTCCTGAAGAGAGAAATGTTGTTCTTTTGCTAGTCATTGCCAGACTTCTTTCTCCCGGAGGCCAAAATCTGAATAGTTATTCTGAATTTGCATGATCACATTTCGATCTAATAGTATATCTAACATGTTGAAAACTTGGAAACATTTTATTCACATTCAGGTAAGGAGAGGGTACAAGGCGAGAGCACAGGCTCGGCTGATGTCGCTGCTGGAGGGGGTCGCCGTGAAGCGCCAGACAGAGGACGCGCTGTACAGCATGCAGGCGATGACCAGGGTTCAGACCCAGATATACGCCAGGAGGGTCAACAAGGACAAGGCTCTCAAGAGTCAGGTCCAGCCTAAGCAAGGGCCTGACAAAACCAAGGTGCGAAGCGTCATCTCATAGCTAGCTGAACCCTGAGCCTGACAAAACCTAACCTTATTTAGCGCAGATTGGTGAAGTCTGGGATCACACTCACCAGTCCAAGGAGCAGATCGAGGCCACGCTCGCCACGAAGCAGGAGGCTGCGTCGAGGCGGCAGAGGGCCCTGTCGTACGCCTTCTCTCACCAGGTAGCCATCGGATCTCCATTGTCGATGGCACTGTGGCTCGACGTGTTCATGTCCTCTGCTGAACTCACTCTGTCTGGCGCAGTGGAGGAACAGGAGCCCCTCTTCTTCATCTTCCTCGGGGCGAGGGAGAGTGACACCCACGCCGTCGCACCCTCCGACGTTCATGGACCCCGGCTGCCCCAACTGGGGGTGGAGCTGGGCGGAGCGCTGGATGGCGGCGTCCAGGCCGTGGGAGAGCCAGACCGCGCCGCCGGACGTCAAGGACCGCGCTGCTCCCGCGAAGAGCGCCGGCCGGGCCGCCAGCCCGAGGGTGTCCATCTCGGTCCAGATTCCCACCACGCCGACGGGCAGGTCCGCTCGGCCGGCCGGCCGGCCGTCGCCGTCGACCCCAACACAGCCGCGGTCACCCTCGGCGCTGGGGAAGACGGTCGCGTCGCCCCGGCGGGCTCCGAGCCCGAGGGGTAGCCCGTCCAACAGGTCGGGAAGCATGCTGTCGGAGCGCCCGCGGAGCAGCCAGGAGCACCTGTGGACAAGCAGTGGCGGCGGTGGCGACGACAAGGAGGCCTCGCTGCGACGGACGACGAGCTTGCGGTCGGGGGAGCTGCCGGGGAGGCTGAGTCCGCGAGCGAGAGGGGTGGACGCAGGCGAGACGGGCGGCGCGCCGGTGACGCCCAGCTACATGCAGGCGACCAAGTCCGTGAAGGCCAAGGCCCGGTGCGCGAGCCCCGCGGCGGCTGACAAGGCCGAGCTCCCCGAAAGGGCGACTCTGGTGTCCTCGCCGTCGACGAAGAGGCGCCCGTCGCTGGAGTTCGCGGAGAAACAAGGGGTGTCGTCGCCGAGGACGCCAAGGACGCCGAGCACGCCGAGCAAGGCGAAGGCGGAGATCAGGACGAAGCGGCCTCCCAGCCCCAGGTTCTAGCTCGCTGGGCTTGCGTATATCCACAGTGGCAGCACGATACTGTATGAGTTTTTTCTTATTTTGTTGCCTAGTTTCGAACTTGTAATCTAGCGTTTTTGGTCATTTTTGGTCTCGAATTTGTAAATTAGCGCGTTCGGTACAAATTTATCTTTTTGAGTTGGCTAACGCTGGTCTAAAGACTCTTTCTATCTTTATGAATGTATTATTATTATTTAAAATGCATGATCTTTTAGAGATTTTTCCAGCGGGTACGGGAACAACACCTCCGCGTCGCCCCCGCTCGGGCGACTCGGGAGGGTCCCCAGCCTAGCCGCCCCCGCTCCCGAATCCACCTTCCCTCGCCCCGCCGCCGCCGGGATGCGCCCGGGGGCCGACGGCGGTGGCGGGGATCCTCTTCTCTCCCGCGTTTCACGGGTGGTGCGGAGCCCTTGCGCGTGCGGAGGCGCGGTAGATCTGGCGGCGGCGGCGATGGCCACGGCGGCGGTGGCGGTGGCTGGCCCTGTCGCGGGCGACGACGACTGCGACGCGTCGGGAGCCCGGTCACGGGCGGCGGCGACTTATGCTGCGGCGGAGCGTCGTCCGGCTTCAGATCGGCGGCGGCGTGGAGGGCCTGGTGGGCGGCTTGGCGGCACCTCCGGTCAGATCTGATCTGGCCGGTGCAGCCGACGGTGGTGGCCATCTCCTCCGTCGGAGGTGGTCGGCCTGAGGCTGGATGATCAGATCTCGAGATCCGTCATCTAGTTCCGACTGCGAGTCGGGAAGACATAGTTGCCGGTGAAAACCGAGCCGATGGCAAACGGTGACGGCGTTCTGCGCCGTTACCTTGATGAAGGCATCGTCGTGCAACGACTGTCGACCCACTCGTGTTGCTCCGGGGGAAACCCTAGGATCTGGTCTTCCAGATCGGACGATGGCGGTACTGCGGTGTCGTTTCTCTCTCGGGAGCATTGTTTGTGGAGCAGCGCTGGAAGACAGAGGCTGGAGGTGGAGCGGCTTTGTCTTGCACGAAGCTTCGGCGGAGATGTCAAGTCATGCTTGGCCGACAGGTGCTACGCTGTGTCATGCCTGGTCGGCAGGTGCTACGCATGACAAATCTTCCAGAATCTTCGCGTCTGGATGGACGAGCGCGTGGCGGTGGCGCCGTGGTGGCGTTGACGGATGGACGGACTGGCAAGGATGATGCGGATCTCTCTCCTGAAGATGGGTCAGCGGTCCGATGATGATGGCGGCGTCTAAAACATGTGCATGTGGTGTACGCTTTAGGTCTGCTGCATCGGCTGTTCGTTCCGATACGTTATGTGGATGGATCGGCGACGACACCGGTTTAGATATGGGGAGTGAGAGCACTCCACATTATCGAGTTTTGTAGGTGTGAGTGGTGGCTTCGGGTGGCTTGATGTATGTTCTTGTTAGACCTTGGTGGAATAATAAATAAAGATGGCCGCATGCATCGATTGATGCAGAGGCCGGGGGTTTTAACCTCTGTCAGATTCAGGGCTCCGCAGACCCAAGAAGGTTCGAACTCTGGGGCGTGTGCGAAGATCTCAACTAGCCTCAGCCTCAAGCTCACCGCGCCACGGCCTAGCCTTGTCGAGTCCGTGCGAGCGCGGAAGAAGATGAACACAGAGATATACACAGGTTCGGGCCACCTTGCGGTGTAAAACCCTACTCCTGCTTTTGGTGGATTGGCCTCACGAGGAGGTGGAGAATGAACTAGTACAGTGGTTGAGCGACCTCACGAGGGCTCGAGTGGATCGGTCGGGTTGGTCCGGGATCCCTCTCTACGATGATGGCTAGCCCATATTTATAGTGGCTTTAGTCCTCTTCCCTCATAGCTTAGGCGGGAAGGGATCCCACAATGGCGAATTCGAAAGGGGACAAGGAGTACATCTTATCCTGACAAAAGGTGGTCTTCGCCTGCAAAGCTTCTGGCCATGACGCAGCGGTGGGCTCGGCGATGACATCCGTCCTACCGAGCTCGTGGTCTTGGTCTCGTTGCATTGGAATGGAAAGCTTTGGGGCCTTCCTCGGGAACCTGCGCCTGCCCTTGCTCCCTTAGCACCGAAGAGGAAACTGTCCCCTCTGCGCCCGCTGGCGCCTGCCTGGCCTTGGTCGTCATGGCTCACGTCACCATGGCCTCATGAGGCGATAGGCTTGCATAGAGATCTCAGCTCCTTGGGAGGCGGCTTGGGGAGGCTGCTCCTCTGGAGGTCTTGGCGTCGTTCTCCTCGTGAGGCCGGGGGACCTCGTGAGGGTCTTGTCTTGGAGTCATTGCAGCTGGGCCGTACCGGGCCGTCGATGAGCCCACGCGCTGGGCCGCAGGCAGGCAGGTCTGGGTACCCCCGATCCCAGAACGCCGACAGTAGCCCCCGGGCCCAAGGCGCGCTCGAGCTGGCTTCGAGGCGAAGCCAAGGGGCAAGGGGGAAGCGACGCGGGGCCCAATCGTCCGCGGGCCAGGCTCGACGCGTGGCGCATGACGGGACACGGATGCCTCTACTTCCCCACGCCGCCTCGGCAACCGCCCCGATTCGACAACAGCCTGATGCATGCAGCAGGGCCATCATCGCTCGGAACGCGGAGGGGCGCTGGTTAGCCTTCACTTGCCTATAAGAGGGCAAGGGGGGCGGAGCCCCCTGGCCCATCTTCATCTTCTTGCCTTACCGCTTCAAGCCGCCGCTTCGACAGCCATGGCGCCAGTGAGGAGGTTCTCCGCCGTCGAGAAATGGAAAGCACCCCAGGAGGGGCCGGGCTCGCCGCCACCCAAGAGGGGGCGCGACCGTCCTCGCAAGTCCACCGCAACGCCGGCAGCGGTCCCCCAGGGGCGTGAGCGCACCCCCACGGGTGTCTGCATTGCCTCCGGCGGTCGTGGGAAGGGTCCTTCCCGCGGAAGCGGCTGCGGAAGCCGTGGCGGCCATGGTCGAGGTGGGAGGATCACGGTGGCCGCCCGGCCACCTCGCCCACGATCCCATTCGGCTGACGTGGCCCGAGAGTTTGTGGTGTGGGCGGAGAGGCCGGCAGGCACCTGGCTCCAGCTCCCGCGCTCCTTCGCGGAGGAGTTGCCGGCCGGAGGGCCCGCTAGCCTATGGCTGCAGGCCGACGGCTGCTGCAACAAGGCCTTGTGGGTGGAAGTCGAGGTTACCCCCGCGGGCAATGTGTTCCTGAACCATGGGTGGCAGACATTCGCCCGCGTCCGCGGCCTGCAGGGGAGGCGTACCCTCCTCTTCAAGTACGACGGGGTGGCGACACTATTCGTCAAGGTCTTCGGGGAAGAAGGCAGGCGCTTGGGGTGCTGCCCAGAGGGCGACAGTAGCGACAACGACCACCTCTCCGACGACGTCGGCGCCCTCCACGGTGAACTTGCCCTTGGCGACGGCCGCGACACCTCTGGTAGCAGTGGCGCCTCCTCTGGGGGAAGCACGAGCGACGACTACTACAACGAGCCGCCCCGTCGCCGCGCCCGGACCAAGGAGGAGGACGAGGCGCCACGCCGCCGCGCCCCCGTCAAGGAGGAGGAGGACTCCGACTGAGCGCGGGCGGCACCGGAGCCGGGCTTCAGGAACAGCGGTCCTCGGGAGGCCGCTCCTTTTGTTATTTTTTGTTTCCTGCGTTAAGAATCATGAAGGGCCCCATGGGGCGTGTAATGAACTGCGGCGCTCGCGCCTTTATATCAGTGTTTCCCACTCATACTCTAGCATTTTCATTGCTACTAGTTGAAGGATTCCTGTCTAGCGCGATTAGGATAACTTAGCTTGATGCGCTTGTGATCCTTGGCGGGTTTTTGCGTCGTGGGGGCGTGCTCCTCCGGAGCCTTGATCCTAGACACACCCCTGGGGCCGCGAGGTCGGACTCGCGAGATTACAGGGCCTCCGGGGATGCCTCCACCAGGCGTCGATCCTCGCGGAGATGTAAAAAGCACTTGACGTAGGATTCCTCAATCATGAGCCAAACCGTGGCTGCTTTTTCTCCAGCCACACTTCCTTGGCGCCCATCTTGCGTCCAGAGCCCCCGAGCGAGGGGCGATCGTCGCTGGTATGCCGGGTCGCGATGCCCGGCAAGGCAAGGAGATAAACACTCCTGAGGCCAGGGGCCGAAAGCAGTACGTGCCTATTGGCTCGCTCGAGAGCGTCAAGCGAGGATTTGGACGCCAAGGCCTTGGCTAGGTGTGCGTGCAGGCAGATCCGCGGCCGTTGTGGCCTGGGGCTCCAACGTCGCCGGGGCTAGCCAGAGCGTAACACCGTGCCCAGCCCCCGCTCGCGGGACGCACGGGAGGGAGCAACGGGCAAGCGCCACTTTCTCCAAAAACGAGATTCAAGGAGCAAAAAACACTGGAAGGAGGAAAAAGAAGGTCCCACCCTTGTTCGAATAAATATGCGAGAACTTCAAACTTCATTCCAGAAAGTGGCAAATTGGTTACAAGAGCAAGCGAAAGAAAAAGCCGCGTCCGGCGCCTATGCTAGTCTTCCCACCAGCGTGGAGCATGGGGCCTCCACTAGGCGTGGGCATAGTCGCTGTTCGACCGTGTCGTCCGCCAGCGCGGAGCATGTGGCTTCCACTTGGGCGTGGGCGGGAGCCCCCGTGAGGCCGAGGGGCGGCACTCAGGGAGACTCCGGAGCGTGTACAACCCCACTCATTATTACATGAGAGTGTCACAGGTAGAATTTGCGGAGATGCTGGATGTTCCAAGCATTCTGGATGGGGACCCCGCCCTGCATCTCCAGGCGTGCGGCGTCGGGCCTGGAGACACGGGCGACCCTAAACGGGCCCTCCCACATGGGCGAGAGCTTGTGGAGGCCCTCCTTGGAGAGGACCCGCCTCAGGACGAGGTCTCCAACCTCGAGAGTCCGGGAGCGGATGCTGCGGCAATGGTAGCCCCGCAGCGCCTGCTGGTACCTTGCGGCACGGAGCGAGGCTTGGCGGCGGGCCTCCTCCCCGAGCACAAGATCTGTTCCCCGCAAGGCATCCTGACACGCCTCGTCGAATGCCAGGACCCGCGGGGAGCGATGCCTGACCTCATGCGGGAGGACCGCCTCAGCCCCGTAGACGAGGAAGAACGGGGTCTCGCCGGTGGGCTTAGTCGCGGTGGTTTGGATGGACCACAACACGGACTGAAGCTCACCGAGCCAACCCCTGCCGCAGGCCTCAAGCTTCTTCTTGAAGCTCCTTGTCTTGAGGCCCCTCAGGACCTCCGCGTTGGCGCGCTCAGCCTGACCATTGCTCCGCGGGTGCACTACCGAAGCGTAGCATATCTGCGTTCCAAGGTTAGCACAATATGTCCTGAAGAGGTTGCTTGTGAATTGGGAGCCATTGTCAGTAATGATACGGTTGGGGACACCGAAGCGGCTCACGAGGCCCTTGATGAACTTGACGGCCAAGTCGGCGGGAATGGAGCGCACGGGCTCCACCTCCGCCCACTTGGTGAACTTGTCGATGGCGACGTAGAGGTAGCGGTAACCACCGGCCGCCCGAGGAAACGGGCCCAGGATATCCAGCCCCCAGACTGCGAAGGGCCATGAGAGCGGGATGGTCTGGAGACCTTGCGCGGGCTGGTGAATCTGCTTGGCGTGGAACTAGCAGGCCTCGCAGGATCGCACCAGCTCGGTGGCGTCGTGGAGCGACGTAGGCCAGTAGAACCCGATGCGGAACACCTTGCCCATGAGGGTGTGCAATGAGGAGTGGTGTCCGCAATCTCCACCATGGATGTCGGCCAACAGCTCGCGCCCTTGCTCCTCGGATATGCACCGCAGCGAGACATCGTTGGGGTGTCTTCGGTACAGCTTGCCGTCCTGCAAGCAATAAGTGATGGCCTGGTGAGCCACGCGTTTTGCGTCCTCCTCCTTTTCTGGTAAGGTGCCGCGGAGTAAGTACGCCTTGAACTCCTCGGTCCAACAACCTGCCTGAGGTTCCAACGCCAGGAGCAAGCGAGCTCCCGAGGTTGGACCACAGGCTGGGGCGCCCGAGGACGGGGCCGGTGGCGGCTCCTCCCGGAGCAACGTCGGGCCTGAGGCTGGGGGCGCCGCCGATGGCCTGAAGAGCCTTTCCTTGAAGACGCCAGGCTTTTGAGGCTCGCGGTGGGATGCCCTCTTGGCGATGTCGTCTGCTTCCTTGTTCGCGCCGCGGGGGACGTGCTGCAATTCCAAACCCAAGAAGCGCTTTTCAATTTTGCGTACCTCTTCCAGGTACGCTTCCATGTGCTCGTCCTTTGGTTTGTACTCCTTGTTGGAAAAGTTGACGAGGAGCTGGGAATTACCCTTAATGGTGAGACGCTTGACCCCCAGGGCGGCCGCGGCCCTGAGGCCAGCGATCAAGCCCTCGTATTCCGCGATGTTGTTGGAGACCTTCTCGCCATGCTGGAAGCAAAGCTGCACGGCATAGTAGAGCTTGTCCTTGGTTGGTGAGATGAGTATGACTCCAGCCCCTGCGCCCCGCCGCGCAAAGGCACCGTCGAAGTGCATGACCCAGCCGCCGGGTGCCTCATCGCCAGGCGTGAGGGATTGGCCCTCGTCCAGCCCCCGGTCAGGAGCATCCGTCCACTCCGCCATGAAATCAGCGAGGGCCGCACCCTTGATGACCCTGGTTGTGCTGAACTGCAGTTGAAAGGCCTGCAGCTCGATGTTCCACTCTGCTACCCTTCCGGCAGTGTTGGGGCTACACAACACCTTCTCCAGGGGGTATGCGGAAACGACCTTGATGGGGTGGCCCTAGAAATAATGACGCAACTTCCTTGAGGCGACAAGGAGTGCAAGCAGGAGCTTCTGCTGCATAGGGTAGCATGCGCGCATCCTGCAGCACGGTGCTGACGAAGTACACCGGATGCTCGACGAGGGGCGAAGTGTCGATGGCGCCCTGCTCTGCGTGGGGCGCGAGGGGCTCAGGAGCCCCGCTGGCTGGTGAAGTGGCGGGGGCCTCAAGGGCGCCGTCCTGAGGTGACGAGCGTTACACGACCCCTCGCGGGTCGCCTTGCATCGTGCCTGCGCCGACGCGCTCCTCCCGGACCGCCATGAGCGCTACGCCGGCCGAGTGGGGGGTGGCCGCTAGGTAGAGCACCAGGGGCTCGCGAGGGCGAGGCGCCACCATAACAGGTGGGCTCATGAGGTATCTCTTGAGGTCTTCAATGTCCGCCTCAGCTTCCGGGGCCACTCGAAAGGGCCCTTCCTCTTCATCAGCTTGAAGAAAGGGAGGGCGCGCTCACCAAGCTTGGAGATGAAGCGCCCTAGGGTGGTCACACAGCCCGTGAGCTTCTGCATCTCTTTGAGGGTCTCAGGCGGGCGCATCTTTTCAATTGCCTTGATCTTCTCGGGATTTGCCTCAATCCCCCGATGCGACACAAGGAAACCCAACAGCTTGCCGGACAGGACCCCGTACACGCACTTTTCTGGGTTGAGCCTCAGGTTCACCTGGCGCAGGTTGGCGAACATCTCTTCTAGGTCTTTGATTAAGGTCCTCGCCTCCCGCAACTTGACCACGATGTCGTCGATGTACGCCTCCGCATTTCTCCCGAGCTGCAGGCCCAGCGCGATGTGCATCAGCCGCTGGAAAGTTGTACCGGCATTCCGGAGCCCGAAGGGCATGCAGGTGTAGCAATACACGCCGCACGGGGAGATGAAGGCTGTTTTCTCGACGTCCTCTGTCGCCATCTTGATTTGATGATATTCTGAGAAAGCATCCAAAAAGCACAACAGATCGTACTCAGCGGTGGAGTCCACGATCTGGTCAATACGCGGGAGCGGGAAAGGGTCCTGAGGGCAGGCCTTGTTGAGGCTCGTGAAGTCGATGCACATGCGCTCCTCCCCCCTTTTTGGGGACAATCACTGGGTTGGCCAGCCAATCCGGGTGCCGCACTTCTCGGATAACACCGGCTTCTTGCAGCTTGCGGACCTCTTGGACGATGAACGCTTGCTTCTCTTGTGCTTGACGTCTCGCCTTTTGCTTCATCGGGCGCGCACTGGGACATACCATCAAGTGGTGCTCGATCACCTCTCTTGGGACACCGACCAAGTCTGACGCTTTCCACGCAAACACGTCCTTGTTCGCCCGAAGGAAGCCAATTAACGCCTCCTCCTGCTCTGGGGGAAGGCCGGCGCCTATGGTGAAGGTGGGGCCTGAGCCCCCGCTGTCGACAGGCACCTGCCTCGTCTCGGCCCGGTCCTGAGAGAACAACTGCTTTTTCTTCGCAGGGGCGGCCTCCAGAGCCTCCGGGGTGTCCCCAGCATCGGGGCGAGAGGCCGTCGCGGCCTTGTAGATGAGCTTGAGGGCCCGGACCGCATCCTTTGTGTCTCTGGCCACCGTGATGACGCCACTTCTGTCCGGCATCTTGATGACGTTGTAGCCCGGATGGGTTGCCGCCATGAACTTGGCAAGGGCCGGATACCCCAGGATGGCGTTGTATGGGAGGCCGATGCGGGCCACGTCGAAGTTGATCAGCTCAGTGCGATAATTGTCGCGCTTGCCGAAGGTGACGGGGAGGCGCACCTGTCCCAAGGGGGTGGCAGAGCCCTTGGTCACCCCCGAGAAGGGCTTGGTGGGCGCGAGTTGGTCATAAGGCACCTAGAGCACGTCGAAGGCCTCCACAGAGAGGACGTTGAGGCCGGCGCCACCGTCGATGAGTGTCTTGGTGACCGCGACATTGCTAATGGTGGGCGTGCACAGCATGGGGAGTGCACCCGCTGCGACCGCAGTTTTGGGACGATCCCTGAGGTCGAAGGTGATGTCGGCCTCAGGCCTTGCATGGCCCCACAAAGCCTCATGCTGCGGCTGAGTAGTGCTTGCCCGACGGAAAAACTGCTTGGCGCGGCGGCCAGAGGCAGGCGCCTACGACCCGCCGATGATGCACGCGACTGCGTGGGGCACTGGTGCCACGAAGCGCGCGACGAACTAGTCGTGGAGCTCCTCCCAAGAGGAGATCGAGGCGTCTGGGAGGCCGCGGAGCCAAGATCGAGGGGCCCCAATGAGGGCCAGAGGGAGCCAGTTTGCCATGGCCTTGTCGTCGCCACCCGCTGCTTGGATGGCTGATACGTCCATTTTGCATCATGCTTTTATATTGATATTTATTGCATTATGGGCTGTTATTACACATTATGGTACAATACTTATGCCTTTTCTCTCTTATTTTACAAGGTTTACACAAAGAGGGAGAATGCCGACAGCTGAAATTCTGGACCGGAAAAGAGCAAATCTGAGAGACCTATTCTGCACAACTCCAAAATTCCTGAAAATTTACGGAGAATTATTTTGAAATATATAAAAAATATTGGGCGAAGAAAATACCAGAGGGGACCCACCAGGTGGCCACAAGCCAGGGGGGGCGCGCCCTAACCCCCTGGGCGCGCCCCTAGGGCTTGTGGGCCCCCTGGCAGGCCTCCGGTGCCCATCTTCTACTATATGGAGGGTTTTGACCTGGAAAAAAAATCATAAGGAAGCTTTCGGGACGAAGCGACACCGTCTCGAGGCGGAACTTGGGCAGAAGCAATCTAGCGCTCCGATGGAGCTGATCTACCGGGGGAACTTCCCTCCGGAAGGGGGAAATCGAAGCCATCATCATCACCAACGATCCTCTCATCGAGAGGGGGTCAATCTCCATCAACATCTTCGCCAGCACCATCTCCTCTCAAACCCTAGTTCATCTCTTGTATCCAACCTTTGTCTCAAAACCTCAGATTGGTACCTGTGGGTTGCTAGTAGTGTTGATTACTCCTTGTAGTTGATGCTAGTTGGTTTATTCGGTGGAAGATCATATGTTCAGATCCTTGATGATATTCAATACCCCTTTGATTATGAACATGAATATGCTTTGTGAGTAGCTACGTTTGTTCCTGAGGACATGGGAGAAGTCTTGTTATAAGTAATCATGTGAATTTGGTATTCGTTCGATATTTTGATGAGATGTATGTTGTCTTTCCTCTAGTGGTGTTATGTGAACGTCGACTACATGACACTTCACCATGATTTGGGCCTAGGGGAAGGCATTGGGAAGTAATAAGTAGATTATCGGTTACTAGAGTGACAGAAGCTTAAACCCTAGTTTATGTGTTGCTTCGTAAGGGGCTGATTTGGATCCCTATGTTTCATGCTATGGTTAGATTTATCTTAATTCTTCTTTTGTAGTTGCGGATGCTTGCGAGAGGGGTTAATCATAAGTGGGAGGCTTGTCCAAGTAAGGACAGCATCCAAGCACCGGTCCACCCACATATCAAATTATCAAAGTAACGAACGCGAATCATATGAGCATGATGAAAACTAGCTTGGCAATAATTCCCATGTGTGCTCGGGAGCGCTTTGCTTTATATGAGAGTTTGTCTAGGCTTGTCCTTTGCTACAAAAAGGATTGGGCCACCTTGCTGCACCTTTGTACACTTGTTACTTGTTACCCGTTACGAATTATCTTATCACAAAACTATCTGTTACCGATAATTTCAGTGCTTGCAGAGAATACCTTGCTGAAAACCGCTTGTCATTTCCTTCTGCTCCTCATTGGGTTTGACACTCTTACTTATCAAAAGGACTATGATAGATCCCATATACTTGTGGGTCATCAAGACTCTTTTCTGACGCCGTTGCCGGGGAGTGAAGCGCCTTTGGTAAGTGGAATTTGGTAAGGAAACATTTATATAGTGTGCTGAAATTTACTGCCACTTGTTGCTATGGAAAATAATCTTTTGAGGGCTTGTTCGGGGTATCTTCACCCCGACCGAAAGAGCAAAGAGTTGCCCCTCAACCTACTGAACCTACTTAAAATATTTATTATGAAATTCCTTTGGGTATGATAGAGAAACTGCTAGCTAATCCTTATGCAGGAGATGGAACATTACATCCTGATATGCATCTAATCTATGTGGATTATTTAAGCTTGCAGGTTTGCCCGAGGATGAAGTCAAGAATAAGGTCTTCCCTTTATCTTTGAAGGAGAAGGCATTGACATGGTATATGCTATGCGATGATATTGGGACTTGGAATTACAACCGATTGAAATTGGAATTTCATCAGAAGTTTTATCCTATGCATCTAGTTCATCGTGATCAGAATTATATTTATAATTTTTGGCCTCATGAAGGAGAAAGTATCGCTCAAGCTTGGGGGAGGCTTAAGTAAACGTTATATTCATGCCCCAATCATGAGCTCTCAAGAGAAATTATTATTCAGAATTTTTATGCTCGGCTTTCTCGTAATGATCAATCCATGCTCGATACTTCTTGTACAGGTTCTTTTGTGAAGAAGACTATTGAATTCAAATGGGATTTATTGGAAAGAATTAAACGCAACTCTGAAGATTGGGAACTCGACAAAGGTAAGGAGTCAGGTATAAACCTCAAGTTTAATTGTGTTAAATCTTTTATGGATACCGATGCTTTTTGTGAATTTAGCACTAAATATGGACTTGACTCTGAGATAGTAGCTTCTTTCTGTGAATCATTTGTTACTCATGTTGATCTCCGTAAGGAGAAGTGGTTTAAATATCATCCTCCCATTGAATTGAAAATAGTAGAACCTATTAAAGCTGAAGAGAAAACTATTACTTATAATGTTGATCCTATTGTTCCTACTGCTTATATTGAGAAACCACCTTTCCCTGTTGGAATAAAGGAACATGCTAAAGCTTCAACTGTGGTTCGTAAGAGTTATACTAGAACACCTACACCCCCTGAACAAACTAAAGTTGAATCTAGTATTGCTATGGTTAAAGATCTCTTGGTCGATAATATTGATGGGCATGTTATTTATTTATGTGATGAAGCTGCTAGAATTGCTAGACCCGATGATAAAGATAAACATAGACCTGTTGTTGGCATGCCTGTTGTTTCTGTTAAAATAGGAGATCATTGTTATCATGGCTTATGTGATTTGGGTGCTAGTGTGAGTGCAATTCCCTTTACTTTATATCAAGAAATTATGAATGATATTGCACCTGCTGAAATAGAAGATATTGATGTCACTATTAAGCTTGCCAATAGAGATACGATATCACCAATTGGGATTGTTAGAGATGTTGAAGTCTTGTGTGGGAAAATAAAATACCCTACTGATTTTCTAGTTCTTGGTTCCCCACAAGATGATTTTTGTCCCATTATTTTTGGTAGACCTTTCTTGAACACTGTTAATGTCAAAATAGATTGTGAGAAAGAAATTGTTACTGTAAGTTTTGGGTATGTGTCTCATGAGTTTAATTTCTCCAAAATTCATAGACAACCCCATGATAAAGAATTTCCTAATAAAGATGAAATTATTGGTCTTGCTTCTATTGTTGTGCCTCCTACTGATCCCTTAGAACAATATTTGCTAGACCATGAAAATGATATGTTCATGAATGAAAGAAAGGAATTAGACGAGATTTTCTTTAAACAGATGCCTGTTTTGAAACACAATTTGCCTGTTGAAACTCTTGGAGATCCTCTACCACCCAAGAGTGATCCTGTATTTGATCTTAAACAATTACCTGATACTTTGAAATATGCTTATCTTGATGAGAAAAAGATATATCCTGTTATTATTAGTGCTAACCTTTCAGAGCATGAAGAAAAGAAATTATTGAAAACTCTAAAGAAGCACCATGCAGCTATCAGATATACTCTGGATGATCTTAAGGGCATTAGTCCCACTCTATGTCAGCACAAAATTAATATGGAACCCGATGCTAAACCAGTTGTTGATCACCAGCGACGGTTGAATCCTAAAATGAAAGAAGTGGTAAGAAATGAACTACTAAAGCTTCTGGAAGCAGGTGCAATTTATCCTGTTGCTGATAGTAGATGGGTAAGTCTTGTTCATTGTGTCCCCAAGAAGGGAGGTATTACCGTTGTTCCTAATGATAAAAATGAATTGATTTCACAAAGAATTGTCACAAGTTATAGAATGGTTATTGATTTTAGAAAGTTGAACAAAGCTACTAGGAAAGATCATTGTCCTCTACCTTTTATTGATCAAATGCTAGAAAGACTATCAAAACATACACACTTTTGCTTTCTAGATGGTTATTCTGGTTTTTCTCAAATACCTGTGTCACAAGAGGATCAAGAAAAAACTACTTTTACTTGCCCTTTCGGTACCTTTGCTTATGGACGTATGCCTTTTGGTTTATGTAATGCACCTGCTACTTTTCAGAGATGTATGACTGCTATATTCTCTGACTTTTGTGAAAAGATTGTTGAGGTTTTCATGGATGATTTCTCCATTTACGGAACTTCTTTTGATGATTGCTTAAGCAAGCTTGATCGAGTTTTGCAGAGATGTGAAGAAACTAATCTTGTCTTGAATTGGGAGAAGTGCCACTTTATGGTTAATGAAGGTATTGTCTTGGGGCATAAAATCTCCAAAATAGGTATTGAAGTTGATAAAGCTAAAGTTGATGCTATTGAAAAGATGTCGTGTCCTAAAGATATCAAAGGTATAAGAAGTTTCCTTGGTCATGCTGGATTCTATAGGAGGTTTATTAAAGACTTCTCCAAAATTTCTAGGCCTCCCACTAATCTCTTGCAAAAAGATGTTCCGTTTGTTTTTGATGATGATTGTGTAGAAGCATTTGAAATACTTAAGAAGGCTTTGATTTCTGCACCTATTGTTCAACCACCTGATTGGAACCTACCCTTTGAAATTATGTGTGATGCTAGTGATTATGCTGTTGGTGCTGTTCTAGGACAAAGAGTTGATAAGAAATTAAATGTTATCCATTATGCTAGTAAAACTCTAGACAGTGCTCAGAGAAATTATGCTACTACTGAAAAAGAATTTTTAGCGGTTGTATTTGCTTGTGATAAGTTCAGATCTTATATTGTTGATTCCAAAGTAACCGTTCACACCGATCATGCTGCTATTAAATACCTGATGGAAAAGAAGGATGCTAAACCTAGACTTATTAGATGGGTTCTCTTGCTGCAAGAATTTGATTTGCATATTATTGATTGAAAGGGAGCTGAGAACCCCGCAGCAGACAACTTGTCTAGGTTAGAAAATGTTCTTGATGACCCACTACCTATTGATGATAGCTTTCCTGATGAACAATTAGCTGTCATAAATGCTTCTCGTAGTACTCCATGGTATGCTGATTATGCCAATTATATTGTTGCTAAATTTATACCACCTAGCTTCACATACCAACAAAAGAAAAAGTTTTTCTATGATTTAAGACATTACTTCTAGGATGACCCACACCTTTATAAAGAAGGAGTAGATGGTGTTATTAGACGTTGTGTACCTGAGCATGAACAGGAACAGATCCTACGCAAGTGTCACTCCGAGGCTTACTGAGGACACCATGCTGGTGATAGAACTGCACACAAGGTATTACAATCTGGTTTTTATTGGCCTACTCTTTTTAAGGATGCTCATAAGTTTGTCTTGTCTTGTGATGAATGTCAAAGAATTGGTAATATTAGTAGACGTCAGGAAATGCCTATGAATTATTCACTTGTTATTGAACCATTTGATGTTTGGGGATTTGATTATATGGGACCTTTTCCTTCCTCTAATGGGTATACACATATTTTGGTTGCTGTTGATTATGTTACTAAGTGGGTAGAAGCTATTTCAACTAGTAATGCTGATCATAACACCTCCATTAAAATGCTTAAAGAAGTTATTTTCCCAAGGTTTGGAGTCCCTAGATATTTAATGACTGATGGTGGTTCACACTTTATTCATGGTGCTTTCCGTAAATTGCTTGCTAAGTATGATGTTAACCACACAATTGCATCTCCATATCATCCTCAGTCTAGTGGTCAAGTAGAATTGAGTAATCGAGAAATAAAGTTGATTTTGCAAAAGACTGTTAATAGATCCAGAACGAATTGGTCTAATTAAGAAACTTGATGATGCATTATGGGCTTATAGAACTGCTTATAAAAACCCTATGGGTATGTCTCCATATAAAATGGTTTATGGAAAGGCATGTCACTTACCTCTCGAACTAGAACATAAAGCTTATTGGGCAATTAAAGAGCTCAACTATGATTTCAAACTTGCCAGTGAGAAGAGGTTATTTGACATTAGCTCTCTTGATGAATGGAGAACCCAAGCCTATGAGAATGCCAATTTTTTTAAAGAAAAAGTTAAAAGATGGCATGATAAAAGGATACAAAAGCGTGAATTTAATGTAGGTGACCATGTCTTGCTATACAATTCTCGTTTAAGATTTTTTGCAAGAAAGCTTCTCTCTAAATGGGAGGGCCCTTACATTATCGAGGAAGTTTATCGTTCCGGTGCCATCAAAATCAACAACGCCGAAGGCACTAACCCGAAGGTGGTAAATGGGCAAAGAATCAAACATTATATCTCAGGTACTCCCATAAATGTTGAGACCAATATTATTAATACCATAACACCGGAGGAGTACATAAGGGAGACCTACCAGACGTTTCAGACTCCGAAAAGGAATTGGTATGTGGTACGGTAAGTAAACCGACTCCAAAACTTTTCCAATGGCAATTTTACTCCGTTTTGGAATATTTAAAAAATTAAGAAAATAAAAAGTAGTCCGAAAAGTGCACGAGGAGGCGACAAGCCTTGGGGGTGCGCCCTATCCCCCTGGCGCGCCTCCCAGGCTTGTGGCCACCTTGTGTGCCCTCCGGACTCCGTTTTCTTGTGGAACACTCCTTTTGGTAGGTAAAAATTCATTATATAATCTCCCGAAGGTTTTGACCACCGTACCACGACAAAATCCTCTGTTCTTGTTTTGAGCTGTTTTTCTGACAGATCTAGATCTCTATGACATCCCCAAGCGCTTCGAAGGACAAGTTATTCGAGAAGTTCATCAATCCCTACCTCACGGAGGTGCTGCAACACCCTCAAACTATTGAGATGCGTGAGGGGGTGCTGCACATCCGCGATGTTCAAGGGCCAAAGAGGACCGGAAGCGTGGAGACAAGGCTCGAAGCAATGGAGCAGCAAGTCTTCAAGTGCCAAGGGATGGTGGAACGCGGACTCAACTCCAACCACTCCATGATCACAGAATTTACCCGTGACCACAAGCTGGATGCCAAGAACATCGGAGAGGCCATCTTCAAGCTTCATGAGAAAATCGAGCATCTCCAAGCCCAGATCGATGACCTGCAAAACCAAAACTGTGAGTATGAATACAGATTTAAGAGGATGAGTTTGGCTGTAGATTTGAGGATCCCGGAGACTCGTTCATCTTTTTACGATGGTGAACCTATGCCTTGGAAGACGGAGGATAAAATTCTTTCATCATCAACAACTCCATCATCACCACCTCCGAAGAAAGAGACCTAAATACATGGGTATGGGCACTCCCCTTGGCAACTGCCAAGCTTGGGGGAGGTGCCCCGGTATCGTATCACCATCACATCTTTACCTTTATCATTTTTCCTAGTTCGATCCTTTTGGTTATATCTCGGTTTAGTAGAATAAAGTTTTAGTATGATATAGCTTTGAGTTTTGCTTTGTGTTCCCTCTATGTAATCGAGTCTGAGAGTTATATAATAAAGATTAGTTTTGAGTTGAGGGCTTTGCTTTCTTGCTATGATCTTGAGAAAAAGAATAAAAGAAATAAAAGGATTATATAATGATCTTATGGGAAGTGACGACTTCACATATAAGAAGTATGTCGCATGAAATTTGTTGGGAGTTGACAAACATAGTTTTGGTCATTGTTGCAATTAATAGGAAGTAATAAAGAAAGAGAGGTCTCACATATAAATATACCATCTTGGACATCTTTTGTGATTGTGAGCACCCATTAAAATATTATATGCTAAAAGGTTGATGTTGGACAAGGAAGACAACGTAATGGGTTATGTTTCTTTATATCCGAATAGAAGTTATATTGTCATGGATCCTCCAACATGTTGAGCTTGCTTCTCATCCCATGCTAGCCAAATCTTTTGCACCAAGTAGAGATACTACTTGTGCATCCAAAATCCCTTAACCCATTTTTGCCATGAGAGTCCACCATACCTACCTATGGATTGAGTAAGATCCTTCAAGTAAGTTGTCATCGGTGCAAGCAATAAAAATTGCTCTCTAAATATGTATGATCTATTAGTGTGAGGAAAATAAGCTTTATATGAACTTGTGATATGGAAGAAATAAAAGCGACAGACTGCATA
Organism: Thinopyrum elongatum; assembly: GCA_011799875.1. Taxonomy (NCBI): domain Eukaryota; kingdom Viridiplantae; phylum Streptophyta; class Magnoliopsida; order Poales; family Poaceae; genus Thinopyrum; species Thinopyrum elongatum. Next base: position 402,627,498 of record CM022297.1, on the reverse strand, counting down.
ATAAAGTTCTTTATCACAAGCGGCAATATAAAGTGACGTTCTTTCGCATTAAGATTTTGTGCATCCAACCATAAAAGCGCATGACAACCTCTGCTTCCCTCTGCAAAGGGCCTATCTTTTATTTACCCTCTACCTTAATGCAAGAGTCATGGTGATCATCACCTATTCTTTTTACACTTTTTCTTTTTGGCAAGCACTATATGTTGGGGAAGATCCAGATATATATATCCACTCGGATGTAGATATTCATAAATTATTATTGTTGACATTACCCTTGAGGTAAAAGGTTGGGAGGCGAAACCATAAGCCCCTATCATTCTCTGTGTCCGATTGAAACTTTGATCTCATAAGTATCACGTGAGTGTTAGCAATTATGAAAGACAAAATGATAGTTGAGTATGTGAACTTGCTGAAAAGCTCTTACATTGACTCTTTCCTACGTTATGATAAATTGCAATTGCTCCAATGACTGAGATAATAGTTTGTTAGTTTCCAATAAAGTTCTTATTCCATACTTTACCTTGTGAACGAATTGTTACTTTGGCATAATAAATTATATGACAAAATATGTTGATGTTCTAAAGATGATCATGATGCCTTCATGTCCGTATTTTATTTTATCGACACCTCTATCTCTAAACATGTGGACATGATTATCAATTTCGGTTTCCGCTTGAGGACAAGCGAGGTCTAAGCTTGGGGGAGTTGATACTTGCATTTTGCATCATGCTTTTATATTGATATTTATTGCATTATGGGATGTTATTACACATTATGGTACAATACTTATGCCTTTTCTCTCTTATTTCACAAGGTTTACACAAAGAGGGAGAATGCCGGCAGCTAGAATTCTGGACCGGAAAGGAGCAAATCTGAGAGACCTATTATGCACAACTCCAAAAGTCCTGAAAATTTACAGAGAATTATTTTGGAATATATAAAAAATATTGGGCGAAGAAAATACCAGAGGGGACCCACCAGGTGGACACAAGCCTGGGGGCGCGCCCTACCCCCTAGGCGTGCCCCTAGGGCTTGTGGGCCCTCTGGCAGGCCTCCGGTGCCCATCTTTTGCTATATGGAGGGTTTTGACCTAGAAAAAAACATTAGGAAGCTTTCGGGATGAAGCGCCGCCATCTCGAGGCGGAACCTGGGCAGAAGCAATCTAGGGCTCCGGCGGAGCTGTTCTGCCGGGGAAACTTCTCTCCGGGAGGTGGAAATCGAAGCCATCATCATCACCAACGATCCTCTCATCGAGAGGGGGTCAATCTCCATCAACATCTTCACCAGCACCATCTCCTCTCAAACCCTAGTTCATCTCTTGTATCCAATCTTTGTCTCAAAACCTCAGATTGGTACCTGTGGGTTGCTAGTAGTGTTGATTACTCCTTGTAGTTGATGCTAGTTGGTTTATTCGGTGGAAGATCATATGTTCAGATCCTTGATGATATTCAATACCCCTTTGATTATGAACATGAATATGCTTTGTGAGTAGCTACGTTTGTTCCTGAGGACATGGGAGAAGTCTTGTTATAAGTAATCATGTGAATTTGGTATTCGTTCGATATTTTGATGAGATGTATGTTGTCTTTCCTCTAGTGGTGTTATGTGAACGTCGACTACATGACACTTCACCATGATTTGGGCCTAGGGGAAGGCATTGGGAAGTAATAAGTAGATTATCGGTTGCTAGAGTGACAGAAGCTTAAACCCTAGTTTATGTGTTGCTTCGTAAGGGGCTGATTTGGATCCCTATGTTTCATGCTATGGTTAGATTTATCTTAATTCTTCTTTTGTAGTTGCGGATGCTTGCGAGAGGGGTTAATCATAAGTGGGAGGCTTGTCCAAGTAAGGAAAGCATCCAAGCACCGGTCCACCCACATATCAAATTATCAAAGTAACGAACGCGAATCATATGAGCATGATGAAAACTAGCTTGGCAATAATTCCCATGTGTGCTCGGGAGCGCTTTGCTTTATATGAGAGTTTGTCTAGGCTTGTCCTTTGCTACAAAAAGGATTGGGCCACCTTGCTGCACCTTTGTTACACTTGTTACTTGTTACCCGTTACGAATTATCTTATCACAAAACTATCTGTTACCGATAATTTCAGTGCTTGCAGAGAATACCTTGCTGAAAACCGCTTGTCATTTCCTTCTGCTCCTCGTTGGGTTCGACACTCTTACTTATCGAAAGGACTACGATAGATCCCCTATAATTGTAGGTCATCAATGGCCTACGTGCAGAGCTGGAGGAACTCCTCGGGGTCCGCAGCGCCGTCGTACCGTGGGGGCGCCGCTGGCCTGAACCTCACGGGCCACCGCACCCGTCGCAGGTTGGGGGTGAAGGCCGGGCAGCCCGCAGCGCTCCCGTAGGCTTCGGGCGGCCATGCCTGCAGGGCGGCGCCTGCCATGGGGATGATGGAGCGAGGGCGGAGCGTGGTCGATGAAGAGGCGAAGCTTCGACACGCCCCTACCTGGCGCGCCAAATGTCAGATTCAGGGCTCCGCAGACCCAAGAAGGTTCAAACTCTGGGGCGTGTGCGAAGATCTCAACCAGCCTCAGCCTCAAGCTCACCGTGCCACGGCCTAGCCTCGTCCAGTCCGTGCGAGCGGGGAAGAAGATGAACACAGAGATTTACCCAGGTTCGGGCCACCCTGCGGTGTAAAACCCTACTCCTGCTTTTGGTGGATTGGCCTCATGAGGAGGTGGAGGATGAACTAGTACAGTGGTTGAGCAACCTCGCGAGGGCTCGAGTGATGAGGGTGGATCGGTCGGGTCGGTCTGGGATCCCCCTCTACGGTGATGGCTAGCCCATATTTATAGTGGTTTGGTCCTCTTCCCTCATAGCTTAGGCGGGAAGGGATCCCACAACGGCCAATTCGAAAGGGGACAAGGAATACATCTTATCTTGACGAAAGGTGGTCTTCTCCTGCAAAGCTTCTGGCCATGACGTAGCGGTGGGCTCGACGATGACATCCGTCCTGCCGAGCTCGTGGTCTTGGTCTTGTTGCACTGGAATGGAAAGCTTTGGGGCCTTCCTCGGGAACCTGCGCCTGCCCTTGCTCCCTTAGCACCGAAGAGGAAACTGTCCCCTCTGCGCCCGCTGGCGCCTGCCTGGCCTTGGCCGTCATGGCTCATGTCACCATGGCCTCATGAGGTGGGAGGCTTGCATAGAGATCTCCGCTCCTCGGGAGGTGTCTTGGGGAGGCCGCTCCTCTGGAGGTCTTGGCGTCGTTCTCCTCGTGAGGCCGGGGGACCTCGCGAGGGTCTTGTCTTGGAGTCGTTGCAGCTGAGCCGTACCGGGCCGTCGATGAGCCCACGCGCTGGGCCGTAGGCAGGCAAGTATGGGTACCCCCGATCCCAGAACACCGACAACCTCCTTTTCAAAAAAATAATATGATCTTTTAGATGATTATAAATGCAAGCTTGTGAGTGGATTTTTGTAGCGACCCGACCTCAAATGGTCAAGCCTCTGTGTATCTGTGCCATCCCTGGATCAGTATGCTGGCACACACAGTACATCAATGTATATATCAAAGTGCAATCACATGTATAAATAACGTAAAACTGATATATACCTCTTAAGTCTCAGCGGAAACAATCAAACGAGGGTGGAGTCCCATCAACGCCAGCGGCAAGTTGAGTGTAGACCATAACCCTGTACAGTACTCTTACTCGTCGGAAGAAAAATATCTGCAACATGAGACGTTGCAGCCGTGTAGGTTAGTACATTGAATGTACCGGCAAGATCACTGTAAGAAAAGACAGATGATAAAACTATACTATATGCAATATGGCTTTATGGCTCTGGGTCTGAGTTTTGTTTGCATAAAAGTTGGTTTTATTTTCCCTACATCAAAGGAATATCAGGAGTCTTCACTAAAGAGTTCTCTACTATGACATGGTTCCACCAACCGATGTCTCATAGCCCAAATCATCATAAGTTGCCCACAATTAAGTTTTCGATCTGGTGTTGAGAGTTCCGAGATAGATCGATTAGGTTTTAACCCTTTGCAGAGGTTTGTACACTTTACCCACAAGATTTGATCCCTCTATTTTCGTCCTCGCACTTCAGATCATTTGAGAACAGGACGATCGAAACATGGTCTTCCGAAGAGTTCCTTTGACCACTGTCCGGTGCCCATCTAATCCTACCGTAGTTCTACATCTGCTGGCACCATCCCAGCCAGAGTCACCACTAAGGTCAACCAAGCCAAAGCCCATAGTGACTTGCGGTTGCACAGGTAAGCTTCCGGGCATGAAGTATTCTTCCGTCTCTTTGAGCCTGGGTGGAGCTTTCCGCATGATATCACGGCGCTTCTCCAGAATCACTGAGTACTGGGTGCACCAATGTACCCTTCTTAACCATTCTCCACCTAGAGGTATATTGAATTCTTGTCTTGAGTCTTGAAGTCTTGAGGCCTTGAAGATGCAGTCCTTGCAGATGCCATCATGGAGTTGTCGTCATTGACGTAGAGTCCTCCTTCTTGACACCACTCCCGAACACTCATACCAAACCCCGTCTACTATAGCGTAGCATTAAAACTATATAACATCCCGGGCTTGATAGCAGGGAGATGGGTTCCTACCTCATGAATTCTACTCAACTACAAGAAGTCAATATCACTACTGGAGAGATTATGAATGGTGACACTAAATGCAAATAAAACATAGATATGAAAAACATGGTCAAAGTGAACTTGCCTGGTAAGTTGATGAAGATTAGTATCGCTCTCAGAAAATTTGATAGCACTATACGCAACTCTCCGATGAAATCTATAATCACAAACATGACATTCACATAAGCATACATTCTAGCAAACAAATCCTAGCACTCAAATTATCAATAAAAAACAAATAAATCAAATAATAAAACCCAAATAAAATCCAAAGAATTTCAAGGAAAACTACGAGAAAAACTACTAAGAAAAAGTCTAAGACTTTACTACAAACAATAAAAACAGTTTTTGTCCTACATAAAACCTAACAGCAAAATAAAATACTAAACTAATAAATTAACAGAAAATAAATAGTAAAACACTAAGTTAACAGAAAGTATTTTTCATAAAATTTTAGTAGCAAAAAAAGAAACAAATAAAAAGCTTTTATAAAACTCTAACTATGACCTATACAAGTTTTCATACAAAACTAAAGAAAATAAAATTTTAAAAATAAAATAAAATTGTCTACTGTTCAATAACAGAAACAAAACTAAATTTGTCAGAAGTGACAAAAACAAATAATTTAAAAACAATTAAAACTATAAAGAAAAGACTAAAACAAAACTAGAAGTAAAACAGTACTGTTTTGCCTAAAAGCCTAAGTTAAAATAAACAAAAAATAAATCACTATATGCTACTGGATAGACAAAACAATAACAAAACAGTAGCAAAAAGAATCAATCAAAAATATTTTATAAAACTCAAGTTACGGCCAAATTTGTGATTTGAACAAATTTTATTGAATTCAAATTTAATGTATTCAAATTTGAAATCCAAGTGCACCATCAGAAACCTTAACAAAAATTTGAAACTAATGCAAAAAGAATCACTTAATTTGGATCTATAACCTAAAATATATTCAAATTCTAAAAACAGAACTAAATCTGTAAATAAAACAAAAATAGAAAAAAGAAAAACCTATCTAACGGACAGAGGCCACGTGGCGGCGTCTGATAGGCTAGGAGGTGTGCACGTTTTTGCGTTACGGGCAGACGACCGGTAACTAGTGGAAACGACGGCTGACGACTAATTAAAAGAAAACCATCATTGGTTCGAACTAAACCGGAATAAAACCGGGAATAACCCACGTACCGCTTCGCCTAAAAAATAAAAACCAACATGATCTAATCTACGCCGTTGCTACGAGATCGAATGGACGGGGAGGGTGGCCGGCTTACAGTGGGCGGCGGTGGAGTCCGGCGATGTCGGCGACGTCGACGGAGTGCGGGTGGCGATGCGGGAGGCTTCTCCAGGGGCTATCCGGCACTTGAAAGGGCTTCGTTCGACTCAGGCGACGACGGCGATCCCGAAGGTGGTCAACGGCGAGCTCGGGGATGATGGACTCGAGCGGGGCGAGTTCGACGGTGAAGGTGGCGCTCGGTGAGGTCGGGGAACGACGCTCCGGTGGCTTCCGGCGATGTCGAGGGGGTACGAGTGATGCAGGGGTGCTTGGCGAGCACGTAGGTGGTGTCAGGGAGCGGCGAGGTGGTCGGGTGAGTGGTCTATGGCGACAATGGCGCGGTGGCAGGGAGTATCCCCGGCGAGCAATTGACGGTGATGCAGGGGGGTATCGGGGAGGGGGAAGGAAAGAACGGGTCGAGGGAGGAGGGGCTTTATAGGGCGACTGGCTTGGAGGAGGGGGCGAATCGGAGAGCGATCCCGAAGAAATCGGGATACGGTGGCGCGGGCGTTGCTCCAGACGAGCGCGTGGCTTGCGGGAGGAGGAAGAAGCAGCGGGGCTCGCTGTCAGCGACAGAGGTGAGCGAGGGAGGGAGCGGGCGACCGGCGCGTAACGGTTCGCGCGTGCCGAGGAAAGAGAATGGGCCGGCCTGCGCTGGTTTGGCGGCTGGGCCGTGGGGCACAGGGTTTCGGCCGTTTTCAAACTAATAGTTTTTTTATAAACAGAGAAAGAAACTAAGACAAAAGGAATATACAAAAATTATACATAGACATATTATATATCAAAAAAATTCAGAAAAAGAAATCCTAAAACATGAACATATTTTCAGAGGCAAATAAAAACCACAAAAATTCACAAAAGTCAAACAGTGCTGCTATTGCAATAAAACCCAATAATAATCATTTTTAAAATACCAAAATGATTTCAAATTTATTTTCTCCTAATTTTCCATTGAAGGGAATCATTTTACCCTTATTTCCATTTATTTATTTTTAGGAGAAAAATAATTTGACTAAAATCCAAATAACTCCTAAATGGTTTTTTGAATTTGAATTTCAAACCATTTCCATATCTTTTCTGTTTTTCCTCATTCAAATATATTTCAAATGCCTCTGAATTTTTTTGAAGTGTCATATTACTTCTCTCATTTGGAATAACTTTCAGAGAATTTAAAATTTGGAAATTCAAATAACTTCGGATTGACTTTCAAAATGATTCTTCGAAACTTCCAACTCTCTTTCTGCAATTCTTGAAGAAGTCATCTTATCTTCTCTCATGAAACTCATTGAGTTGCATAAAGTTTCTGAATTCGAAATATTCCCGAATGGAATTCAAATCTTTTCAAAAACCCCTTTCATTTCAAATGGAAGAAGTCATGTCATCTTCACTCTAGGGTTTTGTGTTTGAATTGAATTTCAATTCAGGGAGATCAAAAATGCAAAGTGAAAGTTTGGGAAAGTCATTTCATTCCCTCTCATTCAAGCCTTCAAAAAAAAGTTTCAAATTCCACTCAATTTCAAACAATCAATCACTCAACAATCAAACAAACAAGCATAATAATTTATTTAATATAACATTCCAAAATTTAGAATTTTGGGATGTTACAAACTACCACCCTTAAAATGAATCTCGTCCTCGAGATTCGAAGAGGCTAGAAAGAAGGTTTGGGTTGGAGGGTCGTCTTGAAATTCCATTGATCGTCACCACGGTCCTGGGGTGCTACCACCCTTGGAAGCATGGTTACGGTTCCGACAAAACTCATGTACTCTATCCTTTGGGTTGGCAATGACGGTCTTCATGGAGCTCCGGGATAACTCCTACTCCGGGGTCTTCCGGTAGCGGCATAACCTTTCCCTCAAAATCTTGTGTCATCATCGTGGTAAGGTCCTTCCGAGGCTGGATTTTCTTAGCTGACAGGTCTGTCGCCAATACTAAACAACTATCGAGATCTCATGGTGGTCAACAATTATTGGCTTCTCCTGCAGGAAAATGGTCGGGGTTGAATCTTACCGTATATCCTACGATTGGCAAAGGTTGCATGTACATGGATCAATCGTCCTACCATTCTAGGGTTTAAACAAGGTTTTGACATCATCGTCACTCTACTATGGGTAAGTCACTCAGATTTACCATTCCAAATAGCAAGAGCGAATGATACGAGTAAGCCGGTATAGTGATCAATCCATTCCGCACCCAGATCATTACCCTGCATAAGGTTTAGCGAATCTCGCAGTTCTAACACTCGGGCATTCTCACAAGCATTGCAGAATTTCTCTTGTCCTCGAACTGGGTTTGGGTAAATCCTTTGGTTCTGCAAGCCAAACAAATCACCTAACGTTTCTTCACAACTCTTGGGTTTTCGTATTCTCCTAAGAAATGTCTACTGATCAAATCATAGCTTCTTCCATTATTTCTTCTTCCAGGGAGTTCTTGATCCTTATTAATTTCCTAGGCCTGTGGGTTATGGACCCACTTCAACACCTGTATAGCTTTAACTCATCCTGGGAGTTACAATTGTTCCATATTCCAACATTACACCTACTATAATTCCATTAGTACTTCCATCCTTCATATCCATCATATCAAAAACAAAACTCCAACTCATTTTGTCCAAACTCCACTCCGTGGAATATCATTATCCTTTCCATGGGTCAAGTGTCCTCACAAAGTACTACCACCCTTGAGATGCACAAATTCTTCCATGGACCATATTTCTCATATCCTCAAAACTGGTCCAGATCTGTGTTCATAGCGTAACAACTCATACAATTCAACATATGAAATTAGGACACTTTAACTTTATTGATTTCATGAATTCATTATAATCTCTGAGCACCCATTACATAACTCAACTCATTGTACTCATGAAAATAAATTTGCTTCCTACTACATTTATTACCAATATCAAAATTCCAACTACTCATCTCCAGCTTTCATCTTGTCGGGGCATTTAGTAGCATAATGGCCTGCTTCTCTACAACGAACACAAATAACTTCTGATAAGTCTTTGGGCTTCTTGGGGACGGTGTCTGCTCTTTGGGTTCTTGGCTTCTTCTCTGGACATTTATCAGCGTAATGACCTAAATCCTTGCACCTGTAACAAGTGATATGACTCAGGTCCTTCTCTGCAGAAATTGGGTTGTTCTGGGGATGCCTTTGTTTTCTCTTCCTGGATTTCTCTGTAATGATCCGAGCTTCTATTTCCTGAGGGTCAAACTTCACTTCTACTGTCGGGAAGTCTCGAGATACGCTTCTCTTTCCTTTGTGCAATACTGAGAATAATGTCCTTCTTCTCCACATGAATGGCAAGCATTGGAGTAAAATCTGGTTTGTCCTTCTCCTTCAGGATCTTCAACAGCTTCCTTCATCACGGGTACTTCTAAACTTTCCCTGAGGGCTTCTTTCAGCTGCTTGGTAATTTCTTGTACCTGGGAGTAAATGTGACACCGAGCATGGTTGTGCATAGTTCCTTCACACAGGAAACAAGTCACCTGCCTAGTTGGGCATTCTTCCTCTGGGTGATTTTCCTCATAATAAGGGCATCCATCCTTGTGTTCTTCATTGGTGTGTCCTATTTCTCCGCAAATCTTGCAGGCACAAGGTTTCTTCATCGGGTTATCACAGTGCTTCCAGAATTCCTCCTAAGTTTTTGCTCCGTTACATCCTTGTATGGCTTGATGCATTTTCCACCAAGTTGCAGCACTTTCTGTAAAGTACTGAAGAGCATATTGAACCTCATACTTCCTTGAAATTAATTTTTTCCCCAAATTGATCCTCCATGTTTTGAATCCATAGCTCTGCCTCCAACTGAGTCATCGGTCCAGAGAATACCAGTCCAACTTCATTCATCATCTATGGGGTCCAAAGGTTTTGGGATGAGATACGAGAAAGGAATGGAGGGATATACACACAATACAAACAAAAGTTTTGAAGAAACGGGTTTTATCTTGTGGCTGTCGGAAAAACATCAAACAAATGACTGCTCACAAATCGTCGCATCTAACGTAAGTATATAACAGGGGTTTGGTCTTCTAAAGGTCAAATAAATCTTGGAATTCTTCAGAGTCTTCAAATTCTTCAAGTCTTCAGAGTCTTCAAGTGTTGCAAAATGAAATCCTCTTTATTCGGTAGAGGACATCAGTTGTCCGATATCTTGTGCTTCTTGGAGTGACTTCAGTTGATCTTCCGTGTGGTCAAAAGGGAAAAGGGTATATTCTAACTATTTGAGGCAAGAGGGAATATTTGATAAAATCAGAAAAGATGAGAAGTAAAGGATCTTTTTGCAAATAAGGTTTTAGAGATATCCTATCTAAGGCTTTCCAGTTTCTAGGGTCACGTCCTACAGTCAACATGTGCTCTGATACCATCTCTGTAGTGACCTGACCTCAAAGGGTCAAGCCTCTGTGTATCCGTGCCATCCATGGATCAGTATGCTGGCACACACAGTACATCAATGTATATATCAAAGTGCAATCACATGTATAAATAACGTAAAACTGATATATACCTCATAAGTCTCAGCGGAAACAATCAAATGAGGGTGGAGTCCCATCAACGCCAGCGGCAAGTTGAGTGTAGACCGTAACCCTGTACCGTACTCTTACTCGTCGGAAGAAAAATATCTGCAACATGAGACGTTGCAGCCGTGTAGGTCAGTACATTGAATGTATCGGCAAGATCACTGTAAGAAAAGACAGATGATAAAACTATACTATATGCAATTACTACAAAAAAAAGACACATCCGTGATATTTTGGGCCGAACTAATTTTTTTCCTGGCATGCTTATGACACTTCTATGACGATAATTGTGACAAAAGCACGTATCATCATAGATGTGATGGGCTCCTACTTCTATGACAAAAAATCATGACAGAAAATGGGCTTTTCGTCCTGGGCGGGTCGGGGACGCACCTGCATGACATTCTTTGGGCCATCCATGATGGAAAAAATCATGGTAGAAGCAAGGGCGAGGAAAATATCGGGGAGTTTCTGGTTACGGTGGGTGGTCGGGGCCGAGCGATGCACGGAGGTTTGCGCGTTTCTCTCGTACACGTACGCGCGTGTGTGCGAGGCGTTGGGCTCTAACTGAACCCGAGCGAGAGGCGTTCGCTTACTGAACCCGAGCGATTGCACTGCTAGCTACGTTACTGAACCCGAGCGATCGATCCCTTGGCTGTTAACTGAACCCAGGCGATTCCTTCCCTACTGCTGCTAACTGAAGCCGATCGAACCTGCCGCCTCTTGATGAACAGTGACCATTGTTGGGGGTTGGATGAGCAGTTCCCGATGGGGGTTGGATGAATAGGACCCTGTGGTAGTAGAGGCCGTTGCCGCTGGATGAACAGGACCCCGATCGAGAGCTAGGAGGACGCCACACACCCGAGCCGGTTGGGGGTGGATGAACAGGACCCCGTGGAGGCTCTACGAACAGTAGCCGGTGGAAGCTGGATGAATAGTAGCCCATGGATGAACTATAGCTGGTGGAGGCTGGAGCGAGGCAGTAGACAGTGGATGAACAGTACCCCCCCGTGGAGTCCCGTTTTGCGGTACGCCACACCCCTCCCGATGAACAGGACCCCGTTTCGACCGTAGGCGCTCCAACACAAGTCTGTTTCCTTCGTTTTGTGGTACGCCACACCCCTCCCGATCAACAGGACCCCGTTTCGACTGTAGGCACTCGAACAGAAGTCCGTTTCCTCCGTTTTGCGGTATGCCAGACCCTTCCCGATGAATAGGACCCCGTTTCGACCATACACGGTCGAACAGAAGGCCGCTTCCTCTATTCTACGGTACGCGAGACCTCGTTTCGGCTGTTCCGTCCAAGCCGGATGGCTCCCGATAAACAGGACGTATTCTGACCCAGTCGGTTGCCTCCCGATGAACACGCCACCGTTTCCTTCGTTCCGACCCAGCCGGTTGGCTGCCGATGAACAGGACGTCGTCCCTGTAGCCATTCGAGACCACGCCCGTATGTATGTACGTGGCCATCTTTTTTGCAGCATAGCTGTCGTATGTGTACAGGATTTGGACGGGACTGCCTGAACTGCTACCGCTCCTTACTTGGCCACGGTTCATCGTGGCAGATAGACCGATCGACCGATATGTACACAGACAACGCTACGTACGCTTCGACCGGGTGGGTCCCAGCTATCAGGGAGGACAAGGAGGCACTTCCTTGCGTGCAAATATATAGCTGGCGGGTCCCAGCGGTCAGGGGCAGAATCATATATTTTTTGCCCGTAATAATGAGGCACTTCCTTGCGTGCAAGATGTTGTTGGTGGGTCCCAACTGTCAGGGGCAGGAATAAGGAGGCACTTCCTTCCTTGCGAAGATATACATGGTGGGTCCCAGCTTTCAGGGGGAGGAATAATTTTGTTTTCGTGTAATAAGGAGGCGGTTGCATGCGTGCGTCCATGGACCTGGTGTGTCCCCACTGTCAGCCTCTCCACGTACAGTCCTCTTCCGATGACTCTCGTTTGTTGACCATGTTGACCATGCCGCGCCGAGCGCACCAAGGCGATGGACGACGGCGAGGCCCCAGACGGCAATGAGCCGGTGATGGGAAGTCGTGGCAGTGGAGTCGCAGACGGAGAGGTGTACGAGGGTTCACTGATTCTGGTGCGGCATGGTTCTGCAGTCGGCGGAGAATAACAGGAGGTGTGGAGGGATGGCTTGGCCGGCGGTGGGGTAGCGCTTCACAGTGAAGCATGCTAAGCAGAGCTGCTAGCAGCCGGAGGCGGGAGCAGGTGGTCCCGGCAGCGCTGGAGGAAGAAGACGAGAGATTGAAGATGAATGCCGGCCGTTGGATGTAAATCCAACGACTATCGATGTCAGAATCATTTGTTGACTAAGTTGACAACGCCTTGCATTGGCCTCGACCTATTGGCCCATATTTCAGCCTCCAAAAATGTCGCACATATTCAACCCATTATTTTAGAATTTACCGTCCATTCGCTGCGCTGGGTGAACAAATAATGTAGCGTCCATGCAGCCCATTTATTTTTTTTCTAAAAACTACAGCCCATTTGCACTTTCTAGAAATACACGAATTTGCTAGCCTTGGTGAACAAATAATGTAGCGTCCATGCGGTTCATTTATTTTTTCCTAAAAAATTACAGCCCATTTGCACTTTCTCGAAATACACGATTTTGGTGGGCTGGTTATAATTATAATGTTGGGTTGGGCGCAACAATGTAAAAAATAAACAGGGGCTGAGCATTTTGTTATAAATATATTTAAATAATAAGTGCTTTATTTACATTGGTCCTTAAATCTTACCAAGCTTTTGTACACAATCACCTGTATTTTCGTTGACCTTAAGTAAAAAAAAAACAGGATTTTATTGTTAAACATTTATTTTTATAAGTTCATAATACGTGGGATATTTTTTTTCTTATATATGTAAGTATCTATTAAATATATAATGATAATAACAATAATATATAATAACAAATAAAATAATATAAATATATATAATATAGTTAGTAGGGAAACATAAATGGACCTGGCGTTCCTATTCTTATATAGAAAAATAGAACAGACCTCTGCGTTTTCTTCAAAAATGTACATAAGTTGGGCTGCGGATGTTTAAGGAAAAATAAAACTAGGATGGGAGGGCCATAGGCCGGTCGATACATGACGGCCCTAAAAAAAAATACAAACCAGCATGTCGTGGGCTGCACATGTTAAAAAAGAAAGCCTAGACTGGGCAGCCCACAACCCAGCTGGTACTTGTTGGCCCACTGATAATAAATGATACCTGCCAGCTCCCCGATGACTCGCTTCGCTATAAATTTATCACCTTTAGTAACTACGTTGACAAACCCGTGGCCCCCAACATCAGTATAGCATTAGGAGGAAGTATTTTTTCAATGAGGCTGGTCATAGTGGGAGTAACATAGGTAGTAACATAGATGCCACATAAGCAAAAATGGTGAGGTGGCAAGTAGTTAATGAGGAGAGAGGCAAATAGAGTAACATAATATGTTACCATCACATAGCGCTTCCAAATGCAAAATGAGTCTACAAAGTAATAAATGAAAACATCTATGTTACCACATATATGACACTACCCACTATGAAGGTAGTAACACAGACTAGTAACATATGCATGTTACTAGTCTAAGTTACTCTCCACTATGACCAGCCTGAGGCACTTGCTTGCGGCCATGGATCTGGTGGGTCCCGACTGTTCACCTCTCCACGTACAGTCCTCTCCAGATTCCTCTCGGTTGTTGAGCATGTCCACAACGGCAGACAGCGGCGCCGCGGCGAGCGCACAAAGGCGTAGGATGACATCCAGGCCCCGGAGGAGAACACACCGGAGCCGGGGAAGACGTGCTACAGTAGTGGTAGGTGTTGTGCCTAATTTCTAGCGAAAGTACTGGAGTAGCCCAGTGGCCGAGTTCCACTCCCCAACTGCTGCTCCGCCCGGGTTCGATTCCACTTGATGCAGTGAAAATATCCACAAATTTTTGCCCCTGCCTCTGACATGTGGGTGCCCATTGTCATCTACGCACATCACCTCCAACACTGCCAAAACTTCGTCCCTCGGTTTCTCTGTCATTCGCACACTCAACATTGTGTGGGCATTTAAAAAATATCATATCTTTTTGACTATGCATCATATGAAGATGTGCTATGCATGAATGTTGATCAGCATGATGTTAACTGGATGGTAGTTCCATTTTTGACCATGAATAAAACTTCCAACATGATGTTATCCCTGTTTGAAAAGGGCGTGTTAATATAAATGCTCTGCCTCTGAAACTTGCAGTTTCTTATCTGAAACTGAAAGTTGCAGTTTCTTCTCTGAGAATCACATTGTCTGCACTTTTATATGAAACTACATTTTTTAAAGTGCTAAAAATAGATCTCTAGAATTCATAAAATACTTCATATGCTCAATACTGCAAATCTAAAATTCAAAAGACATTCATATCTGAAAGTACTCTCAAATCTGAAACACAAAACACAACTCACAACCTGCAAATACTAACAACCCTAAGCTCCTCCTCAGACTATTTGGGAGGGGGAGTCCCCTCCTATTCATCGGCGGTAGACAGCCGCCCCGTGGGACGAGGTGAACGGCGAGGGAGAGGATGGCGGGGGAAGCGTCGTCGCGCCAACTGTTTTTCTCCTCTTGCAGTTGGGTTTGGTCGACGAAGACTCCACCGGCTCGCTTTGCCACGGCACCCTCACAAACGGCACCATGTAGATGCTCGATCATTCAATCTCGGGTGGATGCTCCATCTTGGATCGATACTCCCACCACCGCAGCCTCACGATCGGATCCAGTGAATTTGTTTGCTCCATGGCCCAGAGGAGCAGCTCTATGTACTCTGTTGCGACTCCCTCCCAGTGTATCGCCTCCTTTTCGCTCTTTTCCAGATATTTGGCCATCGCTGTCGCCGTCGCCGCTAATTGCTCCGAGTTGTCAAACCAAGACTGTATCTCCAACATCCTAGCTAGCTTCACAGGGTCGCCGCCTGTGAGCCACACATATCGGTTGTAGTCCTCCATCGATCTACTTCTCCACAGCACCTTCACTCACCGGCGGTGGTTTTTGAATGGAAGAGGAGAGGAGCGGCGCTGGTTTTGGATTAGAATGGGAGAGGAGTGGCGGTGGTTTCGAAATGGAAGAGGAGAGGAGCGGCGCTGGTTTCGGATTGGAACAGGAGAGGAGCGGCGGTGGTTTTGAAATGGAAGAGGAGAGAAGCGGCGCTGGTTTTGGATTGGAACAGGAGAGGAGCGACAGTGGTTTTGAAATGGAAGAGGAGAGGAGCGGCGCTGGTTTTGGATTGGAACAGGAGAGGAGCGGTGGTGGTTTAAGAGGAGAGGAGCGGCGCTGGTCTTGGAAGTATTTTTTTTGTTTTGCGTATTTTGGGTCAAAGTTTGACCACGTACTTTATTTGACAAGCAAAATGTGAATGCATGTCATCAAAAATTGTATCGTTTGGTTCGTATCTTAATGTACTTTCAAATTATATTATTTTTGCAATGTATAACATATATTTTATTTGTGAAAATCATGGTCAAATATGACCCAGAATACAAGGGAGACTAGTTAATGTGGGGTCGCTTTCTTAATTGAAGGGTAAATTGATTTTGATTTTGATCCAGTCACAGCACGCCGGCCCTCTCGTCCAATCCTAAATCGCTGCTGCACGCTCCTCTCCATCT
This sequence comes from Thinopyrum elongatum, assembly GCA_011799875.1. Lineage (NCBI taxonomy): Eukaryota > Viridiplantae > Streptophyta > Magnoliopsida > Poales > Poaceae > Thinopyrum > Thinopyrum elongatum. Next base: position 402,611,413 of record CM022297.1, on the reverse strand, counting down.
TCTCCATTGCAAAACCACCCCCTCTCCTCTCCATCTTCTCCATTGCAAAACCACCGTCTCGCCTCTCCCTCTTCTCCATTGCAAGACCACAGTCTCTCCTCCCATTTTCCAAAGCTAGCACCGGACCTCTCAGAAGGACATCTATGGAGAGGATGCAGTAGCGAATCGGGCAGATCATCGGCGGTGACCAGGCAAAGTTAGCCAGGTTGAAGGAGATCCTTACTTGGTTTGAGAACGAGTGGGAGATTTTGAGGACGGCGAGGGCCATGTGGCATTGTATGCGAAAGAGCGAGACAGCGGCGATGTACTCCCTGGCGGCAGTCACGCCGCAGTCCTTCGAGTTCATCGAGTATCTCCTCTGGGCGATGGAGCAAACAGATTCGCCCAAGGTGAAAGTCAGGCGGAGGTGGGGGCGTACAGGTCGAAGGTCGAGCATCCAGAGGATAACGAATCAATCGAGTACGGTGTGCCGTTCATGAGGGTGCAGTGCCAGCCGGAGCCACAGGAGTATTCGTTCTCCCACCGCAAGAGGAGGCCGGATGGCGCGACGTCGCTTCCCCGCCGTTCTCCATGGTTCCCTCGCCGCTCGCCTCATTTCAACGGCGGCGGTAGGGTTTAAGGTAAGCTTCGCACTAACCTAATCTTCCATCTGCTCATGCTTACAATCAGTGTGACGGCTAATGAAAATCATACGGGTAAGTACTGGGTAGTACTCCGAGTCTCCGAGTACTATGCCAATCACCCTAAAATAGCTCTGGACCAAAAACAAAGTTGTGACACTGTGTAGAAATAAAGAAAAATCGATTGGTGCTTCTTTCAGAAAAGAGTACTCCCTAGAAAAGTGCCAGTATAAGCTACTAGTATTTGATTAGAGGATTCGCTGCCGAGAAAGATCCGTCCACAGAGAGCGCCACCCATCCCACCGGTGGTGGATGCCAATGCTTAGATGGAGCATGGTTGGTGTCGGTAATTTTTACTTGGCACCTCACACTCTGCATATATGCCGGTTCCATCCGTACATTTGTGCAGTTCCACCAAAATGCAGCTGAATAACCCTGTTTGCACAGATAATGAAAAAGCATGATTACATTATAGTGGCACTAGTTGATGAAACATACACTAATAAATAGAAGCAACTCCATTTTCTTAATGTGAAAATATTGCGATAGTATCACAGTATGCCATGCTGCGAGGGCGAGATGGGCCCTGCGACGCCTCATACGGTAGGCCTCATACTGGAAATTGACCCAATTCTCCCCAATACACTTTCTGCCAGTGATGAACATCAGTGTACAACGGTAGTACAAGGAGGGGCCTTGAGACATTCCAATCTCTATTTTTGTGCAGATCAACTAAAATTAAGCACCCCAGTTTGCAGAAACACTTAAACATTAACAATTGGACTAGTTGATGAAACATATACTAACAGAGAGAAGCACTTTCTTTATCTACATTGGAAATGAAATGATAGAGAGGACACTAGCTCTATTTTAACTGTATTATTACTTCATTTTATCAGTGGCACTAGGGTCGAGCAGGTGGCAAGCGAGGTGTACCATGCGTCGCAAGGATGGAGGCCGGGGGTGCTTAGACTGGGATGCTGAAGCTGGCTCTTTCAGTCCCTATCTTCCCCCCTGATGTTTTTGTGGTAGCTTTTGGGTTGCAATCCAAACTTGGTCGAGCTGGGGCTGCGTCCCCCTACCTGCCTAGCTTATGTGTCAAACTTGTCTCCTGCTAGTACTCAGTCCGTTCTAGTAGTAGTTGCATAACTGCCCGTTTACACTGAGATGTTGTCGGATAATGGTTCTCTATGATTGGGTTTCTTTAATGAAATCAGATGAAACCCCCTCTTTCGATATATAAAAAAAATCAGTGGCACTAGCGGTGCCAAAACATTGCCTCAAATTAATAGTGCCACTAGATTAAGGTGCAAAATAATAACATCACTACTTTATCATGGCAGTGCCAAAACAGTAGCACAAAAGCAGAGTCAACATGCAGGATCTTTGGCAAATGGTCGGACCAAAAAGGAACATACCTCGTGATGGGAACCATATCTGCAGTCAATGCCATCATAGAAGGGATGACACCAGTCACCAACATGGATGATTCAATTCATGGGACCTTTTTGTGCAGTTCACCTAAAATGAAGCAATGTTTGCATCATGCAGTTAGCAAGTACTTGGTCCCATGAGCTAGCAGCTTCTTCTTCATTAGTTGCAATAAAATTGAGCAACATCAAGGTTGGTCGTGAAGCTCGTGGAATGTTCAACTATAATTTGGATATCATTTTGTGCAGTTCAACTAAGATCAAGCGTGAAATGTATATCTTTGTTTGCACAAAAAGGTGGAAAGGAGGGTGACTAACAAGTGATGAAACATACATCAAATGAAAAGAAGCATGTTCCTTATCTGAATGGCAATCCTACAAGGACAGTAGCAATTTCTAAAGCAGCAACATTGCTAGATATTAGTGTGGGATTAGGATTAACTATGACAACCGTTAAATACGACATTACTTTAATGGTGCCATTGCTTCATTTTACCAGCAACATTACATTAACAACTACTAAAGAGTTGGTATTTGGGCATGGGAGAGTAGGCGGACCAGGACAGTTGCATTTCTAATGAAAATAAGCAACTTATCTTAATGGGAAATTTAGCAGGACATGAAAAACAGTGCCATTGATTCATATTACTAGAGGCATTACATTGAAAACAACATTGGTTTAAAGTTTCCTTACTTTAACAGTGGGACTACTACATTTTACCAGTGGCATTACATAAGAGGGGCTCGGGGCAACAAACATCCAAACAGGATATCTGGGTTGGTCCCATTTTTGTTTGGTATAGCCACCTTATACTGTGTGAGGCTAGCAAATCTAGTGCTGGACATACTCTGTTGATTTGTCCCCCAGTCCCCACTTTCTTTCCTTTTTCAACCAATAGATCGGTTTATATCGAGTTTGTACTGCGTTTCCCTTTATTTCCCTATTAGACCAAGAGACCAGTTGGATAGCCAGTCTTTGCTACTTTTTGCCCCCATTATTTCCTCTTTCGACCAAGTACTAGATTCAGGTAACAAATCTTCCCACACCCCCCACCCACTTTCTTCCCTGTTTGAACCAAGTAGTATTAGATTCGACTGCATGAAGTAGTTTTACCTCTTAACAGTAAAAATTAGGTGGCTTTCGAACAGCCGATCGATCCTATCTATGAGGGGGCCTGAGAAATAGTAAAAGATACAAATGCAGCGACATGAGGAGCTGGGGCGGTAGAGCAAGGCCGGTTTCGAAGGAAGTTATACCAGAGGATCGCCGGGATGTCGCTAGGTGGGCGGCGGGAGGCCGGATCTGCCCACACTATGGCAGCGAGGAAGAAGGGGTCGGAGGCCCTCCCTAGTCGGCGCTGCGTGGGAGAGAACGGCAAGGCACGCTGATCGGGACGCGCCGGCAGTGGGTAAGAGCCGTTGCCGAGGACGACCGCATGAACATTGGACCTTCTCACCTTCCCCGACGGAGGGGATCCAGCTAGATCTATGACCAGCGGTGAGCAGAGAGAGTGTGGCCACCGCTTGTTTAGATCTGGAGAGGACAAGAGAGTGTGAAGAGAGCAACACTAGCAAGCAAGCGCGGAGGCTCCTGCCTATACTGGAGTAGTTTTCTTTTTTCTACCAGAGCCAGCTTGACCTCGTCAATGACTGTCGAGAAGTCTTCATGCATGTGCCCCGAAGGCGCAGTTGTCGTCATTTTGATCTGAAGCACCAGATTAACATATAACATGAAAAAATGCCACATGACAAGAAACCATAACCTCACTGCCCTAATATTGCGAGATGACAAGAAACCTTTTTTTAGATTTCTCATCAGAACTACAGCCCTGTACAACATAGCCTGCATGATATGTAGACGATAGCCAATCCAGCCGTCTGCTAGAGTCTGGTCACATGCATGGACGAACTGATCTCCCGTGTCGTGCAGGGATCGTCCAGGCACCGATGTGTGTACAACACTGCTCCAGTACTATCGCTCGTCTCTCTCTCTTCTATTAACTCAGCCGACTTGCGGGGACGGGGGAGTGTGCCTATGGTCAGTTCTCAATTGCGGTCCCACATGTGTGTGCAAATGCAATATGACGCGCGTTCCATTCGGTGAGTGGCGTGCCAGACTGACCGACCGACCGACCGTCTGGGGTGCGACGCGAACGCGACGGGTGTGCTGTATACATGTGTACCGCTGTTTTCTTCAGGCTTTGCTCCATGCCGCAATCCATGGATAGAAAATTATATTTAAAAGTCGAGGGCGGGGCTTTTCCCGCGCGGTAGGCGGGGCAGTTCCACCTAGTCGGTTCGACAGAGAGGCGAGAAGATGAGGGAGTAGACTGCTGCAAACATAGGGCTGTGTGATTTGACGGCTCGTTATTGTTGGGCCGGTGGGGCCCTGTGGTTTGACTTGCCATTATCATTATTACTGCGGCGCTACGCCCGGCGTGATTCTCCCCTGACCCCGTCCATGGTATACAGGTGCTAAGACCAAGTACTCTACAATAATGGGCTTATAGCCCGCTTACATGGCACTTTTGCTTATATGTCGAGGAGAGAGACATGGGCAAAATGGTGGGAGTGGGCTCTTGTGCAACACCCTAGCTACTTACTCCTTGGCAAATGCAATAAATACTACGAAGAAAGAGATAGAGAGAAGTAAAAAAAATACCCTTATAGCTAACCTTGTTGTATGAGTGACTATAAGTGATGACTATGTATGACATGCCAACATCAGATAGCCTAACGCACCTGGACGGAGGAAGTAGTTTCATGCATGTGAATTAGGCAAAAAAAATGCTCATTTATGGCCGTCTGAAATCTCCAAGGGCGCGACCGCGCGAGCGAGGCGACGGTCGTGGTAGGCGCGACCATGATACGGGCTGCTGACAGCCCTTGGATCTGAGATCGAACGGTCGCATGCTAAGTTGCTGAAAATTTGCAGAATAACCCTCCAGGATAGGATATTCACCCATAGGTCTAGACTCACGCCATGCAACTGTTCGATCTCAGATCTAAGGGCTCTCGGAAGCCCATATCATGGGAGCATGGAAAGCTTCATATCACCTGTAATTTTCCTGACGCTTGACGTGCGAACACGCAGATGCTATACTGTCAGGCCTACGAAGTGGGTCTAGTAGACATGACATCTAATTGGGCCCCCATAGTACTGTGCATGAATCCATTTATCCACTGGGCAAGCCACTACCTTGCCGTTCGCACGCCCCACTCAGCATTTTTACAATCGGAAAACCGCTAGCAGTTCGCTCCTACTCGTCCCGGCCGTCCTTTAACATTACGGCAGTTTGCTACTAGTCATCTGTCCTTTCACATTACAACAGTTCCACTAATCCTAACCCTCCTCTAAAATCCATGGCGTCCCAAATCTCCATGATCGGCAGTGAGTACAAGGTTAGAACCATCACCGGCGATGAGTTCGACGTCATCTACACCCGTTCTTCCGCGACGGTGAAAGGATGCCTTGCTCGCTTCAAACGCATGTTTGAAAAGTCAGATGGTGATGAGTGGGTCGCTGGGCTAGATGTTGAGTACACCACAGTCCTGGGAAAAGAGAAGAATCTAAAGGAGGAAGAGAAGAAGAAGCCCGCCGTGATCCAGGTTTGCGTGCATAACTTGTGCTTGGTCTACCACATATGCCATGGCGATGTTAAGTGCGAGGATTATAAGAACTTCCTCGCGGACGACAGAGTCAAATTCGTTACTGTAGACTTTCGTAACGACGAGGAAGTCCTGGGTCGGATAGGCCTCGTTGTAGGCCAGCCCTTCGACCTCCAGAAGAATAGGTTGGTGTCCTCCCGTCAGCCTTCAATGCTGACCCTGGCAGGAGCCATGGTTGATCCTTCATACGGAAACTGACAAAACCTGACCACAAGTTTCATCTTGCATGGGAGTGGAATTTAATAGATAAAGACCACATCCAGTATGCTGCAATGGATGCCTACCTTTGTTTCAATATCTACAAGGGTTGGATGAAGAGCGAGAGCCTAGTGTGCGGTTCAAGCAAAGAAGTATCGGCCAAGAGGAAGAGGGACAAGGACGAAGTCGAGGACGTGGATGAGGAGTCCGAGTAAGGTGGCAGTGTCACTGCTCATGGTGGTTCTAATGCAGTGTCTACCGGATTAGTTGCTTAGTTTAATTTCAGAGTGCTTAGTTTTATTTCAGGGGTGTGTTGTGCTGATCCCCCAACAGAACTATGTTATGTTCTTTCTCATTACTTTAACTCTTCAGTACATGCATACTTGTATTTCTTACAGTTCATCTTGTAGTTGGTAGTACTACCACTCATTTCTTCACATTATATACGTACAATATATATGGCCAACATCATATAGCCAGCAGTTGGCTATACTATTAACCACGCTCTAAGCATGCCACATACGCAAAACACTTAAATGAGATATGTAATTCTAAAAAGAAAACTTAAATGAGAGAAGTTTACCCAAAGCATGAAGGAGTTTAGTTGCCAAATAATTTAATAGGTATGCCAATTTCTTTAATAGACTTTAGCACCCCATCTAAGCACGTACTACTACCTTTTTTAATAGTACTACATGCATAATTCGGCGACGAGCGCTCTCTATATGTATCACCTTTTTTCTTTAATTTCATCTTGTTAGTTTTGCTCCATGGCGCAATCCATCGATACTACTACTGTACAAAAGTACATTTAAAAGGCTAGAGGGCGGGGCAGTCTCGCTTGGTCGGTTTCACGAGAGGCGAGGGCCTTTGTGATTTGATGGCTCATTACTGCTGGAAGGTGGTGCCTTGTGATTTGACTGCTCGAATAAATGTTGCCGACGACCTGAGGAGGAGCAAAGAACCATGCGGTATACTCAAGTTTTCCACTGGAGTAGTAGTAGTACGACGGAGGAGCGTGAAACATGGCAGCCCAGTGCGATATGGCGATAAAAAATGATCTAATTTTCTAGTCATCGATCCCACGGCGCCGCTCATCGTTAGCATTGTTCTACTAGCAAGATGCCCATGCGTTGCACGGAACATGAAGATGCATTTGTATGACTAGTTTATCTTGTGGGAAAAAAGGATGAACGAGGGAAGGCCTTATTTGCAAATGTGGAGAGGGGTGTGGGTATCTTTTTGCAAAATTGCCATAGTTTCCTTCCTATCCATCAGATATAAATCGGACGGCCTATATTGCAGTATGGCAGGCACACCATCATCACCAACTCTGTTTTTTAGAAGAGTAGAGATTCGTGCCTCGCAGAGAACGTGACACATGCGGTGAAACACCCGAAGCAAAAGAAGAAGGAAGATTACCCCCCCAAAAAAGAAGGAAGACGCAGCCACAAGTCTGGGGCGCTGCTCTCTACTTCATGAAGAGTTGACCGCGGAGTCCTAACTGCTTCTTCATCGCCTCCACGACCTTCATCTCCTCGCTCATCTCCTCCGCCATCTTCTTCATTCTGTCCATGACGCGGGATTTATCGACGCGAGCGTTCATCATCTCTTCCATGGCCGCATTACGTACCTTGACAGCAGCCGGGTGCTCGATGTGGAGCTTCGCCAACTCCTCCTTCTGTTCGATGATGAGGGCGTGCAGCATCTTCACCGAGGAACTACTCTTCTCATGCAGCTTCTTCCAGCCGGCGTTCTCCTCCTTCAGCAGGTCGAGCTCATGGCGGAGCTTCGCCTTGTCCTCCTGAAGTTGCAGGATTTCTCCGGTCGCCTTCTTACCCGAGGCAATGCTCTCCTTCAGCAGCTTCACCAAGCCAGCGGTCAACTCCTCCTGGTTATTGAGCTCAGCGGGCATGTCGTCGAGGCTCTCCTTCAGTAGCTTCACCAAGCCGTCGGTCAACTCCTTCTGCTTATTGAGCTGAGCAGGCATGTCGTCGAGGGATAACGACTCCAGCACCGCCAGCTCGGCATGTTCGCCTCCGTGGCTAGGGCGCTCCTGGGAGCCCTCGCCTGCCCGTGAGAGATCTTTCGAGCCCCCCGTGAGGCGGCGAGCCCTCTGTTTTTTTTCCGCGGCCTTGGTCGCCGCTCCCTTCTTACTAGTAGTTCTCAACCTAGAGCTCTGCACACCGGCCATGGCATGGAAGGACGAACAAGAAAGACTAATGAGGAGGAAGGTAGAGTAATTTTCGGCTAGGTAGTTCCCCTTTTTATAACCTAGTAGTATAAGTACTAAAACCTGCATAGTGGGAACACGTTCATGTTTGATAGGTGTGAACAGGTTTGCACTTGATTATAGCATGGTAGTACTACTACTAGTACTTTGGAATGTGATGGGAACAAGCTAAAGATTTGTTGATGGTTTTGGTTTCAAAGCCCGAAACGGCTCCCGATGAGTTTCCTTGAACACAAATTTCAAGTACTACTCAAATGCGGTCGCACATGTCAGTGATGTACCTGGTCGTATATGTCAGACCAAGCCGATGCGTGTCCCTTCGGTGAGACGCGGGTCCGACCGACTGTCAAGTATTACGCGATGGAGACTTGTGGCTATCGGGTGATTGTCAGGACCAAGCATTCAAAAACTCGTGATAAATCAATGACCATCTTTTTCCAAACAACCAAGTATTTTCACAGAAATACAATACATATAGATGGAGTGATTGTCATGGTTGCAAAGCGCCATGGCGCCGCAAGTTCACTGCATCGCTGGCGGGGAAGGAGGGCAGCTCGCCAGCTCACCTCGCCTATGATGCATGCCCAGCGGCGCCGCCGCAGCTGGTCCCACGATTTGGCTTCTCCTACCACCCATTTGAACAGTTGCACCGGCTGCTCATGCCATTCCGCAGGCATGCGCGTTCTTTCCTCCGCAGTCGACTCCGTGAATATGATCTCTACCATTAGCCCTAGCTCGAAATCAACGCGATGCTGCCAGATGCTGACATCCCTCAACATCTCTCCCCTGAGATCGACTTGCGCCTCCGCCTTGTGCTTTGCCAGGTGCAGCTCCTTCGAACTTGTCTCCAGTCAATGCGACGCTTCCTCGATCCGATTTGCCCTTGCTGCCCACCACCTGAAACGCAGCCCTGGCATGTCCTCCAGCACCACCGATCTGTGATTCCAGAGCAATGGATCCCCTCTGAAACACATGTGGGTTTTGCTCAAAGGCGGCAGTGCTGCGGGCCGCAATGAGAGGGTAGCCCGCGGGATCCTGGTATCTAAGGGATTATCCATGGCGGGATCCGGTGGGCGAGGCGGGGAGGCGAGCATAGGCGCTGGGAGAGCCCTACGAGGCTAAGATAAAGATAGTACTACTCCACTCTGTCCATATTTAAATACAAAGGCCACCAACAGTAACCCAGGCAAAAATTGATCATGCTGCCTGTGTCCTGGTTTATTGGCCCCCTTTTTATTTTGTGCCAATTTTTGACCAAAAATTTAACTAAGAAAATGTTAATGCATGTCACCAAAAATTATATCATTGGAATCACATTTGAACATAGTTTTCGATGACATTACTTTTTATGACATGCATAAATATTGTGTTACTTAAAATTGGATTTTTTTTGAAACTATGATGATTTTTATAGCAAATTCGGAAACTATACACCCTAATGCATAAAAATCAAAAGTATCACCCCGTCGGCCTCCTGTTGGCCGAAGAGGACTCTTCGGCCAACCGTTGGCCAAAGAGTCCCTCTTCGGCCAACACCTGCTCTCCTGTTTTAGAAAATTCATATCAATTAGGATTTTTAGTATTTTAATTTGATTCTTTTTGCATTAGATTAGAAATTTTATGAAGTTTCTGTAGATATCAAGTTTGAATAGATTTGAAAGTTTGAATTTGAATTTTTATGAATTTGCTCAAATCACTAGATTGCCTATAATTTGAGCTAGGAGTATTCTTTTAGATGATTCTTTTTGCTACTAGTTCTTGTGACTTTGTTTATCAGTAGTAATTAATTGGTGAATTTTAGGATTATTTAAAATTAGGTTTTTATGAAAATAGTTCTATTTTAGTGTTTTATAGGTTTTGTGCTATTTCTTTTAATTTTAATTGCTTTAAATTGTTTTCTTTAGTTTTTTTTGACATATTCTTTTAGTTTCTGTTAAGTTATCAGTACCTATTTTATTTGTAGTAATTTTTTTTTGTATTTTATTTCTTTTATCCTACTAGAAAACTTGTTTTGAGCTTCATAGGAGTTTATATTTAAAAGTTCCTTATAAATCCTGTACAACCATTGCCATTTTATACATGAAAATAATATACTTTCCCGCGATCTTTTTCCCTCCATTTTCTTTCCCTCCATTAAGTAGGTGCGGGTGGCCTGCAAGGACCTTTGAGGAGATACGAAAAGAACTTCTCAGGTTGCATGTAAGGTGGAAGAAGCAACAACATAAGGGTGAAGCATTTCTAAAGGCTGCAGCAGAACATACTTATTTATGGACCCAAGACAGCGAGGACGAAGACGATATTTTCATGCCGAGCACCAAGGGCAAGAGTACCGCATCGTCGAAGGGCAAGAGTACCGCATCGTCGAAGGGCAAGAGTGCTGCATCGACGGAGGATGACGATGATGCCTTCTTGTGGAGTGTGAAACACTGTCTGAGAGAAGTCATAAGTGTTAAAACACTTATGACTTCTCTCAGACAGTGTTTCACACTCCACCAGCAGCACCGACACAAGAGACACAGACCTTGTCAGACGATGTTATCTACGGTCGTGGACACCGTCAGGCTCGTTTTATAAGTTGAGAAGAGAAGATGGCGAGAAAGAAGGCGGAAAAGAAGATTGCGGGAGAGAATGGCGGGAAAGAAAATGGCGGGAGAGAATGACGGGAAAGAAAATGGCGGGAGAAAATGGAGGGAGAGAATGGCGGGAGAAAATGGCGGCAAAGAAAATGACGGGAAAGAAAATGGCGGGAGAAAATGGCGGGAAAGAATGGCAGGAGAGAATGGCGGGAGAAAATGGCGGCAAAGAATGGCGGGAGAAAATGGAGGGAAAGAACGGCGGGAAAGAAAATGGAGGATAAAAGAAATAAAATACAATTTTTTTACTACAAATAAAATAGGTACTGATAACTTAACAGAAACTAAATGAATATGTCAAAAAACTAAAGAAAACAATTTAAAGCAATTAAAATTAAAAAAATAGCACAAAACCTATGAAACACTAAAACAAAACTGTTTTCATAAAAGCCTAATTTTAGATAATCCTAAATTTCGCCAATTAATTACTACTTATAAACAAAGTCACAAAGAACTAGTAGCAAAAAGAATCATCTAAAAAAATACTCCTAGCTCAAATTATAGGCAATCTAGTGATTTGAGCAAATTCATGAAAATTCAAACTTTCAAATCTATTCAAACTTGATATCTATAGAAACTTCATAAAATTTCTAATCTAATGCAAAAAGAATCAAATTAAAATACTAAAAATCCTAATTGATATGAATTTTCTAAAACAGGAGAGCAGGTGTTGGCCGAAGACCGACTCTTTAGCCAACGCCTCTTTGGCCAACGGTAGGCCGAAAAGTCCCTCTTCGGCTAACAGGAGGCCGACGGGGTGATACTTTTGATTTTTATGCATTAGGGTGTATATTTTATGAATTTGCTATAAAAATCATCATAGTTTCAAAAAAATTCCTTAAAATTATGGTAAAAAATTGGCACAAAATATGAAGGAGACCAATGGAAGTAGCAACCCATGATTTAACTACTCGCATGCACGCAGTGGAGTAGTAATGTCATTCTCAACTACTTCCTCCCTCACGTCCACTCAATTTGCATGCGTTGTATTAATTGACCATCAATGAAGTGAACGACTTTACACACGTCAAATTATCACATGGGGTGGATCTTCGTACAAAAATGCGTCCCACTGTGTACCCGCGTGTGCGTGCGAGGGAATAAGTGCGTGCGTGCACATCTTCGCTTCATGCACGTACTGCCAATGTGTGTGAGAGAGGACGAGTACATTCTTCTGGAACCAGCAGCACGTCACTATGATCAATCCACACAAGGAGGTCACGACAACGCCTCCAGATGTGCCACGTGGCTTCATGGATGCCCCCCACATCATTTTAATCATAATATATTAACTGAAAAAGGGAGAGACACTGTGTACCGTGCCATTGGAATTCCAATTTACGTGCTTTGCACATACTGGAAGTACTAGTAAGGTACACGTGCATTGCACGCATGAGATTTGGCAACCAAATTATGAAAAATACCACACTATAGCATGTAAGCTTTGAGTCATATATGCATGATGTAGACGTTCGTTTAATTATTATAGTTCATCTCATTCAAAATCAATTAGTTTTTATAAAAAAGTTAATCTATTTTATGATTCATGGAATCGTGCGTTGTAAAGCATAAAGTAAAAACAAATAATGGCAATTCAACTAGAAAAAAAGTTTGGGCAATTATGATACATAAGATTCTAGAAAAAAGGAGAAGTCCTTGTGTCTTGAGGTTTGTGCATTATTCTTAAGTTCAGCCATGGAGTCTTCTAGATTGTACATGTGGCAGAATCTGGTGGAATGTAGATGATATCCAACGGCCAGTAGTGCTCAGATTTGCCATCTCTGCACCGTCGGATTGGCTTCATCCAATGACCATCTTTCAAAGTTATTCGCACACTATATAGGGGTATAGATATAGATATAGATATAGAGGTATAGATATAGACTAGTGGCACATCATCTAAAGCCTTTCTACACACTCATTTTTTGTACAAATGTGCTCCACCATGCACCCACGTGTTTGTATGTGGGAACGAGTGCGTGTGTGCACCTCTTCTCTTTCGCACACGTAGTTCGTGTGTGTGAGAGATACTAAGATATGGTGAGGGAATACGTGTCAATGCAATTTGTGTGAAGGAGAGGCCTATATACATACATGTATGTGCATGGGGCCGGGATGATATACGAGAAGGGAGGGGAGGGGTCGACCGCGCGAGATGTCGATAGAGACAGATAGAGGGAAGAGCTCTATGAGCGTACAAGCACTGGGATATGGGGGGGGGGGCTGGAAGATGGTGCGAGGGGCCAAGTGGAGGGAGACTGTGAAGGAGTGCACAAGTGCGAGATCGATATTTAAAGAGAGGGGGCGAGAACGTGCGCGGTTGCACGCAGTGGCGGAACCATGAAAATTAAATGAGCTAGGGGGCCAAGCATTGCTAATCCTTTATGGGGAGGGCCAATTCATCAACTTAAACCATTTTACCAGCAATTGATCTACTGATCACATTCATATTAGCCTCAATATATAGTGATGTTGGGGGGGGGAGGGGGGGCATGGCCCTTGCCTCGCCCCTTTCTGCGCCACTGTGCGCGCGTCTGAGAGATGAAGCCGAAGGCATGGATGATGAGAGGAAGATGATGGATAGATAATGTGGGTGTATTAGCTATGTAGTCCTATATAGAGAGGTAGATTGATCGATGTGTATGTGGGAAAGAGGGTGAGACCTGACTAGATATATAGATCGATCGGTTTGTGTGGAAAACTGGGAAAGACCTAGCTATATACACACACACATAGAGGAACATCGATTGTTGTGCATGCATGTGAGAGATAAAGAATGCCCGAAGTGATGAAGAGGGGGAGGTGTGTGTGTGTGCATGCATGGGAGACCGACCTAAAGAAAAAGATTGCATGTGTGCGATGGATAATGCCGAGTGGTAGTGTGTGTGCATGCATGCACGAGAGAAAGTTAGTGGTACAAATATAAAGAGAAGACGACTGTGTGGGTGTAAAAGACTAGGTGAGGTCATAATCAATGTAAAGTTGAATTCAAATATTTCAATAAGAGATCATGATGTTTGAAACCCATGCATGCATGAATATAACTGAGATATGCACGGTGTGGTTTGGAAATGAGCATGCTATACTGTATACACATTGAACAAGGTCAAACTGATTTGAATTTGAGATACCGATGGCAGGCATCGTTTGGCCACATTGCATCGATGCATGGACACACTATTCAAATTGGAGATGATGGGTGGCTTTCGCATCACCTATCTATATCTATACCCCTATATATATAGTGTGCGAATAACTTTGAAAGATGGTCGTTGGATGAAGCCAATCTGACGGTGCAGAGATGGCAAATCCGAGCACTACTAGCCGTTGGATATCATCTACATTCCACCAGATTCTGCCACATGTATAATCTAGAAGACTCCATGGTTGAACTTAAGCATAATGCACAAACCTCAAAACACAAGCACTTCTCCTTTGTTCTAGAATCTTCCGTATCATAATTGCCCAATTTTTTTTAGATGAACTGCCATTATTTGTTTTTACTTTATGCTTTACAATGCACAATTCCAAGAATCTTAAAATAGATTAGCTTTTTTTATAAAAACTTATTGATTTTGAATGAGATGAACTATAAGAATTAAATGAACATCTACATCATGCATATATGACTCAAAGCTTACATGCGATAATGTGGTATTTATTCATAATTTGGTTGCCAAATCTCATGCGTGCAATGCACGTGTACCTTACTAGTCTAAATGGTGTGTGTGTGTGTTGTGCGTGTTAAACACATTGTACATAGTATCATACATGCTTTAGATTCCGAACATCTAGCTAGAGCATACATGTACTATGATTTGAATTCAACATAAAATGGATACATATATTTGAGTTCGAGATCGTATGTACATCTAGTTCATATTTATATGGGAATTTACTACTCCTATATTCATGTCATGTGTTGTGAAGCTAATATTTAGATGGTTGTATAACTAACCCGAGTACAATCCCATTCAAACAAGGAAAATGTACTCAAATTTAGTCCATATGCTAGACAACACGAATTGTTTTTTTATTATTTAGGGAAGTGCAAATTGATTTGGTAATGTACACGTTAAGCTTGTTGTCCTGATTTTTTTAGTTTTTTGTTGTTGTATTTTAATGCATTTCTAGTAATATAGTAAAACGGAACATTGCTCTTTCTAGTGGGGTGCGAATTGTCTTTTTTTTGTACATGTTAAGCTTGTTCTCTCGAAATTTCAAGCCGCGTTATGCTGAAATTTCAAGCTAGCATCTCTGTCTATCGTGCTACGGAACTCCCTCCTCTTCAACCCGCGCCTTGTTACCCCGAAATTTTAAGATATCTCTTTGTCTCGTTGTGCTCCGAAAACTCCCTCCATCTCAACCCGCACCTTGCTATCCCAAAATTACAACGCGCGCGAAAACTCCCACCTCCTGCGAAATCCCGACATGCGAAATTCCCGTGATACCCCTGAACCGAAAGAACCGCCTAGCACAAATCGGTGGGGGTACTTTCATAACTTACCCCACATTTCGGACAAGCGCGTCCCTAAGCCATGGTTCCCCCCTTGTCAGTGTCAAAACCGGCAGACCTCGGGGTAGGGGGTCCCGAGCTGTGGATCTAGGATCAATGGATAACAAGGGACGACGAACACAGTGTTTACCCAGGTTTGGGCCCTCTCGAAGAGGTAAAACCCTACGTCCTGCTTGATTGTATTGAGTATATGATGGAGTTTACAGAGTAGATCTACCTCGAGATCAGCATGAGCTAAACCCTAGGCTATGAGGTGATGAATATAGCTCTAACCCTAATGACTACAACCCTCAGTTTATATAGACACTGATAGGGTTAGGGTTTACCAAAGATAGATTACAACAAGAGGGAAAGGTATCCCGTCCACCCTTAACTTGGAGGGCACACCACGGCTTCACAGGTCTTCGGTCATCACATGGCTCCACCAATCCGGCCCACGTACAATGGGCCATCGCCCCGAGGACCCCTTAGTCCATGACTCCCTCAGTAGCCCCCGAACTTGCCTCCAACGCCAAAGCTTGTATCCGGCATCTGCTAGTCTGACCAGTATTTGGCTTGTGAGGTGAGTTCTTCAATGTTCAGGACCAGGTGATGTCCAGAATCTGAAGTGGCGATTTTACTTAACACTGAAGGAAAACAAAAACGTCGCTCAAGCGTGAATAGTGCCTTTTACTGACAACTTCTTATCTCTCAACGAAGAGTCGCTTCCGGCCATAACGCCAAGCGGTTACTGTTTCTTGAAGCGCAGTTCAAGACTGATGCCATGTTCGACACGTCCTCTCAAGGTGGAAATCGTGTCCCGCTTTTCAGGGGATATGGTTAATGATATCGATTCCCCTCCCTGCTTATAATGTTGCGGAGATATCGGGAAGTGGAGAGGCCAGCGGCGCGGAAAAAGGAATCTTCGGCCTGTCAACAACCTATAAAGGGGGAGGGCCGCTACAATTCGCACCTCACGCCCTCCTCCACCTCCCGCTCGCTCAGATCCTCAGAGCTCCAGCACCTTTTCTCTCTGCTCTTACAGCGAATCCAACTCCACCTCCCTCGGTCATGGCTGGATCTGGTGCTAATGGGAAGTGGGAAGCCTCCTCCGTTACCAATGAGGATATTCTGAAGCTGAAGGAGGCCGGCTACTTGCCGGCCAATGTCGCTCACCGGGCCCCTGAAGAGGGCCAGGTCATCCCAACGCCCGGTCCTGGCGAAAGAGTAGTATTTCTCCCCCATTTTCTCAGGGGGCTCGGGTTTCCCTTGCATCCCTTTGTGCGGGGACTGATGTTCTTCTACGGGCTGGATTTTCACGATCTAGCCCCCAATTCCCTTCTCCACATCTTGTCCTTCATCATATTATGTGAGGGCTTCCTCCGCGTCCAGCCACACTTCGGCCTCTGGCTGAAGGTGTTCAATGTCAAGCCCAAAGTAGTCGGCGGCGAACATGCGGACTGCGGCGGGGCTATGATCAGCAAGCTGACGCGGGTCCAGTGGCCGGAGGGCCAATTCGTTGACACCATCAGGATGTGGCAAAAGGAGTGGTTCTACATCACCGAACCAAAGGGGGCCGGCTGGGCAGCAATCCCCGCATTCCGATCTGAACCCCCCACCAGGCTGACCTCGTGGGTCGAGAAGAGCCCAGACTGGGGGTCACCTGATGATTTAAAGGCACTATAGAAGCGCGTTGGCAGTGTGATGGAGACCGGCGCTAAGCTGGTCGATGTGATCCAAGTCATGCTCAATCGCCGGATCCTCCCCTGTCAGGAGAGGGCCAAGCCCATGTGGGCACACAACCCTGAAGACCCGACCACCGTGTGGTGCCTCTTCGGCATGACCCACAAGAAGGTGTGGGGGCTGCTATTCAGGCCACAAAAGGAGTGGCCATTGAAGGAAGGGGACATTGGTCTTGACGCTGAGCACCCTCCGAAGAAGGTGAGCGATACTTTGTTCAAGCATAAGTCTAAACATTTATTTCGCATGACTTAATCCGAACCCCTTTACACGGGTTTTTCAGGGCTGGCTCGCCAAGGCCGAGAAGATCAGCAGCCCGGCGCCGCTGCCAGAGGGGCCCCGATCCAAACAGCTAGAGCAGTTGCTGGTCGTGGCGCCATACAAGGCGCCCGACAAGAAGGGTAAGAAGAAGGAGACATCGGAGGCCAGGGAGGGCCTCCGCCGCAGGGCGGGCAACAGCCCCGGAGATGCGGCGGCCTCATCCGTTCAGGACGGGGATGATGACGAGGGCGAGGAGGAGAGTGCCTCCTCGCACTCCAAGAAGAGAGCGGCGTTTGAGGACGTCGAGGAGGTTCATCCTCCCCAAGCCTTCAAGAGGCGGTGCCGGCCTAAGCTGGTACTGCCTGACAGCTCGGACGAAGAATCCAAAGTGTCCGAGCTGATCCCTCCAAAGGGACCCAGGGTCAAGTCCCCCACGACCAGGTACACATTATGGCCTTTTTAGTTATCCTACTTTCAGTAATTTGCTCTGGTTTGAAAGCTAAATCCTTCCGAGCTGCAGCCCCCCGCATGAACGCCCCACCGAGCAGACCTCGGAGGGAACGTCTCCGCCTGCGGAACTGGCAGACAGTGGGTCCATGGCGCATTCCGCGCCTCCTCCGATCCCCGAAGAGGTTGAGGAGGTGCGGTCCCAAAGGACTCCTCCCCCTCCGAACACAGAGGGGGAGGCGGACACCATAATGGCCGAGGTTAACACCTCGGCCGCCGAAGATCAGGAGAAGGAGTCCGGACCATCCGGACCCCCACCGTCGACCGCTCCCGAGCCCCCAAGGCCTTCAACGGCACAGGCTCCTCACAGAGAGCAGGGGGCCGGGGAGGGAACACCAGCGCCGAACACCTCCACACGAGCGGCAGCTGGCTGGCCGGAGATTCTAGAGGAGCTGGTGAGCAGCTCCGTCATCGTTGACGAGCACCGCACTTTGATGAGTGCGGTTATGCAGGGTGTTCGGTCCATCCAATCTGGGCTGAACGACGCTGTCCAAGGCCTTCTAACAGGCTTTGAGGTAAGTCAAGTAATGTTCTTTTCTCATAACGCGGTAATGATGATTAGTTTTAGGTAGGCCGCACATATAGCAGCCCCCGAGACTCTGCCAGGACCTCAAAGAGGCCTGCAGAGGATCAAATTCGGTAACCAGATAACAATGTCAATGTATTTTTGCTGACGCAGGCATCTTCCGTTGCCGCGGCTGCTAATGCCGCGGTATTAGAGGAGATGGATCGGAAGCTCCAGCTTTCCGATAAAGAGCTTGACCTTGTCAACAAACGGCTTGACGTGGCGGAAGGTAAGCCCTGCAAGGAGATGTGCAATTGACTTGACGCTGGATATTGACTATCCGGACTATGTGTTAATCCGAAATCTTAATGGTTCTGCAGCTGCTGCCGCCGAGGTCGAGGGCTTGAAGGAGGTCCTGAAGAAAGCCGAGGCCGAGGCGGCCGCGAAGAAGACCACCGCTGAAGAGGCGATGGCCGAGCTTGAGAAGGCCAAGCTTGCTGCCGAGCAACATGAGGCGCGGGTGACCGAAGTCCAAGTGGAGCTCCAGGATGCCGCCAAGAAGCTGGAGGCCCTTGAAAAGGGGCAGGAGGAGCAATCCTCCCGGCTATCCAAGGCGGAGAAGAAGCTGCATGAGGCGAGGAGTGATGCTCGAGGCGTTCGGGAGGAGCTCCGGCAAGCGGCGCAAATTGCCAATGGTAAGAAATATTTACTGCAGAGTGTGTTCGGAGGCAACAGATTCGCCCTGCTGACGAGGGTCTGGCGCTCCGCAGGCATCTTCGCTGAGCTCTCGAAGAATGTGGCGGCTGCGTCGAGGCACTATGCCACCGTCGAGGAGGACTCCACGCAGCGGCTCTTCTGGTCACAATTTCCGGACTCCGAGCGTCAGCCCCTCCTCAGCGATCAAATGAAGCAGCTGATGGAGATGCATCGGATGTCCGAGATGGCCTTGAAGGACCTCTGTGTCAGCCTGTGGCGAAGCCCCTTCCAGACACCTACATTGGCCTTGTGCAGAGGCTGAGGGAGGCGCCGCTCCGGATTGACGCCGTGAAGAGGTCGGCGTGCCTTGAGGGGGCGAGGCTCGCGTTTGCGAAGACCATGGTTCATTGGCCAAGGATTAATCCAATGGAGATGGCCACTGGTCCTCTGCCCCAGGGGAAGGTGCACTGCCGCCCCAAGCAGTACTTCACGCAGGTGAGGACCAGAGCGCGGGCGATAGAGGGCCAGTGTTCAAAAAATGTAATGCTTGAGTAGCTATAATCAAGTGTGTACCAAGTGGGACTTATGCTTTATTATGCGCCCGGCGAACTTGTTTGATATTGTATTGATTAAATTTTGACTCCTGTGTGGCCGTATGTTAATTCTGAATGCTACCAGTCATCGGCTTCAGCCCCCAAGTGAATATCACGAGGGGTGTTTTGTATCTGCACTGTAACCCTTAGCCAACGTCTTGGTGCCCGGAGGCGGTAGTGTGGGAACGAAACTAGGCAATCAGACTATTTGGTTTTACTGCCTTCACTTAGCCATAGGAGCTTGATGATGGGGACTAGGGACTAGCCCCCTGTGTATATGTGATGTACTTGGGGGTTGAAGCTTACCCTTTCCAATCACATGGTTTGTGTTAAGACGAACCCTTCATGTGACACGGCTAAATCGCCAACGATTTTTAGATTCCAACCTCGTCATCGGATCGCAGACCCGTTCACGCTCACTGTGACGATCAGTTTTCGGCTTTTTCCTCTTGAGGTACTTGACCGGGCAAGCCAGTACTACAATCGTAGGGGTTCTCCCTTTGCCCTCTTAGCCAAACTAGCAGAACATAAGGGGCAAACACAGGAGCCGGGCAACCCAACTATTGACCCAAGACATAGTTCGGAACAGATGCATATAGTGCAATATCCGAGACGCCGGACACCTAGCGGGAAGCGGTGCCGGACTTATGGGTATTGAGCTGACGCATAAATCGAACTCGTGACTGACTAATATATTTTTTCATGCCGGGCTGTTCGAAGAGCGATGAGAGAGTCGGAGAGGGACAGAAAGATTGCAAGAATGCGGATGTCCGAACACCATAAAAGGTATTTTATTATTTCTCGTAAGCTCAGGACGTCTAACTGTACAATTTGAACTGTGAAGGCAGCAGTTGTAAGAAGGAAAAAGGAGTTTTTATAGAGGAAAGGTTGACGCAGGGCCTTGATGCGTGAGTTGAAGTCTTCACTGTGCCCTGCTGCACGTCTACGCCTTTGCTTCTGATATGTGGGGGCTGAGACCTTCAATGAGACCTTGATGGGCGAGGGCTTTGCTTGTGGTGCTTTATGCTTGGGGGTATCCGGAGTTAATCCCCGGATCATCCAAAGACCAGGTCGCCCCAGAGTTTGGTTGAGCCGAACATGTACTTCAGATTAAAGAATGCCTCACAGCTGCCCATGGAATTTTAAGCGCAAAGTTGTGCTGGCGAGGCACATGGAGCATGGAGGAGATAGGCGTGCTGTGGGGTGCGTATCCCTATTTGCGGTGAACGCATGCAGGCTCCCATGATGGAGAACATGTTCGAACCCGTTTGCTATTGTCGCCGTCCTTTACGGTGGGTCAGCTTCCGGGCCTATATGGGCCGGTGTTATATTCGGCCGCTAGGGCCGCAGTGTGTTCTTCGGTTCAAAGTGAGCGTTCCGTGTTGCCATTGATAGTTATGACCCCTGAAGGGCCCGGCATCTTCAGCCTGAGGTACGCGTAATGCGGGACGGCATTGAATTTGGCGAACGCTGTTCGGCCGAGGAGGGCGTAATAGCCGCTGCGAAAAGGTGCGATGTCGAAGATCAAGTCTTCGCTCCGGAAGTTATCCGGGGATCCAAACACTACTTCAAGTGTTACGGTGCCCGTGCAGCAGGCCTCCACTCCAGGAATGACTCCTTTGAAAGTGGTATTACTGGGTTTAATCCTTGATGGATAGATCCCCATTTTCTCCACTGTATCCTCGTATATCAAATTGAGGCTGCTTCCTCCGTCCATTAGGACTCTAGTGAGGTGGAATCCATCGATAATGGGATCTAGCACTAGGGGTGTGGACCCCCCATGGCGTATGCTCGTGGGGTGGTCCCTGCGATCGAACGTGATCGGGCAAGCCGACCATGGATTGAACTTCGGCGCTACAGGCTCGACGGAGTATACGTCCCGTAGCGCACGCTTCCTCTCCTTCTTCGGTATGTGGGTTGCATAGATCATATTCACCATCTTGACTTCAGAAGGGAAGGGCTTTTAGCCTCCATTATTCAGCCTGCGGGGCTCGTCATCGTCCTCGCTGCGTGGGCTCTTGCCCGAGTCTTCGGCGTTGAGCTTGCCGGCCTGCTTTATCACCCAACAGTTATGGTTGGAGTGGTTGGTAGGCTTTTCGGACGTGCCATGGATCTGGAAGGGCCTGTCTAGAATTGTATCTAGCCTGGACGGGCCGTCACTGTTGCCTTTAGGGGCCTTTTTGCATTGTCCGGACTTCGGGTTTCGGAATCCGGCGTTTACTACCGTATCCTCGCCTTCGGCATCATTGTGGCGACGTTTATTCTTGCTGCGTCGTGGCTTTCCATTTCTGTCCTGGACTTCAGAAGTACCAGGGGTATCGGGATTGGTGGTTTTACAAGCAAGCCAACTGTCCTCGCCTGTGCAAAAGCGGGTCATGAGTGAAGTAAGGGCTGCCATTGTTCGTGGTTTATCCTGGCCGAGCTGCCTTATGAGCCATTCATCCCTGACACTATGCTTGAAGGCGGCCAAGGCTTCGGCGTCTGGACAGTCGATAATCTTGTTTTTCTTGGTGAGGAATCGGTTCCAGAACTGTCAGGTAGATTCTCCGAGTTGTTGCATAATGCGATTTAGGTCATCGGCGTCCGGAGGCCGGACATAGGTGCCCTGAAAGTTTGCTCGAAAAGCGTCCTCCAGCTCTTCCCAACAACCTATAGAGTCTTCGGGGAGGCTATTCAACCAGTGCTGAGCTGGGCCTTTGAGCTTTAGCGGCAAATATTTAATGGCGTGGAGGTCATCCCCTCATGCCATGTGAATGTGGAGGAGGAAATCCTCTATCCATATGGCTGGATCCGTGGTTCCATCGTATGATTCAATGTTCACAGGTTTGAAGCCTTCTGGGAATTGATGTTGCATGACCCTCTCTGTGAAGCATAAGGGGTGTGCGGCGCCCCTGGCTCGGGCTATGTCGCGTCGGAGGTCTTCGGTCCTCCGAATCTGCTGCTGTCCCAGATTCTATCATTTCGGTTTACCCGATCATAGTATGCTTCCCGGTACGCGGGCGAGTCTTGCCTGGGTCCGTAAATGGACCTGGTGCGACCTCCCCTGGTGTCTAGGTCATGGCGAAGATCATACTCGTAAGTGGGCCATGCTTGACCCTTGCCGTAACGGCAAGGTGGGGCGGCTGGGCATTCGGCCTCGTCAGCTTCTTTGTCCCGTCCTCTAGGAGGACGGTCCGGCTGTTCGTGTCGGGGTACGACACCTATGGGATCCCGAGAGATCCCTTTACGATTCGGCGGGGGGAGAGGTATACGCAAAGAGCAGAACCAATGATCGACGTGGGATGTTTTTACCCAGGTTCGGGCCGCTGATTAGCGTAAAACCCTACTCCTGCTTTGTGTTCTTATTGATGTTCTTGAGCCCAGCCTTCAGGAGCGCTTGCAATGAACAGTACGTTCAAAAAGCAGCTACGCATGTAGAATGGGCCAGAAGTTCTCCTCCTCTGTAGCAGTTGCCTTGGGCCTCCTTTTATATGCTCAAATGGGTCTCCACAGTGGCAAAATGTACATACATTGAGGTGTAAAGTAGCTACAGGGTATCATACCTAACCCCTGACGGATTAGGACAAGCGCATTTAATGCACCGTGAGGTGTCCGTTTAGGTGTCCTCACTTTCTTGGGGATGGAAAAATGGGCCATCCCATCAGCACCGCTTAAGCTCTCCTCCACTGGCGCGTTGCCACGCATCCAGAGAAGGACCCAGAATGTCAGACTTGTTACTGTGCCGAAGCGGTGGCACAGTGGCAGAATCTCACCAGGCGCCGAGTCTTGCCGGGCACCAAACCTTGCCGGGCGCCAAGCCTTGCCGGGCGCCAAGCCTTGCCGGGCGCTAAGCCTTGCCGGGCTCCACAGGCCATCCCGGCAAGGATCTTGCCGGGGAAGCTGGCCTTCGGATTCCAGCTTTGCTTATCTGCTGTTCCTCAGATCTCTGACTTGATGATTTCCTTGATGGCTTGAATCGACCTCGAGCTATCCCCGGCAAGCCTTGCCGCCAGGATGGCTACAACTGCCCGTGCACAAGTACGGGGTACTAGTGGCCCAATACTTAGTACACCGACAGGAGCCCCCGGGCCTAGGCCATACACGAGTGCGAGGCGTTGTTGGGCTAGGCCCAAACAGTGCACGGGCACACGTGGCAGGGAATTAACTGCTCGTAAATATCTCGTTTTACTGTGCCCCCCACTACACGCACCGAGCGTGTGACGTGGGAAGCGTGCCAAAAAGGCTGCAACTGCCTCACGCCTATAGAGGCGCATTCACATTGGGGAATAAAAGAGGCGGCCCCGCTCCTTCCCCATAAAAAGGAGAAGCCGCAGAGGCACAAGCCTATTTACCCCCCTCTTCTTCTCAATCTGGCCATCACCATCGCCTTCCTCCTCTCGAGCTCAGAGCGAAGCCTTTTCCTCTTCCGCCCGTTGCTTCCACGCTTGCTCCACCCCCAGCTTCCGTCCTCACAGCCGCCATGCCGCCCAAGGCCAGCAAAGGCAAGGGCAAGGAGGCGAAAGCCGACGTTCCGGAGAGCGAACTGGCGAAGATGCGGAAGAGGCTCGTCGTCTTCCCTCCATCGCTCGATGCGGAAGCTCTGAAGGGGCGATACCAGTGCATGTGGGTGAAAGAGACGCAAGCTCACCCCGCCACACGCGTAATCCCAGGTGCTTGCTCCAAAGGTGGATCGGACATATACCCTTTCTTCACTGCATATTTCTATTGCGGGCTCTGTCCCCCCTTTTCCGACTTCTTCAATGATATCATATACACATACGGCTTTCGTCTTCTTGATTTCACGCCGAATGCAGTACTTTGCATGTCCATCTTTGCTCATCTCTGTGAAAACTTTGTCGGCGTGATTCCCAATTCTGCTCTTTTTCGCCATTACTTCTTCCCTCGCATCCAAAAAGGAGAGGCCCTCTCTGGTTCTATCGCCTGGATTCCAAGGGCTTGGAATAAGGAGATATACCCAGAAGGAGTTTACCGCGAAAAGTGGGACGAGTGGCGGGCTAAATGGTGCTGGATCCAGGAAGCAGATCCCCATCCATTTTGTCATCCCCGGCAACAGAAGGTGGTCCGCGGCAAGGATTGGAGCGATCCCGCTGCGGAAGACGAGAGGCTCACAATCGCCACCACCAGGATCCTTCGTCTGAAGGCTGCCGGGCTGACGATGGAGATGATCGGCTTCGACTTTCTCCGCCGCCACATTGCCCCTCTGCAGAACAGGGGAAGGCCAGCTTGGGAATACAAGAACGCGGCAGATATCATGAGATTGCGCCCCGGGCTGAACAACAATCTGACCGCTATGCAGCTTGGCGCTCTCCGTCAAAAATTATTCCA
This sequence comes from Thinopyrum elongatum, assembly GCA_011799875.1. Taxonomy (NCBI): domain Eukaryota; kingdom Viridiplantae; phylum Streptophyta; class Magnoliopsida; order Poales; family Poaceae; genus Thinopyrum; species Thinopyrum elongatum. Next base: position 402,586,508 of record CM022297.1, on the reverse strand, counting down.
GCGCGAAGACAAGCACCGGCTACCGGCAAGGATTGTTCCCTTGTGCAACAATTCTGCCTTGGGGTCAATCATTGCCTTCCTGCTGATGTTCAACGCCCACGGTCTTGACCTGACCTGGGCCGAGCCAACCGAGGAGGAAGCGCAGAAGTTCTTTGACAGCTTGACGGAGAGGCATGTCCGGCAAGAGTCAGATTTCATGCGAGCCACCACCGATCAAGAAGTAGCTTACATTGCTACCAGGGTGGAGGAGGCAAATCTTGCCGCGGAGGCCGGAAGCGTCGGCTTCACAGAGTGGGAAGCCAGCGACGCAGAGGTGGTAGTGGAGGTAAAACCTGCACGGGAGGACAAGGTTGCCGGGGAAGAGAGCAGCACAACTGCTGAGAGCTCGTCCGGCGAGGACACGGTCGAAGAAGAAACGCGAGAAGAGCTCCCACCCCCGAAGAAGACGAAGCGTGTTCTTCGGAAGGCTGCATCTGGCATCCCGGCAAGCCAGCCTTCTTCGAGCGGCGAAGCTCCCGGCAAGAAAGTGGCCGGCAAGACTGGACCGCGGCAGGGGGCTCGTCAACAGCCTGTGCGGCGCGCGAGACCCACACCAGCGGCCACTACTGGGGTGGCAGGAGGGTCTCGTACTACCGCACCGGAAGCTGCCCCGGCGCCTGCCACAGCCAAGCGGCCTAGGACTCCTCCTCTGCCTCCCCACTCAGACATCGCAGCGGAGGTCGACTTCGACATCTCCAGCTTTAGTCCGGAGCGAGAGGAAGAAGAGTGAGTACTTTGCCACAGCCTTCATATTCCAATCTTGGATCGATCTTACTAAGTTGCTCGTATTGTCTCTGTAGCGACACGGAAACATTGCTGGAGAGGATGGTGAAGAGGTCAAGGACTTCTACGGGTGACGAGCCCCCGACAAGCTCCACGAGCGTGCCAGAAACCGTCGTCGTCAGCCCGGAGTCCAGTCCTCAACGCAGCCCCCAGCACAGCCCCCAGCGTAAGTTCACTGTTCTTTTTCCGCTGGTGGGTGCTGAGGCTTTCATTCTTGCCGCTGATATCTTTGGGTTCGCAGGAGAAGAATGGCAACAAGGAGAGCTGTCGGAAGACATCCCCATTGTGCCTCCTTCATCGACCGCTCCGCCCACAAGCACGTCCCCGGCAAGAGATCCTGCCGACGAGCCCATCCTAATTGAGGAGGAGCCGGCAAGCGCGGACTCCGGCAACCCACCCCCGGCAACCGGAGTTGCCGGGAGGGGCGAAGCCACTTCCCGACAGCCCGACGCAGGTACTCGATTGCCTCAGAGTGCTTGCTACTCTTTTTCCCTTATCTCTCTGTCTTTAGTCACTTCAAACTTCAACCTCGATCTTATTTTGTTTTCCTCCTTCGTCCTTCAGAGTTCCCTGTGATGGAACACGTGGATGTCGACGTTGTCATCGAGGAGACCGCCAGGGACGCTGCCGCCGAAGCAGACAGGATCGCTGCCAGCGAAGCCACCAAGGATGACACTGTCGAGGCTGGTGGTGCTCTTGACGGGGGGCCGCCAATACTGCACAAGAGGAAACCGCCGAAGAACCTACTGAAGGGGGCGACAGGGAGGCTGAGGACCGCACTGACGACATTCCTGCCGCAGGAGCGCCAGGCGCTGCACCGGCCACAGAGCCCCCTGCCACTGGTGAGGCGGCCACTGAAGACCATCCATCAACATCCGAAGGCCCCTCATCCAGCAAATACCTCAAGGTTGGCGAGAACCTGTTCATCAACTTGCCGGGGACGGCAAGCACTGGGGCACCAGCCGAAGGAGAAGTTTTTGAAGAAATCATTGCTGCTGCCGGGCTCGAAGTTGTTGACGACCCCAGTACTAGCAGCGGCAAGTCTGAAGAGGATCAGCTCCTTCAGGCCATGGGCGAGAATTTCCGCAAGCTCCAGGCTCTCCATCACGCCCGGAAAGACAAAGCAGACTCCAGAATGGCAGTTGTCGAGGCGGCCGAAGCAGATTTTCAAAGGCGCGTCGCACAAATGCAGATCTGGCACGCCGAGGCCCTCCAAGAGTTGGTTGCCGGCCGGGAACAAGTGAGCCAGCAGTGGACTAAGATCCTCCTAAAGCAATCTGATATGGAGAAGGCGCATGATGAAGCTGCTCAAAGGATTGCTGCCGAAGATGCCCTCCTGATGGGGCGCCGCGTTGCTCTTGATGCTCATGAGGAAGATCTCACCGCACGTGAGCAGGCGCTCGCCGCCAAGCTTCGCAGCAAAGATGAAGATATCGAGAATCTTGTCGCGCGGCGGACCCAGGAGCTGGAGCAAAAACATAAGGAGGCGCTCGAAGCTCTGACTGCAAGTCACGCCGGCAAGCTCAAGGAGGCCGTCGATGCTGCCGAGGCTGCAGAGGCCGCCAAGAACGAGCTGAGCGACAAGGTGAAGAGGCTGGAAAGAGATCTCGAAGAGCACGGCAAGGAGCTCTCGACGCTCAAGAGCGACAGGGAAAAAAACCTCCACTCCTTGGCGGAGATGCAAGTTGCCCTGTCTGATAAAACTAAGCAGCTCTCCTCTGTGGCTGATAACATTGCGGTTCTGGAGTTGAAGCTGACCACGCTGCAGAAGTCTCTCGAGACCGGCAGGGCCCGTGAGAAGGCTCTACTCAAGGATCTCTAAGGAGAGAGGAACCTGCTCAAGAGCGCCGCCGCCGCCCAAACCGAGTACGAGAAGGGAGTGGAGATCTGGACTGGATGTCTCATCGCCACCGCGGAGAAGCTTACCGCAGAACTGTCAACCATGGGCCTGTCGAACTTCAAGTATTCTTCCGAGGAAAGAATATCTCCAAGTGCCAGGTTGACGATGTTCTTTGAAAGCATCATCAACGCCTTGAGGGTGCTCCAGTCTAGCCGGGCGACCCAATTGGCCAACGAGACTCGCGGGCTTTGCCGGGCCGTCCTCCGCAAGGTGCTCATCAAGGTGGTGCACAGCAATCCCGGCATCGACCTCTCCAACGCGCTCGGCCATCTGCCAAAGGACGCAAATGTTGAGGCGCTTGAGGAGTGCATCGCGCCTATCCTTGAGAAGGTGGACTCCATCAAAAGGATCGAAGGCCAGCGAAGGGATTGAGTGCTCCCCTTTTTCCTTGCCGTCGTTATTCCATGTAAAAGACAATTAAGTCTCAAGTTAGAATTGCGGCAACTCATGGATGTAATATAATTTGCCTATATTTAGGTTTATGCTTGCTATTTTCCTTGTCTGATTCCCTTATGTATGGAGTTCACCCTACGCTTACTGAAAAAACTTGCCGGCGCACAACCTGCCGCGAGCGCTGGGTGCGGGACTTCAGAAGCCTGCTGGAGGCGCAGCGGCCGGCAAGACTCCTTGGTGTTCTCAGTGCAGCCACTTAAATCGCTGAGCGGGCTCGAAACAAAATAAGGGTGTGACCGATTACAACAAGGGTTCCTTCGCATGCAGATTTTCCATACAAGAGTCAGAATCGTCAAGGAAATAACCTTGTAATAAAAGAAAAACTTGCTCTGAGATTTTAGGACTTAGCTTTCTATCACTGTCCTTCCTCCGGCAAGCGTCGATTTCGAACGTCGCCAACTGGTATTCCTATCTCCCTTCCCCCCGGCAAATGTGCACGCGAGGAATCCTTCTATCTTTTGAGAAAAAGAAAGAAGAGAAAATAAAGACATGAAACCTTGGCGGTTCGTTAGAACTTACCGGGAGTAGGTGTCATACAACATCTTAGACAAACATGCATATATATAAATATGAACATGGGAATCAATAAGGAAATGTACAACACTTAAATTTATTCATCTGTGCTCAGGGTCTGCGCCTGGCTTTGTACAAAGGATCACATGCCTCGCCGGCATGACTTGTACAAAAGGGTGGTTGCCGGGGGCCCCCGGCAACCACGCCTTATGGGTAGAACTTGCGAAGATACTCGATATTCCAGGAATTGCTCACTGGAACGCCATCTTCGGTCTCCAGGCGGACAGCGCCAGGCCTGGTGACTCGGACTACCCGATAAGGGCCTTCCCACTTTGGCGTCAACTTGTTTGAATTCTTGGCGGACTGAATCCGCCGAAGAACAAGGTCGCCTTCCTCAAGGCTTCGGGCATGAACTTTGCGGCTATGATAGCGGCGCAAAGCTTGCTGGTAGCGTGCAGCTCGCACAGCAGCCTGAAGACGATTCTCCTCAAGGAGCACAGCGTCATCTTGCCGCTGTTGCTCTTGCTCAAGCTCATCATAAGCGAGCACTCGAGGAGATCCGTATGTGAGTTCCATGGGGAGAACTGCTTCTGCTCCATAGACCAGAGCGAAGGGCGTCTGGCCGGTGGCTCGATTTGGTGTCGTTCTGATTGACCAAAGAACCACCGACAACTCATCAATCTAGCGTCTTCCGCACTTTTTCAGCCTGTCAAAGGTTCTGGTCCTGAGACCGCGCAGCACTTCAGCATTGGCTCTCTCCGCTTGGCCGTTGCTTCTCGGGTGAGCAACAGAGGCAAAACAAATCTTGCCGCCAAGGTCTTGGACGTACTGCATGAAGGTGCGACTCGTGAACTGCGTGCCATTGTCGGTGATGATCCTATTGGGCACACCGAAACGACAAACAATTCCCTTGAAGAACTTGACGGCCGATTGTGCTATCACCTTCCTCACTGCTTCCACCTTCGGCCACTTTGTGAACTTGTCGATGGCAACGTACAAGTACTCAAAGCCCCCGGTAGTACGGGGGAAAGGGCCCAGTATGTCGAGCCCCCAGACCAAAAATGGCAGGAGAGAGGGATTGTCTGAAGAGCTTGAGCTGGTTGATGTAATTTCTTCGAATGAAACTGGCACGCTTCACACTTGGTTACTAGTGCAGTCGCATCCTGGAGAGCAGTGGGCCAAAAGAAACCTTGCCGGAATGCTTTCCCGGTAAGCGCTCTTGACCCTATGTGAGAGCCACATATGCCCCCATGTATCTCCGCCAACAGCTCTAGTCCATCCTCCCGAGGAATGCACTTCAATTTCACACCGTTTGGTCTCTTTCTGTACAAGACGTCATCGACGAACTTGTACATAACAGACCGATGGGCTACTCTTTCCGCTTCTTCCTGTTCCTCAGGGAGTTCGCCTGTCTGAAGGAAATGGACAATGTGCTGCGCCCATGCTGGAGCCTGAGGCTCGACAGCTAGGACTAAAGGCATCTCCTCTGCCGGGGGAACGTTCGTCTCGACAGCAAGGGCCTGAGGCCCTGCCAGAGCCTGTTGTTCCCCGGCAGGCATGTCGATCCCGGCAACTTCCTTGCCGGCGGCTCCGGGGAGCTCTGCCGGGAAGTACTGGCCAGAGTTCAACTTTCTTCTCTTTTCTTGCCGCATCGATGGCGCCACGGATGGTTGAGTCAATTGGAGCACAAAAGTTCCTGGTTCCACAGGCAACTTGAGAGCGGCACGTTTTGACAGGTCGTCAGCAACACTGTTCTCGGCACGAGGAACGTGTTCCATCTGCAGATCGTCAAAACGTTCTTCCATTTTCCTCACTTCATCTACGTAGGCCTGCATCTATGGACTTTGATAACTCTTGTTAACTTGCCTGACGACAAGCTGTGAATCACCTTTGATGATGAGCTTTTTGATACCAAGGTCTGCCGCGATCCTGAGACTGGCAAGCAAACCCTCGTATTCTGTAGTGTTGTTGGTCGAACTCTCCCGGGGAAAGTGCATTTGGACTACATACTTGAGGTGCTCTCCGGTGGGTGCGACAAGCAGCACGCCAGCACCGGCGCCTTGCAGCGAGAAAGCCCCGTCAAAGTACATAACCCATTGCTGATCAATTTCCTTGCCGGGAAGAGTTGTTTCTTGAACCTCTTCGTCTAGCGTTGGGGTCCATTCTGCAATGAACTCTGCCAAGGCCCTGCTCTGGATCGTCGAAGTGCTTTCAAACTTGAGGCCAAAACTGGACAACTCCAACGCCCACTCCACGATCCTGCCGGTTGCTTCTGGATTTTGCAAAATCCGTTGCAACGGAAAGCGAGTGACGACGGTGATTTCATGTGCCTGAAAGTAATGACGCAGCTTCCTTGAGGCCATAAGGAGGCCGAAAAGCAACTTCTGCACACCAGAATATCTTGACCTAGCTCCTTGTAAAAGAGAGCTAACAAAATAAACTAGGCGCTGCACCACCTTCTTCTTCTGCACGGGTTCTTCTGTTTGCACAGATCCTGTCTTGCCGGGATCAACCCTTGCCGAGGAAGATCTTGCCGCGCCATCTGGCGGTCCTGCCGCTGGTGTTGCTTCCTCATCAGCTTCTCTCTGCGCCACTAGCGCAGCACTAACCACTTGATTTGTTGCTGCCAGATACAGCAGCAACGGCTCTTGTGGTTTAGGCGCGACTAGCGTCGGCGGAGAGGAGAGGTATTTCTTCAAATCTTGCAGCGCCGTCTTCGCCTCCGGAGTCCATTTCATCGGACCTTCCTTCTTCAAAATTTTGAAGAAGGGCAGGGCGCGCTCAGCAGATTTGGAAATAAACCTGCTTAGAGCAGCAACACAGCCGGCAAGACGACGCACATCCTTGACGAGTCTCGGCGCTTCAATTTGCTCAATAGCTTTGATCTTGTCGGGGTTCGCTTCGATTCCCCGGCAAGATACAAAAAATCCGAGGAGCTTGCCGAAAGGGACACCGAACACGCACTTCTCAGGATTGAGCTTCAAGTTGATCTTGCGCAAGTTTGCAAATGTTTCTTCTAAATCTTGAATGAGCGTTGCTTTGTCCTTGGTTTTGACCACTATATCATCCATATACGCCTCCATATTTCTATGGAGTTGAGGCTCAAAACCAATCTGGATTGCTCTGGCAAATGTTGAACCAGCACTTTTCAACCCGAAAGGCATTCGTATAAAACAATACGTACCACATGGGGTGATAAATGCGGTCTTCTCTTCATCTTCTTTTGCCATAAAAATCTGATGATACCCTGAATAGGCATCAAGGAAGGACATGAGATCACAACCAGCAGTGGCATCCACAATCTAGTCGATGCGCGGCAAGGGAAAGGGATCTTTTGGACAAGCTTTATTGATATCTGTATAATTGATACAAAGCCTCCATTTCCCATTCGCTTTCCGCACTACAACCGGATTGGCCAACCAGGTTGGATGAAGCACTCCTTTGACCAGTCCTGCCGCCTCCAGCTTTCTGATTTCTTCGACAATGAATTCTTGCCGCTCCAAGGCTTGCTTCCTGACCCTTTGCTTGACGGGCCGCGCATGAGGACAGACAACAAGGTGGTGCTCAATTACCTTCCTGGGAACACCGGGGATGTCAGACGGTTGCCATGCAAACACGTCGACATTCGCCCGCAGGAAAGCAACGAGCGCGCTTTCCTATTTGTCATCTAGGGTGGAACTTATGGTGAAAGTTCCCCCCGTTCCGTCCTCTCTGACAGGCACCTTCTTGGTCTCCAGCGGAGCAGCCTTGGACCTCTTGTTCTTGCCGGTGGAACTCTCTGGTACGTCCTCGACGGAAGCGCAACACTCTGAGGAGGTGCGCTTGCCGGAGTTCGCGCCAAGGTTCCTGCCGGTCTTCTTCTTCCCCCCGGGAGTTCCAGCGGCAGGAGCAGGTGCCTTGATGGCAGGTGCTGCAACTGCTTCCCAGTAAAGTTGGTCGGCACAGATGAGCGCATCCTTCTTATTGGAATGGATAGTGATGACGCCCAACGGCCCAGGCATCTTCAAGACATTGTACGCGTAGTGTGATGCCGCCATAAACTTAGCCAGCGCTGGCCGTCCAAGGATCCCATTGTATGACATGGGGATCTTGGCGACATCAAACACCACCTTCTCGGTCCTGAAGTTGAGCTCGCTGCCAAATGTTCCCTGCAGCGTAATCTTGCCCTTAGGCTGGGTTCTTCCCGGATTGACCCCACCGTCAACTAACATTTTCGCCACCTTGAGGTTGCGAATCGTTGGTGAGACCAACAATGGCAAGCACCCGACCGCAGTTGTGCGATCAGGGTGATCCTCGGCGTCGAAAATGATAGGCGTGCTAGACCACTTCAGGGGCCTACATGCATCTGGGGATGGCTCTGCCGCATTGACCTCCCGCACCCACTGTTTGAGTTGGCGGTGGGAAGAATGCAGCGAGGCACCCCCATCGATACACATGGCCTCCGTAGCCTTCTGGAATTCTTGCTCACTGGATTGATCCTCCTCCTCCTCATCATCTTCTTCTTTGTCTCGGCCCCGAGCGGGCCGATCCTTTTGCTGCTTGGCCTTGCCGTGGCGCCCCCCTCGACCACCGCGCTTCTTGCCGGACCCATGAGCACCATCTTGGGCCTTCTCCTTATCCCGCCTCTCATATTCGGCCCTCTGCTTCTCGGCAAGCTGCTCAACTTGCCGGCAGTTCTGGAGATCGTGGCCCTTGGTGCGATGGATCTTGCAATATTGCTTGCCGGAGTTCTCCGACTTGTCGGCAGCCGCCAAGGCCTGACAGGAAGGGCACCCGGCAAGATCCTTGCCGGGGTCACCAACCTTGGCCTTCTTGGCGGCGCCGGGATTGTCGGATTCCTCGACAGCAAGCATGGCCTTGCCTCCGCGCTTCCTGTTTCGCCGCCGGCCTTTCCTTGACGGGGCCGCGGCGTCTTCATCTTCGGACTCGCCCCCCGCGCCAACAGCCTCACCAGGGAGTTTCCTCCCCTCTTTAGCTCGAGCACGTTTGTCAGCCAGAGTGTAAAGCTCGGCAATACTCCTGACTTTGTTCATTGCCAGCTCTTCCCGCATTTTGCGGTTACGCATGTTCTGGTGGAACGCGCTAACGACAGCGGCAGGGTGAACGTCAGGAATATCATACTGCACCCGGCTGAATCTCTGGATAAACTTGCGCAGGGACTCGCCCTCCTTCTGAGGGATGATGTGCAAATCGCTCTCTTGGCCAGGAGCTTGGTGGCCTCCAATGAAGGCGCCAACAAACTGATGGCACAAATCTGACCAGGAAGAAATAGAATTCTCCGGCAGATGCATCAACCACGACCAGACGTTGGGTTTGAGCACCAACGGGAAGTAGTTGGCAAGTATCTTGTCATCTCGGCCCCCAGCAGCCTGCACCGCAATGGTGTAGATGCTCAGGAACTCCGAGGGATGGGTCTTACCGTCATATTTCTCCGGGACCTCCGGCTTGAAGGTTCGGGAATTAGGCCACCGGACTTGCCGCAGCTCACGGGTAAACGCTGGAGTCCCTACCTCATAAGGCAAGTCTCCTACGTCCCCTGGCGCAGGCTCGTCGACAGCCAGCCCCGCGCGCTTATCAGACTGATAGCACGCTTCCTGTCGCCGCTCGATGGTAGTTCGAGCATCCTCCTTGCCTCGTTCCTGGAGAACTTGACGCTGATCGCGGCGCATCCGTGGATCGGATGACGCCGTGGAAACTTCTTCATGGCGGTCGACTTGCTGGGTTGTCGGCCGCCGCTGGTGCCGCGGAGGGGAGTGCACTGTGGTTGCACCACCTCCGGTTTTCACTACATCGACTCGCGCCAGATCGATGGGCCTCCGCTGCGAGGGCCCCACCTCTTGCGGCCCATCTTTGTTGGCGGAGCCGATGAGGCTCTGGATAGTAGCTCGCCACTCCTCCATCTTCTCCGGAGCAGGAGGAAAATCGAGGAGCAGCTGCGCACGTGCCAAGGCTTTTGCTGGCGTAGGCGGCGGCGACAGGTGAGAGGTACGTGAGGTGCTCTGACTCCTAACCATGTTAGAAGGAGCACCACCATGGTCACGCGACCGCGCGCCACCTCTGCCAGCAGCTCGGTGTGCATGCTGGTCCCGCGCATCTTGGGATCGATGCGCAGAAACCTTCTCATGGGGACGCCCTGAACCACCAGTGCCATGACGTCGCTCATCATGCACGACCTGGGTAGGTCGTGAGGCTTGCGCCAGCGCGGGAGCTCCAGCAGGCGCCCTTCGATCTCTCGAGTTCGTTGTGCCACCCGTAGGCAACACAGCGCCATCTCCAGATCCAGCGGTGTGCAGGTTACCACTGCCACTGCGAACGATGCCGCTCGCCTGGCTCGGGTCCCCAGAATACCATGGGGGTTCTAATCCTCTTCCTTCTGCACCCACGCCGTCGCCCGTACGCGAAGGCATAGGCAAAACGAACGTGGACGGTTGCGCCGTCGCGGCGCTCTTCTTCTTGGGTGGCATGATGACGAAGATGATGAAGAAACTAAGGCGCCGATCACTAGATCAGGTTCACGCAACCTTCAATCCCCCTACCTGGCGCGCCAAAGATGTCGGGGTATGACACCTATGGGATCCCGAGAGATCCCTTTACGATTCGGCGGGGGGAGAGGTATACGCAAAGAGCAGAACCAATGATCGACGCGGGATGTTTTTACCTAGGTTCGGGCCGCTGATCAGCGTAAAACCCTACTCCTGCTTTGTGTTCTTATTGATGTTCTTGAGCCCAGCCTTCAGGAGCGCTTGCAATGAACAGTACGTTCAAAAAGCAGCTACGCATGTAGAATGGGCCAGAAGTTCTCCTCCTCTGTAGCAGTTGCCTTGGGCCTCCTTTTATATGCTCAAAGGGGTCTCCACAGTGGCAAAATGTACATACATTGAGGTGTAAAGTAGCTACAGGGTATCATACCTAACCCCTGATGGATTAGGACAAGCGCATTTAATGCACCGTGAGGTGTCCGTTTAGGTGTCCTCACTTTCTTTGGGATGGAAAAAGGGGCCATCCCATCAGCACCGCTTAAGCTCTCCTCCACTGGCGCGTTGCCACGCATCCAGAGAAGGACCCAGAATGTCAGACTTGTTACTGTGTCGAAGCGGTGGCACAGTGGCAGAATCTCGCCAGGCGCCGAGTCTTGCCGGGCACCAAACCTTGCCGGGCGCCAAGCCTTGCCGAGCGCCAAGCCTTGCCGGGCGCTAAGCCTTGCCGGGCTCCACAGGCCATCCCGGCAAGGATCTTGCCGGGGAAGCTGGCCTTCGGATTCCAGCTTTGCTTATCTGCTGTTCCTCAGATCTCTGACTTGATGATTTCCTTGATGGCTTGAATCGACCTCGAGCTGTCCCCGGCAAGCCTTGCCGCCAGGATGGCTACAACTGCCCGTGCACAAGTACGGGGTACTAGTGGCCCAATACTTAGTACACCGACAGTTCGGCTCGTGTATATGTTGGACGTGTTGGCTCTAAGGCTTCATCGTCGAACTGGGGTAGCAATTTTCGCTTAGGATAGCTCTTAACTTGCTGTTCGTGGCCGTACCCCTCTTCGACAGCGAGGACTTTGGTCCATCAATCATTGAGGGTGTCTTGTTTGGCCTTGATTTTGCGCTTTTGTTTCTTCAGGCTGCGAGCAGTGGCTAAAAGCCTCCGTTTGAACAGTTCCTGCTCCAGCGGGTCTTCGGGGACGATGAAATCATCCTCCCCGAGACTGGCCTTCTCTTCAGAGAGTGGGAGGTAAATTCTGTCTTCGAAGTCATCACGGCCTTCTGGACTGAGCGGGTCCTCCTGCCCCGCAGGGTCATCCTGGTGATGCTCGTTGGCTGCGGCTCCGGCGAGGTCATCCGTATTATTCTCGGTGCCGTTCTCTACCGAGTCTATGTAGCTCGCATGGCTTCGGCGTGGTTTTGACCGGCGGCGTTGTTTTCGTCGTTTGGGTAGCTCGTCTCTGGGCTTGCCTCTATCCTGACTGGGGGTGCCATCGCCATCTTTGGGGGTGTCCATCTAAATATCGTAGGTGGACGTGGCCGTCCAGCAGCCGGTGATGGGGGGACCGACCTCAGCGTTAGCCGCCATTACGTCGTCCTCGTCCATGTATTTGGCATTCTTCGAATTGTAGTCTAACATATCGGTTAAATCCTCGATAGTTGCTACTAAATGGGTGGTGGGTGGGGCGCAAAATTCCCTGTCAAAGGCCTCAAAGGGTCGGTGATTGAAGGCGGAGGGAAAATTCTCCTGGATAGTCATTTCCTGAATTTGGTCTAGTGCCTCGTTGAACATATCGAGGGTGGCCAGACTCGAGGGCTCTTGGACGGACTTTGTGGCGACGAAGCGGAGGCCAGTCTGTGACTCAACCGATCCTTGGTCCCGGACGGACCTATCTTCGGGATTCTGGACCGAAACCTCGAGGGGCACCGGTTTGTCCTCGGAAACTGAGGGTGTGCTTTGATCCTCCTGTGTGCCCTCCGCGCCGGTGTTTGAGGTTAGGTCGTTTTGAGCCGGGGTGACCTCTGGCCGCCTTTCGCCGACTCAGGGTGCGGGCTTGAGGCCAGCAAGGTGTTGTGGGGGAGGAGCTTGGCTGAGATCGAATCTTGGCCTCTGAACTCTGGTTCTGCCTCGAGGGCCGGGGATAAATCCTCCGCCGATGTAGGTTCGGTTGACAGTGGGGCGAGGTCTCCTCTCTCGAGGAGTCCTTCCTGGCTCAAAGCCGTTTGGTAGACCGGGACTGATTCGCAGATCGGATCGGAGGTGTAAGCCGGAGTAGGCGCGGCAAGGCCTGCGGGGGTGGTGAATCCGGTGAAAACCAGATCCCCCCGCGCGTCAGTGGTGTACTCCAGATTGACGAATCGAATCCGGTGTTCGGGAGCGAAGTTGTCGACCTGACCAAGACGGCCGGTCAGATCGGCGTGTAGCACAATGCTGCCAAAAGTGAAGAGTTGTCCAGGGATGAAGAGGTAAATGAAACTGATGTCCTCTCCAAGGACTAAACAAGCCATCGATCCTTCCGGCGATCCAATCAGCGAAACTCTCAATGAAAGCACCAATGTCGGTGTCAAAACTGGCAGACCTCGGGGTAGGGGGTCCTGAGCTATGGATCTAGGATCAATGGATAATAGGGGACGACGAACACAGTGGTTACCCAGGTTCGGGCCCTCTCGAAGAGGTAAAACCCTATGTCCTGCTTGATTGTATTGAGTATATGATGGAGTTTACAGAGTAGATCTACCTCAAGATCAGCATGAGCTAAACCCTAGGCTATGAGGTGATGAATATAGCTCTAACCCTAATGACTACAACCCTTGGTTTATATAGACACCGATAGGGTTAGGGTTTACCGAAGATAGATTACAACAAGAGGGAAAGGGATCCCGTCCACCTTTAACTTGGAGGGCACACCACGGCTTCACAGGTCTCCGGTCACCACACGGCTCCACCAATCCGGCCCACGTACAATGGGCATCGCCCCGAGGACCCCTTAGTCCATGACTCCCTCACCCCTCCCATCCCCTCCGCCCCCCATTCATACACCGAGGCCGCGAAAACCCGCGAAGCGACACACCCTCCTCTGTCCGCCACCCAGCCGAAGCCTCTTCCCCGACGACGTCGTCCATAGCAACACCTCAACGTCCCTCATCCACCGCACCGGATGAGGATCCATCGTCGATCTCGTCGTCCCGCCAATTCAGCCACCCCGTCCTCCACCTCCAAGGAGCTGCCCCGATGTTCGCCTCGTCTTTCGCGCCACCTCCATTCCCACAACGCCATCTTCACCTGCACCACCGGAAGAGCAGCACCATCACCGATTCCTTGGATGAAGCTGAGGCCTAATCAGTGTCACCAAAGAGGTTCTACACTAATCGCTGCATTTCCTTCTTGATTCGATCTCACGGTGCTGCCGGCGCTCGGTCCCGAGCCGACATGGCGCGGCTCCATCTACGGCGGCGTCGCCGGCCACTTCCTCCACGACGTTGCTTCCTCGGCGGCGACGTCCACATCAGTAGGAGCTGCTGCTGCTTTGGCTCTCACTCACGCTGCTGCTCAGCTCTTGCTCTCAGTCCCCTGCCTGGTCTACTCTTGCTCTTGCTTGCGCTGCTGCTCTTGCTCTTGCTCTTGCTTGTGTTGCTGCTCTACTCTTGCTCGCACTGCTGCTGCACGAGCAGCAGATCCTGCTCTCGCTCGAGCCCCTGCAGCTGCTACCCGAGATGCTGCTACATGACCAGCTGCCCGGCTCTCACACGCGTTGCTGCTCCAAGTGCTGCTGCTGCTGCTACTGCTTTTCTGCTACTAGTGCGTTCAGTTTCGACAGTAAAATTCAGTTTTGACAGCAAAATTCAGTTTCGACAGTAAAATTCAGTTTGGACAGTTAAATTCAGTTTCGACAGTTAAGTTCAGAGATGAGCGGCTGATGTATTTTACATCTAGCACTTTGTGGTTATGTATTTTACATCATCTATTGGAGATGCTATTAGAATTCCACTCAGGTTAACGTTGTCTCTCTTGTCCTGCTTCAACCTCGCCGTCGTACAACTCACCAGAGCTGCTCCAACAACGAAACCCTCCATCACAGCGGAGCAGTACCCTCGGCTCCATCTCTAGACGCCTAAGATCTTCTTCCCCTCCTCCGACAGCCACATCAGCCGGAGCATCCTCACCGACCAACCCAATCATGCTGAGATCGACATGGCTTCGCCAAAGAGGTTGTACACTTGTTGCATCGCTTTTTTACTCTACATGTTATATATATTGTCCACTGAGCACACATAGTAACGTGAAATACAATTTGTTTCTCCTACTATATGACAAGTAGTGAGGTACCAGGCAACTTAGCTGTCCGTGATAGACTCTCTCGAACGCCATCATTATTTATTTCTACGCGTTTGAGCTGTGCATTTGTAGATGGGCCTGGGAGTTGAGCTAGTAGGGCAGTGGCCTGGGTCCAAAGTAGTAGAAGTAGCCCAAAAACATTTTTGGAGTGTAGGCTTTTCCCTGTTCAGGCCTGCCTACTAGAATCGCCAGTGCTTGAAAGGAAAAGTGAAGGAAAAACATAGGAATTGGAAACTTTCCTATGGTACTACTATTCATGCATTTGGTTCAAAGGAATGGAGCAAAGGAAAACTGTAGGATGTGTTCCTTTAGTGTCTCCATGAAAGAAAAATTGTAGGAATTTTAATATCCACTCGTCCTCCATTTCAAATTCCTATTCATGAAGCACAAGACTAAGAGATAGTAGCATAATAACATTATAACCGTACATTTTCTTGTGGTTTGACTTAATCTCACCATGCTTCTTTGCATTCCTGTGATCTTCCAATTCTTGTGAACCAAACACCCAGATTGGTAGATATCCTGTGTTTTTAAATTCTCTGTTTTGCACGTGCATTCCTATCCTATTCCTGTGTATTTCCTATCCCTGCATTGTTAGAATCCTCCAATTCAAACAAGCCCTTACAGAATTACTTCTGTTACAGATATGTGTCAAAGAAAACCTTGTGTGGTTTGTCCCGCTCCTGCTGCACTGTGGTCCACCCCAGCTCAGCTGCTCCAACGACGGAAGGGTTCACCATAGCAGGGATCCGCCCTCCAGACTGTCTTTCACCGCCTCAGATCTTCTTCCCCGCCGCCGGCAACCACGACAACTGCATTACCATCATCAACTGAGTAGATGACGTTGAGGACTACACGGGTCCGCAAGAGAGGTCGCACTCTTTCGTGTCTGCTTATGTTATGGATCGCTTAATATGATGACATGCTACTTTATCGTCCTGTTCACCGATTAGACTCCGAGTCAGGTCCAAACTAATGCTCAAACTTGAGTTTTTAAATGGTTGTGGGGTACATATTGGGGCAGCAATCAATACTATCTATCTACTATCTGGTTAATCTCGGGTGTCTACTATGAGTTTCATGTTGGGTGGAAACAAACATTAAAGGAGCCATTATCTGTATTTTTTAACTGAAGCTATTATCTGCCTGCTATCATTGGTTTTGGGTCTATCCACAGTTTGCTACCATCACTCTGGATTTGTGCATGCACTCCTTACATAATCTCACTATGTTTTATTCCTATGCATGTCAGTTATTGTACACAATGGTACTGAGCATGTAGAGCAAAAGAGACGAGCCTTGCGTGGCAATAAAATTTCATGTAGACATTGCTCCATGGTAGGCGCAAAAGCAACCCCCCTCCCCCCATTCCAGACTGTAATCAAGAGGAAGATAACTGTTTAGAGGGGGATTCAGAGCGAGCATACCACTCCTATTTACCCCCTGAGGTCTTTTGCTCTAACTTGGCATGCTGATGTTGGTCATATCATGCATATGGTGCCTTGCATTGCTTACTTTATACATAAAATATGTCATCTGCTTAGTTTAGACATGCATTGTGTGAATGCCATCTGTTTAGTTTCTATATCATATATGTGAATCATGCAATGCCATCTTGTTTAGCCAGGCATCATATATGTGAATTTTGCAATGCCATCCTGGTTAGCCAGTCATCTTATATGTGAATTATATCATGCCATCCTTTTTTATTATGTATTAAATTTGTCAACAATTTTAGTACATTCAATTACTCTTCCTGTGCATCAGCCATTCGACACGGTCATGGAAAAATCTGGAGTGAAAACAAGGTCTTCAGAGCTGACAATGCTATCTGACGAAGCGCATGTCTTGCTGGTTACGGATAGCTCTTCAGAGGAGGATTCAGAGACAGATGACCAGTCCTATTTCCCCCCCCCCCCGAGGTGCATGCTCTAACTTGACAGGGTTATATTGCTCATATCGTGCATATGGTGTCTTGCATTGGCATGTCATTTGCTTAGTTTGGACATGCTTTGTGTGAATGCCACCTGTTTAGTGTCTAATTACCATATATGTGAATTTTGCAATGCCATCTTGTTGCAAGACATTATATATGTGAATTATGCAATGCTATCTTGTTGCAAGGCATTATGTATGTGAATTATGCAATGCCATGCTGTTTAGCCAAGCGTCATATATGTGAATTATATCATGCCATCCTTTTTTTGTATTACGTATTCCATTTGTCGACAATGTTTGTATATTCAACTGCTCTTCCTGTGCATCAACCATTTGAATTGGTGATGGAAAAATCTGGAGTGAAAACAAGGTCTTCAGAGCAGACAATGCTACCTGCTGAAGCAGATATCTTGCTGGTTACAGATAGCTCCTCAGAGGAGGATTCAGAGACAGATGACCAGTCCTATTTCCCCCCTGAGGTGTATGCTCAAACTTGGCAGGGTTATATTACTCATATCATGCATATGTTGTCTTGCAATGCTTAGTTTTTACATCATATACACAATATTGAATGCCATCTGCTTAGTTGAAACATCATATATGCGATTGCCCTCTGCTCACTTGCTTAGTATATAAATCATATATTTGAATTATATCATGCCATGATGTTTACATAGACAACATGTATCTGAATTATGGCATGCCAACCCATTTTCTAAAGACATAATATAGTTATATCATCTCATCCTGTTTACATAATCATCATATTTTGAATTATGTCATTCTATCCGTGAATTATATCATGCCATCATGTTTCCATCAATGGCATGTTTGTGAATTATGGCATGCCAACCACTTTAATAGACACATCTTATAGTTATATCATGTCATCCTGTTTACATAGTCATCATATTTTGAAGTATGTCATTCTATCCTGTTTAGTTAGCCATCATATATGTGAAATTGTGTCATGATATACTGTTTAATTAGCCATCATATATGTGAAATTATGTCATGCTATCCTGTTTGGTTAGACAACATAAATGTGAATTATTTCATGCCCTGTTTTCTTCCCTACTATCCATTGCACTTGTCTATCATACAATGTCTGTACATTCAATTACTTTTCTTGTTTATCAGCCATTTGAATTGGAGGTGGTGATGGTAGTATCTATGGGAGAAAAAACACGGTCTTCAGAAAAGATCGTGCTACCCGTCGATGCAGATAGAACCACGGTTGTACTTGCCCAAGAACCAGCCCCACCACACATAACCCAGACTCACGCAGATTGTACCCCTACCTAGTTGGACAGAGAACCAGCTACACCCCTTCTAACCCCAACCCCAGCAGATAGTAACCCAGTTCCAGTTGACACAGCACCGTCTCCACCACAGAGCACCCAAACACAAGCAGTTAGTAAGGCAACTGCAGTGCCCAAAGCATGAGGACCACCACTCCGAACCCCAAGTCAATGCTTAAAGCAGAAGAAGAATTGTTCTCAGGTCAGGTTCTGTAGCTATGGTTCATACTCCTTTGCTCTTGCATTACTGTATTTACTCATACCAACTAATTTCAAATTTGAAGGATGCAATTGAAACTCCAATGGCGCAACAGGTATGTTTTAAACCTGTTTCTTTAACGTGTTTGCTGTTGTAACTTGCTCTATGTTGATTTCAGTTTCAATTGAATAAACAGTTATGTTCTCATGCCATGCACATTACAAGTGTTGTCGGTGCTGTGTAGTTTCCCACACTTATATTCTGTCTATGCTGTTTTGTCTTATACATATATGATTTGAACTGTCTCTATCTTGATTTGGCAACATAAACTAGAATGATATAGACCATACAGTGACCATACTACATAGATATATGTTTTTTTCATGCTGTTATCCTGTCCACCTTACTACTAAACTGGTTTACCAAAATGAGTTTCATATACAACATGGTAAACCTGTGATGTGTCTGCTTGTTTCTATTTTAGAATGCGGACAAAATATTGGAGAAGAGTACCCCGTCATGCAATGATAAAGGAAGTAATGCAGATAAGGTTCAAGATAGTGAGACATCCCTGTTGGTCTCCAAGAAAGCTGATAAAAACTATCTTGAAGACAGTGAGACAACCCCAAAGTCCTGTCTTGATGTAGTTTTCGAGTTACTGGCCACTACTGCTGGCACCAGCTCTTCGAACTCGCTACCTGAATCAGTTCGGCTTCTTGAGTCTCAACTTCAAGTTGAAAGATATCGATCAGATGTGCTGCGACAGGAAGCCGAAGGACTGAGGAAGTCCCTGTAGAATTCAGATGCATACTTTCTGGTGCAACAGCAAGCGCTGGAGGATATAAGCGCCAAAAAAAAGAAAGCTAATAATCTTGCTAAGCGTCTTGCCAGCATGGTGGATACCCAGGATATTGTTTCTTGAGCTCTTATGAAGTGGTTTCAGTGCTGGACTTGTTTTGCTGCGGTGTTTATTTGCACTGGTCGCCAACTTTGACAACCAGTGTATGTAATATGCTGCTTTGTTCCCCATATTTGCACTGGTGGCGAACTTTGATGCCCAGTGGATGTAATATGTGTAATAGCCGTAATAGCCTAGCGTAAGTTGCTTGCTTATTTATTTCCTTGTTGTCTTGTTTATTTGTTTGCTTGTAGTCAGTGCAGTTCTTTTTATGCGGTTTGCTAGTGGCCGCAATAACCTATTTTTAAAACTAGGCCACAATAACCATGGGCTGCATATCTACTGTAGTGACCATGGGCCTCCTACGGGCCGTAAAAACAATGGGCCTTCTACGGGCCGTAGAATCAATGGGCCTTCTACGGGTCGTATGATCGATTGGCCAAATGTGGGCCAATAACGGACCGCATTGTGTGCCGAAACGGGCTAGAGTGAGAATCGTCCGTTCATGGGCCGACCATAACGGGCCGTTAATAGGCCGATGAGTATAACGGGCTTAATTCTATCGACAGGCATAACGGGTCGTTATTGGGCCATATTTGATGACGCTATGAAAACGGCCCAACGGATTAACGGGCCACAAGCGGGCCGACTTTAACCAGGGGCTGAATTTGGCCCACAACCGGAACATGCCAGTAACGGACCGCAAGTAATTGATTGCTGCAAATCAGCCCAAGAATAAATGGGCCCTTAGAAGGCCGAAAGATAACACGGGCTGGAAACGGCCCAACGGAATAATGGGCCTTTAATGGGCATAAAGCGATATACTGTTCATTATGGGCCAGTTTCACCACGGGCCATTAGTGGGCCAAGAGTTACACAGGGCCTCATATGGGCCGAAAGACGTCATGTGCCATACATGGGACGGAAGTTACAATGGGCTGAAATCATATTGGACGGCCCAGATGACGCTACTGGGCCTTATTCGGATTAGCCATAATGGGCCGTGTGTTAGCGGGCTATAAATGGGCTATATGCGAATAGGCCGTTAACAGGCTTTCAGTGGGCTGGGCCGTTACCTTTTGACCAGGTCAAACGGGCCGGCCTTTTGACCTGAATGGGCCACTGTTGGACCGAGCCATGTGTCGACGTATCATAGGCGCATCCCGTCCATTCGCTGGATGACACCTGTCCCAACACTGAGCCGACACGCGGATCCGCCGGCGAATGAGAATTTTACATGTGGAAAATCCCCATTGGTCGTTGCTATTAACGGGTTATCGGATCCAAAACCGGACCTGATAGCTTAATGGAGACCCGTTATGGTGGATGCCATGTGTCGGTTACCCTTGATGAAAGCACTTCCATGACGCGTCATTTATCGTCATGGAAGTGAACACTTCCGTGATGATAATTTTGGTATTGTCATGGAACACTTCTACGACAGCACAGGTATGACTATCTTGATTTTGTCATAAAATCGTCATGGATGTACATGCATGAAAGAAAACGTGACCTACTGTGACAAACATGTATCATCACGGAAGTGTATTTTTTTGTACTGAATATGGCTTTGTGGCTCTGGGTCTGAGTTTTGTTTGTGTAAAAGCTGGTTTTATTTTCCCTACATCAAAGGAATATCAGGAGTCTTCACTACAGAGTTCTCTACTATGACATGGTTCCGCCAACCGATGTCTCATAGCCCAAATCATCATAAGTTGCCCACAATTAAGTTTTCAATCTAGTGTTGAGAGTTCCGAGATAGATCCAAGTCCAGAGGCTCAAATTGTCCGTAACCGGGGACACGGCTAATCGATTAGGTTTTAATCCTCTGCAGAGGTTTGTACACTTTACCCGCAAGATTCGATCCCTCCCTTTTCGTCCTCGCACTTCAGATCATTTGAGAACAGGACGATCGAAACATGGTCTTCCGAAGAGTTCCTCTGACCACTGTCCGGTGCCCATCCAATCCTACCGTAGTTCTACATCTGCTGGCATCGTCCCAGCCAGAGTCACCACTAAGGTCAACCAAGCCAGAGCCCATAGTGACTTGCGGTTGCACAAGTAAGCTTCCGGGCATGAAGTATTCTTCCATCTCTTTGAGCCTGGGTGGAGCTTTCCGCATGATATCACGGCGCTTCTCCAGAATCACTGAGTACTGGGCGCACCAATGTACCCTTCTGAAAGTGCAACTAATCCCCGGGTGGTTTTGGTAATTCATAACAACATATAGCTCATTGAACTAATATCCATTCAAGTTTAATATTTCAGAAAGTTCAATGAATGACATGGCATGGACTAGAGATGTGGACCCCTCAAAATGCTAAGGACAAAGATTGGCAAAAGCTCAAGACTCTTCATTTCTATTTTAGTGATCCAAGATCACATTGAGTCCATAGGAAAGCCAGTACTATTAAAAGGGGATGAGGTGTTGCTTAATGGTCTACTTGCTCAAAGTGCTTAGTGATATTGCTCCAAAACCCTCAGCCACTTTCTCATTTCCACATATGTCCAAAACCCAAAGTCAAACTCGGCCCCACCGATTTGATCTATCCGGCGCCACCGAGTTCATTTGACATAGCCACTGCCAGAAACCCTAGACAATTCAGTCTCACCGATACGGATCTCGGACTCACCGAGAAGGCCTTGCAAACTCTCTGTTGCCTGTTGTAATTATTTCGGTCTCACCGAAATGTGCAATCGGTCCCACCGAGTTTGCTTGACCAACTCTCTGTTTGCTCATTGCTGAAATCGGTCTCACCGAGTTCATGCAATCGGTCTCACTGAGATGAGGTTTGCCCTAAGCCCTAGCACATCGGTCACACCGAGTTGATCCAGTCGGTCCCACCGAGATTCCTAACGTTCACATTTTGAACTAAATCGATCTCACCGAGTTCTTCTATTCGGTCTGACCGAGTTGGGTCAAATGTGTGTAATGGTTGGATTTTGTGTGGAGGCTATATATACCCCTCCACCCCCTTCTCCATTTGAGAGAGAGCCATCAGAACGTGCCTACACTTCCACTACTCATTTTCTGAGAGAGAACCACCTACTCATGTGTTGAGACCAAGACATTCCAATCCTACCACAAGAATCTTGATCTCTAGCCTTCCCCAAGTTGCTTTCCACTCAAATCATCTTTCCACCATAGCCAAATCTGTGTAGCGACCCGATCCCAATGGATCGAAGTCTCTGTGCTTGAGTGTCATCCCTGGATCGGTATGCTGACACACACAGTACTCGAGGATTTATAACAGAGTTCAATCACACACTTATTACATCGAAAATCCTCGCAAAGACTATTTATTACAATAATATGGCTGAAGGCCATCTAAATAAAGTAACTGCGGAAGCTTCAAAGGTAAATGAGTCCATCAACTCCAACGACATAGCTGAGTGCATGACAACGACCTAGCGCACCTTACTCTTCGTCTGAAAAGTCTGCAACATGATATGTTGCAGCCCGAAACGGGTCAGCACATGGAATATGATGGCAAGATAACACTATAGAGCAATGAACAAAGTAAATGCTATCACTATATGCATATGTGGCTGGTGGAGGCTCTAAGTTTAATTTTTGCATAAAGCCAATTTTTCCCTACAACAAAGGAATATATTTTATTTACTACTGAGTTTGTTGAAAACATTGAGAAGGTAACCCCAACTCAATCCCAATTAAAAGTTAACAACCCAATCAAATTAATTAAGTAATGTGATGAGATCAAATCAATAATTCAAGTACCAGATACTCAAGATGTCCATAACCGGGGACACAGCTAATCATGATTAGTTTGTACACTCTGTAGAGGTTTGCGCACTTTTCCCCACAAGACTCGATCTCCTCCGTTGGATTTCTCGCACTACATGGTGTTTGAGAAACGGATGACCGAGACACAGTCTTTCAGAAGCATTAATTCTTTCGACGGGTAAACCGTACCACCTACATCCCCTACATCTGCTAGTTTACCACTGAAAGAGGTCACACAACATACTCAACTATGCCAGAGCCCATAATGGCTTGTGGCTGCACACGGAAGTTTCCAGCTTGAATAATCTTATGATCCCTTTGAGCCTGGGTGGCAAACCATAGGATGATCACACGGTAACCCCGGGATCTCCTAGGACAACACTGATTCCCCAGGTGTCCAGGCAAACCACTGGTATCCCCAGGGTGCCCCAAACCATTCCACCCAGATGTGTATTAAAGTAGCCACCTTAAGTTTCCCTTAGTTAAATACAAGCTCTCACATATTTCATGAATCTCACATACCAATCCACGTCTACGAGCATAGCAAAGCAGTATAAGCATAACGTAGTAACTCCCAAGGTTTGAATATAAGACAATAGGTTCTACCTCATCAACTACTTCCCAGTACCCACATGTTAATCAGATCCTACTCATGCAATGTTTGAGGGGTTGAACTAATGCATAAAAACTGGGTAATAAAGGGATATGATCAAAGTGTGAACTTGCCTTGCTGACGACCTGCAAACCCTAGAGACTCGTAGTAGCACGCTTCACACTCCGGGAATTCTATCGCAAACAAACAATAGCATACATAAGCACTCAAGCATAGATGCAAGGGTAAAACTCAGATGAGAAAGATCAAATCTGAAAGTTCAATTGAAAAGCTTCGATTTGCAAAAAGAATCAAACGAATCGGAGCTACAGAACTGAAACTACGGTTAAAAGAACTTCGAATTCAAAACTGCTTGAAACCAAATTTTAAATTGTCAAAACCATGTTCAAGTTGATTAACCAGAAAGAGGGGTTCGAGACGAAGATTTTGGCGTTGGTTTCACTGGATTTGGACGAACGGTTGAAAATTTGCGAGGGTTTGAAGATTAGGGGCTAATCTGCGATAAAAGTATTCATGGACAAGTCCCTGGACGAAAATAAACAGAAAAAGAAAAATCTAACGGACGAACGTTCGCTAACAGAAACTAACGAACGAAAAACGTTCACTAACAGATCTAAACGAACGAACATTCGCTAATTAAACTAACCTAATAAAATAAACCGATCTAAAAAAAAGAAAAACCGAAACTAGAAAAAAAACCGGGGTGGTTTTACGGCGGTTATACCGGTTCGGTGGGAAAAACCGGCGGCGGCGGCGACGAGATCCGGCGGTGGCGCGGCACTGCGAGGCGGTGGGGCGGCGGGCGTCGACGCAGGCGGCGGGGCTGCGGGGCGGGGCGGCGCGGCGCGGGCAGGCGGCGGCGGCGCAAGGCAGCGGCGGCGGCGGCGCTGGTAGGCGGCGGTGGTTGCGGGGCTGGGTGGGGAGGAGAGGGGTCGGGGCTGGAGTATATATAGGTGGAGGGGGGGCGGCGCTAGCTTGGGGAGGGGGCCGGCACGGGGTGGAGTCCGGCTCGGACTCCCCTCTGCGTTCGTGCGCGGCACGGCGACGGGGAAGGCGGCGCGCGGGAGTGGGCCGGCTGGGTTTCGACCCAGTCGGTCTGGGATTTTTTTTTTAAAATAAATTCTGCCAAAGAAAAAAATCCTAATAAAATATAAAAAAAATTCTAAAAATGCCAAAAACAATTTTCACCGTCTAAGTAAAATATTTAGAACAAAGTGAACATTTTTCTGGCCTAAAATGCAATTTTCAAAAATGCATATTTTTCTAATTCAAATAAAATAGCAATAGAATCCAAATAAAATTATTTATTTGATTTTAACATTTTTCCTCCAATATTTCTTTTATTTTGGAGAAGTCATTTTATCTCCTCTTTTTTTTTTATATTGGAAATATTTTGGAGAGAAAAATTATTAAAATCAAAATGATCCTCTTTTCAAATTTGAGAAAAATTCAAATATGAAAATAAATGAAATCCCCAACTCTCTCCATGGGTCCTTGAGTTGCTTAAGATTTCTAGGATCACAAACGAAATGCAAATAAAATATGATATGCATATGATGACCTATGTATAACATTGCAAATTGAAAATTTGGGATGTTACAAACCTACCCCCCTTAAGATGAATCTCGTCCTCGAGAGTCGGGTTGGCTTGAAAATAGGTGTGGGTGGTCTTTCCGTAGATCTTCCTCTCGTTCCCAGGTGGCTTCATCCTCGGTATGGTGGCTCCACTGAACTTTGCAAAACTTGATAACCTTGCTGCGAGTAACTCGGCTGGAAAACTCGAGAATCTTGACATGTTTCTCCTTGTAGGTTAGGTCACTATCCAACTGAATAGCTTCCAGGGGCACTGTATCTCTCAGAGGAATATCGGCCATCTCAGCATGGCACTTCTTCAACTGAGAAACATGGAACACATCATGAACTCCTGACAGTCCTTCGGGTAACTCCAACTTGTAGGCTACCTCTCCCATATGTTCCAAAACTTGGTATGGTCCTACAAATCTCAACTCCAAAGCGTTTAACTCCTCGCAGAGGTGACACACAAAGATATGCTCTGTCTCCGATTTCATAGACTACCTCCTTGCGTTTTGAGTCGGCATAACTCTTCTGCCTGGACTGAGCTATCTTCAGTCTATCTCGAATCAACTTAACCTTCTCTTCGGACTCCTTGATCAAATCTGGTCCAAACAACTGACGGTCTCCAACTTCATCCCACATTAACGATGTCCTGCACCTCCTTCCATACAAAGCTTCGAAAGGTGCCATCTTCAAACTTGCTTGGTAACTATTGTTATATGAGAACTCCGCGTAAGGCAGATTGTCATCCCAACTAGATCCATAATCTAGCACACAAGCTCTCAACATGTCCTCTAGAATCTGATTGACTCTCTTGGTCTGTCCATCTGTCTGCGGATGAAAGGCTGTACTAAACTCTAGCCTGGTCCCCAAAGTCTGATGCAACTGATGCCAAAACTTTGAAGTAAACTGTGTTCCTCTATCTGATACGATGGTCCTCGGAACTCCATGCAGACATACGATCCTGGTCATATATATCTTGGCCAACTTCGCACTCGTATAGGTGGTTTTCACTGGGATAAAGTGAGCCACTTTGGTCAAATGATCCACTACTACCCAGATAGAATCATATCCCGATCGGGTCCTGGGCAATCCGGTGATGAAATCCATGCCAAGTTTATCCCACTTCCATTCGGGTATTGGCATAGGCTGCAGTAATCCTGCTGGCTTCTGATGTTCTGCCTTCACTCTCTGACATACATCACATACGGCTACATACTCGGCAATATCCTTCTTCATACCAGTCCACCAGAAACGCTCTTTTAAATCCAAATACATCTTGGTGTTTCCGGGGTGTATCGAGTATGGCGAGTCATGGGCCTCCTGAAGTATTAACTTCCTGATCTCTGCATTATTGGGTACATATACACAATCCTCAAACCATAAAGTGTCGAGCTCATCCTCACGAAAACCTTTGGCTTTTCCTTTGCTCATCTTCTCCTTTATCTCAGCAATCTCCTTGTCATCCTTTTGAGCTTCTCGAATCTTCCCCAATAATGTTGACTGAACTTCCATTGTTGCGACAAAACCTCTAGGGACTATCTCCAAACGAAGCTCCCTGAGATCTTCGGCTAACTCCTTTGGTAATCCTCCACTTTCGAGGGTATTGACATAACTCTTCCGTCTCAAAGCATCTGCTACGACATTGGCCTTTCCTGGATGATAATGCAGCTTCATGTCATAATCCTTTATAAGCTCCAACCATCTCCTTTGCCTGAGATTCAGCTCCTTCTGTGTGAAATGTACTTCAAGCTCTTGTGGTCCGTGTACACATCACAACGGTTTCCAATAAGAAAGTGTCTCCAAGTCTTGAGTGCATGCACTATAGCTGCTAACTCCAAATCATGCGTGGCATAATTCAACTCATGCGGTCAAAGCTGATGTGAGGCATACGAAACAACTCTTCCATCTTGCATAAGTACTCCTCCAAGTCCTAAGCGAGAAGCGTCGCAATACACTTGGAAATCCTTGCGTACATCCGGTAGAATTAGCACTGGGGCTGTAACCAAACGTTTCTTCAGCTCCTGAAAACTTGCCTCACATTCCTCTGTCCATTTGAACTTGGTGTCCTTCTTCAACAACTCCGTCATAGGCTTCGCAATCTTGGAAAAATTCTCAATGAATCTCTGGTAATATCCCGCGAGTCCAAGAAAGCTGCGGATCTCTCCAACTGAGGTGGGTGCCAACCACTCAGTGACAGACTGAACCTTGGTAGGGTCTACTGCTATACCTTCTCCTGATATAACTTGCCCAAGGAATCCAACTTCCTTCAACCAAAACTCGCATTTGCTGAACTTGGCATATAGTTGATGTTCCCTGAGCTTCTCGAGGACTAGACGCAAATGCTCCTTGTGATCCTCTTCATTCTTCGAGTATACCAGGATATCATCAATGAACACCACAACAAACTTATCCAAGTACTCCATGAACACCTTATTCATCATACTCATGAAATAGGCAGGAGCGTTAGTCAATCCAAATGACATAACCGTGTACTCATATAGCCCATACCTTGTGGTGAAGGCTATCTTAGGTATATCCTGTTCTCGGATCTTCAGCTGGTGGTATCCTAATCGCAGATCGATCTTGGAGAATACTTTAGCTCCTTGCAGCTGGTCAAACAAATCGTTGATCATTGGTAGTGGGTACTTGTTCTTGATCGTCACTTCATTCAATGCACGATAATCAACAACCATTCTCAAAGATCCATCCTTCTTCTCAACCAAGAGCACTGGGGCTCCCCATGGTGACGAACTTCGTCGAATGTAACCTTTCTCCAATAACTCCTTAATCTGCTTCTTAATTTCCTACAGATCATTTGCGGGCATCCGGTATGGTCTTTTCGATATCGGTCCGGTGCCTGGCAACAGCTCTATCAAAAACTCAATGTCTCGATCCGGCGGCATGCCTGGTAGTTCCTCTGGAAATACATCCGGGTAATCCTTCACTACAGGCACTTCCTCCTGAACAACTCCTGAGAGGGAATTTACTTGTGTCCTCTTTGGCGCATGCCTGGATACATACTTAATCCTTTTTCCCTCCGGGATGGTGAGCAGAATTGACCTACTAGCACAGTCAATGTTCCCTCCATACTTCGACAGCCAATCCATGCCTAGTATTATATCCAATCCTTGTGACTCCAAAATTATTAGGTCTGAGGGAAATACATGGCTACCAATGGTTAAGGGTAACCGGTCACACCATCGGCTGGCCATATACTCTGCACCTGGTGAACGTACTAACATGGGTGACCTAAGGGCTAAGGTGGGTAACTTAAACTTGTCCACAAATCCCCTTGATATGTATGAATGCGATGCACCAGTATCGAAAAGAACAAGAGCGGTAAATGACTTAACCAAAAACTTACCGATAACTGCATCAGGCTGCTCCTCAACCTCCTCCACGTTAATGTGGTTCACCTGACCTCTGGTGAAGGGATTGGGCTTCTTCCCAGAGCTTCCATTGCCATTGCCATTCTTCAGCTCAGAACAATCGTTGGCATAGTGCCCAGTCTTCCCGCACTTGTAACAGGTGACATGGCTCAGATCCTTCTTGGCGGGTGTGGCTGGGTTGGAACGGTTCTGGTTACTGCTTGCTCCATTCCCATTCCCATTTCCATTCCTGGGACCACTGTGGTTATGGGAACTTCCTCCAGTGTGAGTGTGTCCTCCATGGTTATGGGTAAATCCTCCCGGGTTAGGAGTAAAACGAGGCTTCTGCGTTGCTTCAGAGGTATACTTCCCTTGTCCATACTTCCTTTTGCGGCTTTCTATCTGCTGTTGCTTCCCTTCAATCATGAGGGCCTTGTCTACCAGCTCCTGGTAGTTGTTGAAAGTTGCCACCATCAACTGCATACTCAGCTCATCATTCAGCCCTTCCATAAACTTCTCCTGCTTCGCGGCATCTGTGGCCACATCATCCGGGGCATAGCGAGCTAACTTACTGAAGTCATCCACGTACTGCCCCACAGTACGATTTCCCTAGCGTAAGTTGCAAAACTCACGCTTCTTCATGCTCATAGCTCCTGCTGAGACATGTGCAGTGCGGAATGCTTGCTGAAACTGCTCCCAAGTGACATTGGCTATGGGGAAAGTGGCTGTGTAATTCTCCCACCGTGAGGCTGTGGGTCCATCCAATTGATGTGCGGCAAAACGCACCTTCTCAGCATCTGTGCAACCTGCGGTGGTCAACTCCCTTCCAATCCTGCATAGCCAGTCATCAGCAACAATCAGCTCGGTGCTACTGGAAAACACCGGCGGTTGCAACCTCAGAAAACGAGCTAAGTTGTCAACTGGAGGTGGTGGCGGTGGGTTGTTGTTGTTGTTGCCTTGGTTCTGGACTAGTAGCTGCATCAGGGCATTCTGCTGTTGGATCAACTGAGTGAGCTCCGGTGGGAAGACAAAACCGGGGTCACGTCTTGGAGGCATCTGATGGGTTTAGAGGGAAGAGATTAGAATAGAGTGAGGTCTAGTGAGAAAGCACTACCCATATGCACATGAGACAAACACATTCATAACACACCACTCAATTCAAACAAGGGCATACAAACGATCTAACTACCGTTACAAAAGTGCTCGGACTACTACTATATACATGGGGAAAATACTACTGATAATATGGTGGTCATCTAGAAATTTTGATCGGTGGAAGACTCCATGATATCCGCTCCAGCTTCGTCTTCATAATCATCATCACTATTGTCAGGGTCGGAGTCGGTGTCGTCGATGATGATGTAGTCTTCAGAACGAATGTCGTCGGGATGGTCATCATCTCCTCCTGGCGCGGGGTCTCCCATGAATGCTCCTAGCTTCATCGTCAGGTCGTCATTCTTCTCCACTAGTATTGAGATTTCCTCCTTGTATCCATCGCTGTAGACTTGAGTTCCTCCTCTAGCTCCACATTCCTGGTCATCACCTTCTTCAAATCTATCATGCTTGCGCACATTTGGTTCTCCTGGCGACGAATGTGCTGGTTTAACTCCTGGATGAAAGCTGCAATGGACCTGTCCCTCCTGGTGCTGATCATATCCCATTGCTCATCTCGGCGCCCACATATCTGGTAGATGGTGTCCTTAAGATCCTCGTGATAAAGTTCGCCGATGCGTCCCATGGCGATGTGGGCTGCCATGCTCTTTCCTAGACTCCAGGTTGGTGCATCAAAGGAAAACTCTATGGGCTCAGTAACTAGCGTGAATGTCCTTCCTGGAACTTGAACTCTAATCGTCCAGCGCTCCTCTTCTGGTAAGGTTGCAGTGAAGGTTCCCGTGAAGCTTGGTAGACCGATGTTCAGGTACTTGGTGACTTCCTTCAAGTGGCGTCCGAAAGGGGTGTTGTCATCCGGTTGTGCAAACTTGTTCCTTGAGTCCGTCATCTATAGAGTAGAAGATGGGGAGAGTTAGAAATGAGTAGAGAAGAGTATCCTGTGGTTTTTCCTAGTGGTCGCGTCCTACAGTCAACCTGTGCTCTGATACCATCTTTGTAGCGACCCGATCCCAATGGATCGAAGTCTCTGTGCTTGAGTGTCATCCCTGGATCGGTATGCTGACACACACAGTACTCGAGGATTTATAACAGAGTTCAATCACACACTTATTACATCGAAAATCCTTGCAAAGAGTATTTATTACAATAATATGGCTGAAGGCCATCTAAATAAAGTAACTGCGGAAGCTTCGAAGGTAAATGAGTCCATCAACTCCAACGGCATAGCTGAGTGCATGACAACGACCTAGCGCACCTTACTCTTCGTCTGAAAAGTCTGCAACATGATATGTTGCAGCCCGAAATGGGCCAGCACATGGAATATGCTGGCAAGATAACACTATAGAGCAATGAACAAAGTAAATGCTATCACTATATGCATATGTGGCTGGTGGAGGCTCTAAGTTTAATTTTTGCATAAAGCCAATTTTTCCCTACAACAAAGGAATATATTTTATTTACTACTGAGTTTTTTGAAAACATTGAGAAGGTAACCCAACTCAATCCCATTTAAAAGTTAACAACCCAATCAAATTAATTAAGTAATGTGATGAGATCAAATCAATAATTCATGTACCAGATACTCAAGATGTCCATAACCGGGGACACGGCTAATCATGATTAGTTTGTACACTCTGCAGAGGTTTGCGCACTTTTCCCCACAAGACTCGATCTCCTCCGTTGGATTTCTCGCACTACATGGTGTTTGAGAAACGGATGACCGAGACACAGTCTTTCAGAAGCATTAATTCTTTCGACAGGTAAACCGTACCACCTACATCCCCTACATCTGCTAGTTTACCACTGAAAGAGGTCACACAACATACTCAACTATGCCAGAGCCCATAATGGCTTGTGGCTGCACACGGAAGTTTCCAGCTTGAATAATCTTATGATCCCTTTGAGCCTGGGTGGCAAACCATAGGATGATCACACGGTAACCCCGGGATCTCCTAGGACAACACTGATTCCCCAGGTGTCCGGGCAAACCACTGGTATCCCCAGGGTGCCCCAAACCATTCCACCCAGATGTGTATTAAAGTAGCCACCTTATGTTTCCCTTAGTTAAATACAAGCTCTCACATCTTTCATGAATCTCACATACCAATCCACGTCTACGAGCATAGCAAAGCAGTATAAGCATAACGTAGTAACTCCCAAGGTTTGAATATAAGACAATAGGTTCTACCTCATCAACTACTTTCCAGTACCCACATGTTAATCTAATCCTACTCATGCAATGTTTGAGGGGTTGAACTAATGCATAAAAACTGGGTAATAAAGGGATATGATCAAAGTGTGAACTTGCCTTGCTGACGATCTGCAAACCCTAGAGACTCGTAGTAGCACGCTTCGCACTCCGGGAATTCTATCGCAAACAAACAATAGCATACATAAGCACTCAAGCATAGATGCAAGGGTAAAACTCAGATGAGAAAGATCAAATCTGAAAGCTCAACTGAAAAGCTTTGATTTGCAAAAAGAATCAAACGAATCGGAGCTACGGAACTGAAACTACGGTCAAAAGAACTTCGAATTCAAAACTGCTTGAAACCAAATTTTAAATTGTCAAAACCATGTTCAAGTTGATTAACCAGAAAGAGGGGTTCGAGACGAAGATTTTGGCGTTGGTTTCACTGGATTTGGACGAACGGTTGAAAAGTTGCGAGGGTTTGAAGATCAGGGGCTAATCTATGATAAAAGTATCTAACGGACGAACGTTCGCTAACAGAAACCAACGAACGAAAATAAACAGAAAAAGAAAAATCTAACGGACGAACGTTCGCTAACAGAAACCAACGAACGAAAAACGTTCACTAACAGATCTAAACGAACGAACGTTCGCTAATTAAACTAACCTAATATAATAAACCGATCTAAAAAAAAGAAAAACCGAAACTAGAAAAAAAACTGGGGTGGTTTTACGGCGGTTATACCGGTTCGATGGGAAAAACCGGCGGTGGCGGCGACGAGATCCGGCGGCGGCGCGGCATTGCGAGGCGGCGGGGCGAGGGAGTCGGCGCAGGCGGCGGGGCTGCGGGGTGGGGCGGCGCGGGCAGGCGGCGGCGGCGCGCAGCGCGAGCGGTGGCGGCGGCGCAAGGCAGCGGCGGTGGCGGCGCTGGCAGGCGGCGGCGGTTGCGGGGCTGGGTGGGGAGGAGAGGGGTCGGGGCGGGAGTATATATAGGTGGAGGGGGGGCGGCGCTGGCTTGGGGAGGGGGCCGGCGCGGGGTGGAGTCCGGCTCGGACTCCCCTCGGCGTCCGTGCGCGGCACGGCGACGGGGAAGGCGGCGCGTGGGAGTGGGCCGGCTGGGTTTCGGCCCAGTCGGTCCGGGAATTTTTTTATTTTTTTAAATAAATTCCCCCAAAGAAAAAAATCCTAATAAAATATAAAAAAAATTCTAAAAATGCCAAAAACAATTTTCACCGTCTAAATAAAATATTTAGAACAAAGTGAGCATTTTTCTGGCCTAAAATGCAATTTTCAAAAATGCATATTTTTCTAATTCAAATAAAATAGCAATAGAATCCAAATAAAATTATTTATTTGAATTTAACATTTTTCCTCCAATATTTCTTTTATTTTGGAGAAGTCATTTTATCTCCTCTCTTTTTTTTATATTGGAAATATTTTGGAGAGAAAAATTATTAAAACCAAAATGATCCTCTTTTCAAATTTGAGAAAAATTCAAATATGAAAATAAATGAAATCCCCAACTCTCTCCGTGGGTCCTTGAGTTGCTTAAGATTTCTAGGATCACAAACGAAATGCAAATAAAATATGATATGCATATGATGACCTATGTATAACATTCCAAATTGAAAATTTGGGATGTTACAATTTGAGAGAGAGAGTTGAGTGTTGGGGAGACTATCATTTGAAGCACAAGAGAAAGGAGTTCATCATCAACACACCGTCTATTACCTTTTGGAGAGTGGTGTCTCCTAGATTGGTTAGGCGTCGCTTGGGATCCTCCGACAAGATTGTGGAGTTGAACCAAGAAGTTTGTAAGGGCAAGGAGACCGCCTACTTCGTGAAGATCTACCCGAGTGAGGCAAGTCCTTCATGGGCGATGGCCATGGTGGGATAGACAAGGTTGCTTCTTCGTGGACCCTTCGTGGGTGGAGCCCTCCATGGACTCGCGCAGCCGTTACCCTTCGTAGGTTGAAATCTCCATCAACGTGGACGTACGACAGCACCACCTATCGGAACCACGCCAAAAATCTCCGTGTCTACATTGCGTTTGCCTTCTCCAAACCCTTCCCTTTACCTTCATATGCAATGTTTTACTTTCCGCTGCTACACTCTTAGAATTGCATGTGTAGGTTGATTGCTTGACTTGTGCTAAGTTGCTAAAATCTGCCAAGACTTAAAATTGGGAAAAGGCTAGATTTTTATTTGGTCAAGTAGTCTAATCACCCCCCTCTAGACCTACTTTCGATCCTACAAGTGGTATCAGAGCTTTGGTCTCCATTTGCCTTGATTTCCATAGCGTTGGTGATCATAGCCTTGGTTTCACAACCTAGGAGAGTATGGCGTCTAGCGAGGGAAATTACCACCGTAGAGGTCCTTACTTTGATGGTACTAATTTTTCTAGTTGGAAGCATAAGAT
Source organism: Thinopyrum elongatum (assembly GCA_011799875.1). NCBI lineage: Eukaryota > Viridiplantae > Streptophyta > Magnoliopsida > Poales > Poaceae > Thinopyrum > Thinopyrum elongatum. Next base: position 402,552,649 of record CM022297.1, on the reverse strand, counting down.
GAAAATGCATATTCCTGGTCATAACCCCGCTGTTTGGGCTATTGTGCGTGTTGGCTTGCAAGGTGAATACTTCAAGGATGGAAGAGAACCGGATCGTGAAGCTACCGCGGAAGAATTGGAGATGTTGCAATACAATGCTCAAGCTTGCGATATTCTCTTCAACGGATTGTGCCCCGAAGAATTCAACAAAATCAGTCGCCTTGAGAAGGCAAAGGAAATTTGGGATACTTTGGTTGATATGCACGAAGGTACCGAGTCCGTCAAGGAATCCAAATTGGATGTGCTTCAAAGTCAACTTGACAAGTTCAAAATGAAGGATGGTGAAGGAGTCGCTGAGATGTACTCTAGGCTTGCTCTCATCACAAATGAGATTGCCGGCTTAGAAAGTGAAGAGATGACCGACAAATTCATCATCAAGAAGATCCTAAGAGCCTTGGATGGAAAATATGATACCGTGTGCACATTGATCCAAATGATGCCTAACTACAAAGATCTCAAGCCGACGGAAGTCATTGGTAGATTTGTTGCTCATGAGATGTCACTCAAGGATAAGGAAGAGCTTCACAACAAGTCTAGTGGTGCTTATAAAGCTTCATGTGATGCTCATACAACATCAAGTGAAAAACAAGTCTTCAATGAAGAATTGAGCTTAATGGTGAAGAACTTCAACAAATTCTACAAGAGTAGAAGCAAAGAGAGAAGTTCCAAGTCAAGGTCTTACAATGATAAAAGATCTTCTAGTCGTGCTCGCAATTGCTACAATTGTGGAAGACCCAGACACTACTCCAATGAGTGTACGACTCCCTACAAGAGAAGAGAAGACTCACCTAAAAGAAGAAGTAAAAGAGATGAATCACCACCAAGAGAGAGAAGGAGTAGAGATGATCGTTATGAACGAAGACCCTCTCATAGAAGCAAGGATTCAAAAAGAAAAGACAAGTCATCAAAGAGCTACACAAGCCGAAGACATCAAGCTCACGTTGGTGAATGGGTATCCGGTTCCGACTCTGACAACTACTCCGAGAGAAGTTATCACTCCGACTCCGAATATACTCAAGATGAAGGTGTTGCCGGTCTTGCACTTGTGTCATCCAACTCCTACGACATATTTGACTCACCAAATGAAGGAATTGGAAGATGCTTCATGGCTAAAGGCCCCAAGGTATCACACCCCGAGTACTTTGATTTCAATAGTGATGAAGATGATTTGCTTGGTGATGATGATTTACTTGTTGACAACACTAGTGATGAAAACTATGATGAAATTGCTATTAATCATGCTAATCAAGATGGAACGAATGACAATGATAAGAAGGAGATTGAGCGTCTAACTAAAGAACTAAACACTCTTAAGTTAGCTCATGAAACTACTCTAGAGGATCATCGAGAGCTTTTAAAGACTCATGAGAAGCTACGCTTTGAGAAGCTCAATTTAGAGCAAGAGCATGGGTTCTTAAAAGCAATCAATGATGATCTTCGAAAGAAAAGTTCTTCTTACATTGCCAAGCATTTACTCTTGTCTACTTACATGCCACAAGTAAAATCTAGCAACAAGAGCAAGAAAGATTCTTCTTCTAGTAGTAACAATAATCATGTTAAATCCAATATTGTTGCTTCTAGTAGTTCTCTTGATTCCACTAATGATTCTCTTAGCCAAGTTACACTTGAGCAAGAAAATAGCTTATTGAAGGGAATTATAGAGAAAGGTGTTTACAAGAGCCTTGCCGGAAGTAAGCAATTTGAGGAAATTGTACGCAAGCAAGGAAGGCACCGGAAGAATCAAGGTGTTGGTTTTGAATGAAAGTTCAATGCCAATGGAGTTGAGTGGGAAGAAGATCAATACCCCAAGACGAAGTTTGTTCCTCAACAAGAGAAGTATGACCCCACTTCTTTCAAAGGAACACAAGCTCAAGATGATCTTCCACCACAAGACCACAAGCTAAAAGGCAAGGACAAGCTTCAAGAGGAGATTGATGCATTTGAAGAAGCTCCTAAGGCCTTGGTCAAGTGGGTTCCCAAGACTACATCAAGTTCTACTTCATCAAGTACGACTACAACTCCAAGGATTCCCATCAAGTTGATGTGGATCCCAAATAAGAAGAACTAGAGAGTTCTTGAGGGTGACTCCGCCAACGTACTTCACTCATATTCATTTTGGCGAGGACAAGTGCAATCAACTTCCATATCTTGCACTAGTTCAAGGAGTCACAAACCCTCTTGTTGGTAAGACAAGGGACAAGGTAACCTAATGCTTTCATGGACATCATCACATGCGTATTTCACTCTATGTCTATGGATATCCTTGTGTGTTCCTTGTGAGACTAACCCATGTAGGTATTGAAAGTGCAACTCACTCCAATGGATTGCTCCAAATGATCTACATCAACATTGAGCATCCACATCTTCAACACCTACATGAAGTCATCATCGACAAAACCCAAGGTTAGTTCATCCCTCTAAGGGGGGATATCACATCTAGGGGGAGCTTTACTCTAATAATTGAGCTAAAGCAACTCTAATGGTGTGAACACAACAATGCTTTATGTAAAAGTGGTAACCCTACTTGTGCTTAAACGATGAGTATGACCTATGATCAAATGTTCTCATTTGACTCCTAAGTCAATATATTCATATATAGATGACCTAGTCATCGCAAATTGCTTGATAGATGCTAGAGTGTTTGTGCATGCTTTGCCACATGTTTTATTTGTCATCTTATTGTGTGAGCATGTTGGTTGCATAATTTTCTCCATTCAAGGACATCCATTTGTTGCTTTGATTGTTTGGTTTTTCTTTTTGCCAAATGGATGGACAAGAATGCCTAAGAACTCCCTCTAGCTATCTATGCTTTACTCGTCTCAAACTCTATTCATGCTACATCACAAAGTTTGAACAAGTCGAATTCGGACCCTCCGGGTGAGGAGCACTCGGAGCCACCGATCCGTCAAGGGCTTAACTTCCAAAACCACTTAATGCATCTCGGTCAAACCAATTCACACCTGCTCGGTCGCACCGAATTCATTAAGTTGATCTAGGTTTTCACCTCGGTGCAACCGATTTGAACAATTCGGTCACACCGAGTTGCAGCAACTGCTAGCAGTTTTGCATCTCGGTTGTTGACATTGGATTTTGGCATGGTCAAAAACTTAATTAAGATGACTTCAAATGGAAAAGGACCTTTGAGTTTGTATGCAAAAGTCAAAGCAAACACTTTGCGGACTGGTCTTGAATAAAAATATGACGCGAGGGACCATACACTTACCTGGATGGTGTATGATGAGTCGCATAAGTTATTCGGCCTTTGCCGGCTGAATAAAGCTTGTCGGCCGCGGGAGTCTTGCCGGATCTGAAAGAAGAACTTGCCAGCAAGAAGTTTGCCGGTGAGAGGCTTGCCGGGTCTGAGTAAAAGGCTTGCCGGTTATGAATGCTTGCCGGTCTTAAGTGCTTGCTGGTTATGAATGCTTGCCGATCTTGAGGCTTACCGGATCTAAAAGAAGAACTTGCCAGCAAGAAGCTTGCCGACGAGAGGCTTGCCGGGTCCGGGTAAAAGGCTTGCCGGTTATGAATGCTTGCCAATCTTGAGGCTTGCTGGGTCTGAAAGAAGAGTTTGCCGGCGAGAGGCTTGCCGGGTTTGAGTAAAAGGCTTGCCGGTTATAAATGCTCGCTGGTCTTGAGTGCTTGCCGGTTCTGAATGCTTGCCGGTCTTAAGTGCTTGCTGATTTAGAAGGCTTGCCAGATTTAGTGAAGATCCAACCAGAAGTTGGAGATGGGCCCTAAAAGTCATAAAGACGGCCTTAAAAGGAGAAGTGGCACGCGTGGTATTATGCAGATCATCAAGACGGACAAGTTTGATGTTGAATCCGACTCCATCCGAGTTAGTATGCGATTTCTACAGCCCACGCAAAAGCAGGACAGAAGTATGTGACAGATCCGAGCCAAATCCAAGTTGGACTAGGACTAGGATTTTATAGGACGTGAATTGATGTAATATTCTTGTAAGGGAAACCTAGATGAATACTTTACTTGTACGGGAAATCCAGCCGCCTCTTATATATGTTGGGGGTGACGGCCGATTGAACAACACACAATCGAACAAATCAATATACTACTTTTTCATCTACGTTTTATCTCTCCATCATTTTTCTCTCTCGTTCTTCGCTGTTCCTCAAGTTTGAGAGCTGCGAATCCCGAGGCTCTAGGGGCGAGCGAATCGACCTAGGGCAGCCCATAGCCGCCGCATTCCCTGACGGGGTCCCTCCCGGGTGTGCGGGGTTTCGGGTCTCAAAAGCGCCCGCCGACTGTCTTGCGTATCGCGTTGTCGGTCGAGTCTCCTTCGACATGAGCTGTGGTGCATCACCCCCGGCGTTGAGGGTACACGTGATGTGTTCGTGTGTCAACACACTTTTTGGCGACTCCGCTGGGGACTGAAGATCAATCGTCATCATCCACCATGTCCGATCTTCGCAAGCCATCTGAGGTAGACGCCGATAACATCATTAAGCCCAGTCTTGATGAGATATCGGCTGATCATCACCAAATCTACGAGGAGTACAAGAAGGCGCATGAAGAGAAGGATTTGAAGGAGTTCCTTGCAAAATTCAAGAAGGATCGCCAAGGCAACATCACTCTGATTGAAGAAATCAAGTTCCCTCCTCTTCATGCTGAGCAGGTTAAACCCTCTATGAGTACCACATTTTCTCCTGAGCAGTGGGCTGAGATTGAGAGTCGTATTGCTGATGGTAACAATCTGGTCTATCAAACTTTTATAGAAAATACTAATGCTCAGAAGAATATATCTCAATCGTCTTGTGGTAATGGTGGTGTAGCTGCTAGTGTGCAAAACCCTAATCTGGCTTTACCTATCTCATCGGCGCCTCCCATGCCGATGACTTATTATCCTACCCAAACAAATCAGATTGTGGCTGCACCCATTAATCCTATTATGAGCATGCCAGGTTCGGTGGCAACGCCGAACCAAACCCTACCTACAGGTACAACCACTCGGCCACTACCGAACTATGGTTCGGCATACATGCCACAGTTCCTACCTACAGCTAGTAGTCCTACTCCTCCTATGCCACTGCAACAAGCTTCATCGTCTACTACAGATGATGCCCTAGCTAATTTTAGAGAGGAGATGGCTAAGATGCTTAGAGAGAATTTTGGAGTTGAATTACCTCGGAATCGGATTTACCAAAAACCGTATCCCGAATACTTTGATGCCATCCAGTGCCCTCCGGGATATAAAATTCTAGATTTTATTAAGTTTAATGGGGAAGGCACAAAAACCACATGGGAGCATGTTAGTCAATACTTGGCACAATTAGGTGAAGCAGGCTCACTAAATGAATTGAAAGTGCATTTATTTCCTTTATCATTAACTGGTACCGCATTTTCATGGATTTCTTCTTTACCACATGGTTCCATTCGGGTTTGGTCGCAGCTAGAGCAGAAATTTCATGATCACTTTTATAGCGGTGACAATGAACTCAAGTTGTCACATCTAACATCGATTAAACAGAAGCATGATGAATCGGTCTCCGATTACGTCAAGAGATTCAGAGAAACAAAAAACCGGGGTTATAGTTTGGTGATAACCGAGAGAGACTTGGCAGACCTAGTGCTTAGTGGTTTGAGAACTCCCATTAGAGAAAAGCTAGAAGGCTATGAGTTCTTAAATATCAACCAAGTCTTACAAAGGGCTTTGGCTCATGAAAGCCGAAGCAAAGATCTCAAAGAAGTGCATAGATATAAAGCTGATCGTCCTAAGATGAACATGGTTGAATATGATAGTGATCACTCAGACAATGAGGGTTTATATTTATGCTACTGAATTTGTTTGGCCATCTAAGGCCAAACCCTTTACTTGCAATGATCTGAAACCGATTCATAAGAATCGTGATGAAGAGATGAAGTTTACTTTTAACATTGCCAAGTGTGATAAAACATTTGATGCTTTGCTGCAAGCCAAAATTATTAGAATATCTCATACTTTACCGCCGTTTGAAGAGCTGAAACGGCGCACTTATTGCAAGTATCATAATTCTTTTTCTCATGCTACTAACAATTCCAATGTTTTTCGATGACAGATACAATCGGCCATTAATGACAGACGATTGAACTTTTTTGAGATGCAAGTTGATAAACAGCCCTTTCCAATGAATACCATGGATTTGGAAGGGAAGAAGCTGCTCATTCGGCGAGAGGTAGCCGAATATGCTAATAAAGCTAATGTCATTGTTGGTGAGCCTAGGAAAGACAAGGAGGGCAACAAGGTCTTGGGGAGACAGGTTGTGCTTGATAAGCAGCCCGATGGCAAGGAAGTGATCAAAATCACCATCAAGAATCCTACACTCGGGGGGCAACCGCAAGTGCAAGAAAATACTCGTGTTAAATTTGTCAAGCCCAAGAGTCCAGAAGTTGGCAAATGGAAGAGGAATGAAGCTAAAGTGCAGCACAAGCGGATCAAGCCAACTTTTGATATGTTGCTGTCCAAGTACGCCAACTAGTCGGCCGGTTCTAGCTTTAATCAGCCGACTCATCTGAAGCGACCAAGGTCACCATTAGCTGATATGTTCAGTCAGTATATGAAACCGAGTGGACCGAGGGCGCCATTTCCAGAAGAGCAGACGCAATTTGTTTGGGATCGACTTGATTACTCATATAGGGGCCGACTGAACATTGGTGACTATCAGTCGGCTGGTCAAAATATGCGACCGAGTGGAAACTATCTGAGTGTAAGAATGCGCCCAGATGGAAGCTATCCGAGTGAAAAAATGTGGCTAGGTAGATTCCATCCGAGTGAATTCCATCTGAGTGGATTCCATCCGAGTGAATTCCATCCAAGTGACATCCATCCGAGTGGATTCCATCCGAGTAAAAAGGTGCGCCCGAGTGGAAATTTCATGCATCAGGAAGTCAGAAAGAATGGCATGTTAAGTCGCCAAGTGCTGCAACGATCGAGTCAAGCAAAGGAAAGGAAAAAAATCAATGCCAACTCACTCATCTTGGGCACCAAAACATTCACCATACAACAGCCAATTGTGCATAGCAATCCGACTGGGCCGATACTTGCTATCGCGCCAAAGCACTCGGCTAATGACCATGAAGCAAACACCAGCCAAGTGAAGCTGAGAGATCCTAAATAAACTCAGCCAAAGTGGTGTCCTCCAGGGCTAACAAAAACACAGAAGAGGAAACTGCAGAGGTTAAGGAGTCAAGAGATGGCAGAGCTAGAGGCCGAGAAGCAAAGGGACAAGTTATTCAATGACACTCGGCCCATGGTACCTACAAAACAAGTGTGGAGGCCTAAACAAATACAAGATGCAGTGGCTTCTACACCTATCACAGCAGTACCTACACCACCAAAAGAGAATGATGCAATCATTGCATCATCTACGTTACCTATTGCTTCCTCTTCACTCAGACAGATTTCAGAATCGATGGATACACTAGGGGAAGAGGATGATATGTTGGACTATGACTCTACACCGGTTCATGAAGGTATGGATATCAATATGGTGTATTACTTACCCGCTGAATTTCGCGCTGTAGATGAAGAAGGGGAAGTGGCTTAGCTGGATTTTGGCCCTAAAAATGCAATATTCGAAAAGCCAAAAGAACCAGTAACGCATCTGAAACCATTATATCTCAGAGGACATATTAATGAGTTGCCGCTCACTGGGATGCTTGTTGATGGTGGTGCTGTGGTAAATCTTATGCCCTATTCGGTCTTCAAGAAATTGGGTTTGCCCAATGAAGAGTTGATAAAGACGAATATTGTGCTTAATGGATTTGAAGGCAAAGAGAAAACTAAAGCCAAAGGTGTGATGTATGTGGAGCTTACAGTCGGAAGCAAAACTTTGGCTACCGCATTCTTTGTCGCTGAGGTGCAAGGTAACTACAACGTCATACTAGGCTGTGATTGGGTTCATGCAAACCAGTGTGTGCCATCCACTATGCACCAGTTTTTGATCCAGTGGGTTGATGATGAAGTGGAAGTCATTCATGCGGATAACTCGGCCTGTGTTGCTTTGGCCGATGCATCGGTGGGTTGGCAACATCCCAATGCTACTTGCTTAACAGGATGTGACTTGTTAGAGTTTGATTTTCTCAGCGCGACCAAGAATGGTTTCATGCCCGTCTCTTTAAAGCCGACTGAATGCAATCGGCTCCAAGGTATGATATGCTTAAATGGATTCTAGTTCCGAGTGGTTACAAAAACGCCTTGTAAAATATTGGTCCAGCGAGGACAATATATATGATTCTATAGAGGAGTTGGATGACATGGATAAACTTGGACAAGGTTTTACATCGGCCGATCCATTAGAAGAGATAGATATTGGAGATGGTTCAGTCACTCGGCCGACGTTTGTAAACAAAAAATTGAAAGTCGATTGTAAAGCTAAGTTAATCGAGCTATTGAAAGAAAATGTTTGTTGCTTTGCATGGGAATATCATAAGATGCCAGGTTCAAGCCTAGAGGTAGTAGAGCATCGGTTACCTATAAAGGCCGGTTTTAGACCTTACAAACAATCGGCCAGAAAGTTTAATCCAAAAACATATGACCGGATCAAGGAGGAGATCGGTCGTTTGCTTAAAGCTAATTTTATTAGACCTTGCAGGTATGCCGAGTGGATTTCTAACATTGTCCCAGTGGAGAAGAAAGGATCTGGCAAGTTGAGGGTGTGCATTGATTTCAGAGATTTGAATAGGGCTACACCCAAAGATGAGTATCCCATGCCAATAGCCGATATGCTTATTAATGATGCTTCTGGACATAAGGTCATTAGCTTTCTTGACGGTAATGCGGGGTATAACCAAATTTTTATGGCCGAAGAGGACATGTCCAAAACGGCTTTCCGATGCCCTGGTTTCCTTGGTTTATTTGAATGGACAGTGATGACATTCGGATTAAAAAATGCTGGCGCCACGTATCAAAGGGCAATGAATTTGATCTTTCATGATTTACTCGGTGTCATACTTGAGGTCTATATTGATGATATTGTTGTCAAATCGGATTTGAATCTCACTTGGCCGATTTGCGTTTAGCTTTTGAAAGAATGAAAAAATATGGACTGAAGATGAATCCTTTGAAGTGTGCATTCGGCGTGTCGGCTGGCAAGTTTTTGGGTTTCATTATTCATGAAGATGGCATAGAGATTGATCCCAAAAAGATAGAGGCCATACAAAAAGTGGAGGCTCCAACATGCAAGAGAGATATGCAAAAGTTCCTTGGCAAGGTCAATTATTTGAGAAGGTTCATAGCTAATCTGTCAGGGAAAGTTGATGCATTTACTCCTATCCTTCGGTTAAAAATGGTGTTGATTTCACTTGGGGGGCAAAACAGCAAGAAGCATTTGATATGATCAAGAACTATTTGTGCACTCCTCCTGTGATGAAAGCGCCCAAGCATAGGGAACCCTTTAAGCTTTACATTGCAGCAGAAGAAGGTGTTATTGGTGCTGTTTTGACTCAAGAAACCAAAGGAAAAGAGCATGCTATTACATATTTGAGCAGGCGTTTATTGGACGCCGAGACAAGGTATACATTTATTGAAAAACTATGCCTATGCTTATATTATGCTTGCACAAAATTGAGACATTATTTAGTGTCGAGTGCTTGCATAGTAGCTTGTCAAACCGATGTCATTAAATACATGTTGCATAGTCCAATTCTTAGTGGTAGAATTGGCAAGTGGGCTTATGCTTTGATTGAATACGATTTGGCCTATGAATCTCTAAAATCCATGAAAGGCCAAATCATTGCTAATTTTATTGTTGAGCATCGGATTGATGACAAGCATGATATTGATATAAACCTTGTCTCGTTAGTACCATGGAGATTATATTTTGATGGGTCAGTTTGTAGCAATGGCCAAGGTGTTGGTCTTGTTTATATATCTCCTCATGGTGCTGTTTTTGAAGCCTCATGCCGCTTAGAATATTTTTGCACAAATAATCAAGCCGAATATGAAGCATTGTTATTCTTCTTAGAGATGTTGCTTGCCATAGGTACTACACATATTGAGGCTTTTGGTGATTCGTTATTAGTAGTGCAACAAATATCCAAAGTTTTTCAATGTTTTGACGAATCACTTAATGTTTATCTTGATAAATGTCTAGATATAATTTCTAATTTGGATTATTTTAGTATTACTCATATATCTAGACATGACAATTGGAGAGCAAATGAGTTGGCACAACAAGCATCCGGCTATCATGTGGATCATGGCATGTTTCATATTTATCAAAGGCCGATGTCTAGTCTTGCCAACATAGGGGAGGCCAAACCGAAGCCCACCGTTTCGGCCACTAATGAAATATTTAATGCAGGAGAAAATCAAGACTGGAGGAAACCCATTATTGATTATTTGTGTGATCCTAGTAAAAGGGTGGACAGGACTGTTCGGTGTATGGCTTTCAAATACACAATGAGAGATGATGGTCTCTATCGCCGAACGGTCGATGATGTTCTTTTAAAGTGCTTGGACGAGGACCAAGCAAGAGTTGCTATGGGAGAGGTTCATGAAGGTATTTGTGGCACTCATCAGTCGGCTCCCAAGATGAAATGGTTATTACGACGTGCTGAGTTTTATTGGCCGACAATGGTTAATGATTGCTTCCGGTATTATAAAGGATGTGAAGCTTGTCAAAAGTTTGGTGATATTCAGTTGGCTCCCGCTGCTATGTTACATCCTATTATCAAGCCGTGGCCTTTTAGAGGTTGGGGATTAGACTTTATTGGAGAGATTCATCCTTCTTCTTCAAAGGGGCATCGGTTCGTGTTGGTGGCAACTGATTATTTCACTAAATGGTCTGAAGCAATACCACTCAAAAATATGACGCATACAGAGGTAATTCAATTCATAACTGAGCACATTATTCATAGATTCAGCATTCCTCAAACGTTAACTACGGACCAAGGTTCATCCTTTATGTCACATCAAGTTAGAGAATTTGCCGAATCATATAAGATAAAGTTGCTCAATTCCTCTCCATGTTATGCACAAGCCAATGGACAAGCTGAATCTAGCAATAAAATATTAATCAAGCTCATCAAGAAAAATATTGAGGATAATCCAAGGAAATGGCATGAGCTATTGCCCGAAGATTTGTGGGCACATAAGATCTCAAGGCATGGTGCTATGAAGGTGACTCCATATGAGCTAGTATATGGTCAAGAGGTTGTTTTACTGGTGGAAGTAAATTTGAATGATTTGAGAATAGCCAAACAAAATGATTTATCGGCAGTAGACTTTTATAACTTGATGATGGACAATATTGATGAGGTTGCCGATAAACGTTTGGCTGCTTTAAAGGCCATAGAAAGAGAAAATTTGAGGGTAGCAAGAGCTTACAATAAGAGAGTTAAGTTGAAGAATTTCCAGGTTGGCGATCTTGTCTAGAAAGTGATTCTACTGATTGGTTCAAGAGATAGAAAATTCGGGAAGTGGTCTCCGAGTTGGGAAGGTCCTTTTAGGATTACAAGAGTAGTTCCCGGAAACTCTTATTTGGTGGAATCCGTACAAGGGACATTGTTACCTCGAGCTCTCAATGGCAAGTACTTGAAGAAATACCACCCGAGTGTGTGGCAAGAAGCCTAAGTAGGCAATGGACGATATACGATTATCGTCCTTAGCACAAACATGGCCGATACATAATTATCGCCCTGAGAAAAATAAATGGCCGATGGAGTGTTGACATCGTCCTTAGAACAAACAAGGTACAAATTATTTTTCGGCACACAAGTTTTGCCGAAAAACAGGGGGTATGTGTTGACATTGGATTTTGGCATGGTCAAAAACTTAATTAAGATGACCTCAAATGGAAAAGGACCTTCGAGTTTGTATGCAAAAGTCAAAGTAAACACTTTGCGAACTGGTCCTAAAAAAAAGATGATGCGAGGGACTATACACTTACCTGGATGGTGTCTGATGAGTCGCGTAAGTTATTCGGCCTTTGCCGACTGAATAAAGCTTGCCGGCCGCGGGAGTCTTGCCGGATCTGAAAGAAGAACTTGCCAGCAAGAAGTTTGCCGGCGAGAGGCTTGCCGGGTCCGAGTAAAAGGCTTGCCGGTTATGAATGCTTGCCGGTCTTAAGTTCTTGCTGGTTATGAATGCTTGCCGATCTTGAGGCTTGCCGGATCTGAAAGAAGAACTTGCCAGCAAGAAGCTTGCCGACGAGAGGCTTGCCGGGTCCGGGTAAAAGGCTTGCCGGTTATGAATGCTTGCCGATCTTGAGGCTTGCCGTGTCTGAAAGAAGAGTTTGCCGGTGAGAGGTTTGCCGGGTTTGAGTAAAAGGCTTGCCGGTTATAAATGCTCGCTGGTCTTGAGTGCTTGCCGGTGCTGAATGCTTGCCGGTCTTAAGTATTTGCTGATTTGGAAGGCTTGCCGGATTTAGTGAAGATCCAACCAGAAGTTGGAGATGGGCCCTAAAAGTCATAAAGACGGCCTTAAAAGGAGAAGTGGCTTGCGTAGTATTATGCAGATCGTCGAGACGGACAAGTTTGATGTTGAATTCGACTCCATCCGAGTTAGTATGCGATTTCTACAGCCCACGCAAAAGCAGGACAGAAGTATGGGACAGATCCGAGCCAAATCCGAGTTGGACTAGGAATAGGATTTTTTAGGATGCGAATTGTTGTAATATTCTTGTAAGGGAAACCTAGATGAATACTTTACTTGTACGGGAAGTCCAGCCGCCTCTTATATATGTTGGGGGTGACGGCCGATTGAACAACACACATCGAACAAATCAATATACTACTTTTTCATCTACGTTTTATCTCTCCATCGTTTTTCTCTCTCGTTCTTCACTGTTCCTCGAGTTTGAGAGCTGTGAATCCTAAGGCTCTAGGGGCGAGCGAATCGACCTAGGGCATCCCATAGCCGCCGCAATCCCTGACGGGGTCCCTCCCGGGTGTGCGGAGTTTCGGGTCTCAAAAGCGCCCGCCGACTGTCTTGCGTATCGCGTTGTCGGTCGGGTCTCCTTCGACGTGATCTGCGGTGCGTCACCCCCAGCATCGAGGGTACACGTGATGTGTTCATGTGTCAACATCAGTGCCACCGAGTCGTTCCACTCGGTCACACCGACAGTGACTGGGTATATATATATCGCGGGTTGAAATTTGGAAATTTCTCCAAACCACTCGACCGCACCTTCCCAGCTCTGCCGCCCCCTTGGTCTCCGGATCATCGCCATCATCGCCAGTGCTTCCTACCACTGGTCTCCGTCATCGTCAACGGGAATCTCATCGCCGTTGTCGCCGTAGCAAGTTCGTCGCCAAGTTAGGGTACAGACTTGACCTCTTTGTGCGCTCCATTATTCCGATTCTTGCACAAAGATCATTGCCATTGTTCTTCCCATGTATGAAATCAATCTATCCACCGAAAGAATCCTTTAGAATAGATTTGATGCAAAAACTTAGGGTTAGGTTTCCGCCGAACTCATCTCGGACCGACCGATCTGAGGATCTCTGTCTCACCGATTTGGCTCAGGCCATTGCACAAGTACAACTCGGTCTGACCGAAGTGTAATAATTGGTGTGACCGAAATCACTTTCTCTGTGAAACCCTAGCATCTTGGAGTCACCGAACTGCATTTCGGTCTGACCGAAACTGTGTGTTTAGACTCTGTTAGTGCTTCGGTGTCACCGAGTTTGTCAAATCAGTAGCTCCAAAATGCTTTCTGCAGAAAACTAAAGTTAAGTTTTTGTCTCCATATTTTGCAAAAATAGCTGTACTTTGTGATGCTCATCCACTCTATCTATACCCATCTATTCACAGGGTCAGTTTTAGATATGTCAGAGGGCAGTGACAGCCAAAACAGATCTGAAGAGCAAGTAAACCTCAGTGAGGGCACTAGTCCCTCCAACAGCAGTTATGATGAAGGTGGCAGAAGCACTCCAAGCAACTTGCCTAAGGCTGCTACTAGGAAAAGGAAGAAGAGAACCTCAGAATCTGAGGATGAGGATTTTGTTGTTGAGGAGGAGGTGACCTCCAAGAAAAAGGTACTCAAGAAGGAGTATGCTGCTGCTGCCACAAAGCCTGTAATGAAGAAGAAGGCTCCTGCTAAAAGAGTCCCTATGTCAAAAGCCAGAGCCTCTACTCAAGCTGATGCTGCTGCACCAAGTGCTGCTAGAGAAGAAGAGGTTGCTGGAGGAAAGAAGAGGAAGGAGAGAGTCAGGAAGACTATTGCTAGAGTCATTGGAAAACCTTCTATGATGAGAGATTCAGATGAGGATGATGAGGAGGTGGAAGAGCCAGTTGCACCTCCTGCAAAAACCCAAAAGCTTATGGGGGATGCCGTAAGGACTGGGGCTGCTCCATCTAAGCCCAAGTCAGCTCCCAAATCTCCAACTCAAGCTCAAGCTCCAAAACCTGCTGCACCCAAGAGATCCACCAGGAACATTTCAGCTGCTGAGAAGAATAAGGCCCCAGTGCCTGAGGCTCAAGAAGATGAAGAGCAACAAGTGCTCAGAAAACTGAAGCCAAAGATTCTAGATCATGATGATAATCATCTTGTGGCAGAAAACATGAAGGAAAGGAAGGATGCAGGTCTGAGACTCTGGAGACAGACTGATCCCTATGCCACCAGAAGGAGAACTACTGTAGACTATCGTTTCCACACCAAGGAACAACAAGATTTCTATGAGACAGTCTTGTTAGACAAGAAGCCCATTGTTTGTGACATGAAGTGGGTTGACTGGAAATACATTGATGAAAATGAAGACTATTTCCCAGGTGTGCATGAGAGCTTCAGAATGAATGAAGTTGACAAGTTTGTTGGACAAAAGCTGACTAAGTGGAACGATGAGATGATCATGCAATTCTACTCCACTGCTCACTTCTACCCTGATGGAAAGATTGTCTAGATGACTGAAGGAACAAGATATCAATCTACTATCTCAGAATGGGCCAAACTGATCAATGCCCCAGAGGAAGAGGAGGATGATATTGATGTGTATGCTAAGCCTAGGAAAGATCACAACTCCATGGCCAACATGTACAAGGAGATTCCTGATAGTGCCCTGGAGACTCACAAGCTTGGATCCATCTACTTCCTGCTTGCTGGCCTGACCACCATCAACACCATCTTGAGGCACACTCTTTTGCCCAAGTCAGGAGATCATAGGATGATCCGTGGTCACTCCATCAACCTGCTCCACATGTTTGATGTTCCACAGAAGTTCAAAGTGATGAGTTTGATAGTTGAAACAGTAAAGAGAACTACAGCTGATCAGAAGAGATCATGTGGATATGCCCCTCATATACAGATGTTGATCAACTCTAAGATGGGAACAGGGACATATCTTCTAGACAAAGATCATCTTCCCCTGAGGCCAGTATTTGAGGACAACGAGGTTGTCATGGATGCATCACATCCTACTTCAGTTGAAGCCCAGGAGAAGAGAGAGAGAGAGAGCAAAAGCTGCAAAAGCAGCAAAGGCAGCCAGTGCACCAGATGCTTCACAAGTGATGCTCAAGACCAAGCAAGATCAACTCAGTTATCTGCTTGAGGCTACTGTGAGAATTGAGAAGGGCTTGGCCACCCTGACTCAAAATCAAGAGAGTCTTGAGAGGATCATTGAGACTAAATTTCATGATCTAGATGTCAAGGTCACAAAGATCCAGACCACTGTGGAGAAGCTCCAGGAAGAAGTTGAGGACAGGAATGACAGACCTACCACAGATACTTTTCAGAGAGTGCCAAGGGCACAAAGGTCTTCAGCAGTGCCAGTTGTCAGTGACACCAGGACTTCCATTTCAGCACCTGCAGCAACTGCCACGATTGCACCTCCAGTTTCAACTCCTCCAGCTCCACAGACCTCAACCGAAGCATTTGCCGATGGACTCCTCTTCATGCCATCTACGCACACCAGAGCAACCAGCCAGAAGACCACTTCAGGAGCTCCCAGAGATCGTGCCTAGAGTGTCGCATAGCACTATGCATTTTCAAGCTTTTTGGTAACTTGTTGCCAAAGGGTGAGAAAGTGTATAGATCATTAGGCTTCGAGAGAGATAGAGTGTCTTGCCTTTTTGTTGATTCTATTTGCTTCTCTTGCTACTTTGATCATTTGCTTGTTTGATTCCGATGCTACTTTGTGTTATGTGTGTGAGATACTCTTGTGATCATGTGTTTGATCATACTATGCCTTAATGTGTGCTTACTTGATGATATCCATGATACTTGTGTATGATCAATTTTGTTTTCCCTTGGTGATGAGTGCATGTTATCTATCTCTTATCATTTTGAGTGCTCCACCAAGATGTATGTGACATGTAAGAGTGACCCATGATCCTAATCGATTGTGCATTTGCATTCAAACGCAAATTTTAAAAAATGCACAAATTTAGGGGGAGCTCTTGCTTATCACATACTTCTCAAAGCGATGATGTATTTCATTCATATTATCATTTGTCGAAGCTTTGATCTATATGTTGTCATCAATTACCAAAAAGGGGGAGATTAAAAGTGCAACTAATCCCCGGGTGGTTTTGGTAATTCATAACAACATATAGCTCATTGAACTAATATCCATTCAAGTTTAATATTTCAAAAAGTTCAATGAATGGCATGGCATGGACTAGAGATGTGGACCCCTCAAAATGCTAAGGACAAAGATTGGCAAAAGCTCAAGACTCTTCATTTCTATTTTAGTGATCCAAGATCACATTGAGTCCATAGGAAAGCCAATACTATTAAAAGGGGATGAGGTGTTGCTTAATGGTCTACTTGCTCAAAGTTCTTAGTGATATTGCTCCAAAACCCTCAGCCACTTTCTCATTTCCACATATGTCCAAAACCCAAAGTCAAACTCGGCCCCACCGATTTGATCTATCCGGCGCCACCGAGTTCATTCGACATAGCCACTGCCAGAAACCCTAGACAATTTGGTCTCACCGATACGGATCTCGGTCTCACTGAGATGGCCTTGCAAACTCTCTGTTGCCTGTTGTAATTATTTTGGTCTCACCGAAATGTGCAATCGGTCCCACCGAGTTTGCTTGACCAACTCTCTGTTTGCTCATTGCTAAAATCGGTCTCACCGAGTTCATGCAATTGGTCTCACTGAGATGAGGTTTGCCCTAAGCCCTAGCACATCGGTCACACTGAGTTGATCTAGTCGGTCCCATCAAGATTCCTAACGTTCACATTTTGAACTAAATCGGGTCTCACCGAGTTCTTCGATTCAGTCTGACCGAGTTGGGTCAAATGTGTGTAATAGTTGGATTTTGTGTGGAGGCTATATATACCCCTCCACCCCCTTCTCCATTTGAGAGAGAGCCATCAGAGTGTGCCTACACTTCCACTACTCATATTCTGAGAGAGAACCACCTACTCATGTGTTGAGACCAAGACATTCCAATCCTACCACAAGAATCTTGATCTCTAGCCTTCCCCAAGTTGCTTTCCACTCAAATCATCTTTCCATCATAGCCAAATCTGTGAGAGAGAGTTGAGTGTTGGGGAGACTATCATTTGAAGCACAAGAGCAAGGAGTTCATCATCAACACACCGTCTATTAACTTTTGGAGAGTGGTGTCTCCTAGATTGGTTAGGTGTCGCTTGGGAGCCTCCGACAAGATTGTGGAGTTGAACCAAGAAGTTTGTAAGGGCAAGGAGATCGCCTACTTCGTGAAGATCTACCCGAGTGAGGCAAGTCCTTCATGGGCGATGGCCATGGTGGGATAGACAAGGTTGCTACTTCGTGGACCCTTCGTGGGTGGAGCCCTCCGTGGACTCACGCAGCCGTTACCCTTCGTGGGTTGAAGTCCCCATCAACGTGGACGTACGAGAGCACCACCTATCGGAACCACGCCAAAAATCTCCTTGTCTACATTGTGTTTGCCTTCTCCAAACCCTTCCCTTTACCTTCATACGCAATGTTTTACTTTCCGCTGCTACACTCTTAGAATTGCATGTGTAGGTTGATTGCTTGACTTGTGCTAAGTTGCTAAAATCTGCCAAGACTTAAAATTGGGAAAATGCTAGATTTTTATTTGGTCAAGTAGTCTAATCACCCCCCAATAGACCTACTTTCGATCCTACACCTTCTTAACCATTCTCCACCCAGAGGTATATTGAATTGTTGTCTCGAGTCTTGAAGTCTTGAGGCCTTGAAGATGCAGTCCTTGCAGATGCCATCATGGAGTTGTCGTCATTGACGTAGAGTCCTCCTTCTTCACACCACTCCCGACACTCATACCAAACCCCGTCTACTATAGCGTAGCATTAAGACTATATAACGTCCCGGGCTTGATAGCAGGGAGATGGGTTCCTACCTCATGCATTCTACTCAACTACAAGAAGTCAATATCACTACTGGAGAGATTATGAATGGTGACACTAAATGCAAATAAAACATAGGTATGAAAAACATGGTCAAAGTGAACTTGCCTGGTAAGTTGATGAAGATTAGTATCGCTCTCAGAAAAATTGATAGCACTATACACAACTCTCCGATGAAATCTATAGTCACAAACATGACATTCACATAAGCATACATTCTAGCAAGCAAATCCTAGCACTCAAATTATCAATAAAAAACAAATAAATCAAATAATAAAATCCAAATAAAATCCAAAGAACTTCAAGGAAAACTATGAGAAAAACTACTAAGAAAAAGTCTAAGACTTTACTACAAACAATAAAAATAGTTTTTATCCTACATAAAACCTAACAGCAAAATAAAATACTAAAATAATAAATTAAAATAAAATAAGTAGTAAAACAACTAAGTTAACAGAAAGTATTTTTCATAAAATTTTAGTAGCAAAAATAGAAACAAATAAAAAGCTTTTATAAAACTCTAACTAAGACCAATACAAGTTTTCATACAAAACTAAAGAAAATAAAATTTTAAAAATAAAATAAATTGTTTACTGTTCAATAACAGAAAACAACTAAATTTGTCAAAAGTGACAAAATAAAATAATTTAAAAACTATAAAACAGGAGGAGAACAAAACAAAACTAGAACTAAAACAAATACTGTTCTGCATAAAACCCTAATTTAAAATAAACTAAAAATAAATCACTATATGCTACTGGATAGACAAAACAATAACAAAACAGTAGCAAAAAGAATCAATTAAAAATATTTTATAAAACTCAAGTTACGGCCAAATTAGTGATTTGAACAAATTTCATCAAATTCAAATTTAAAGTATTGAAATTTGAAATCCAAGTGCACCATCAGAAACTTTAACAAAATTTTGGAACTAATGCAAAAAGAATCACTTAATTTGGATCTATAACTTAAAAGATATTCAAATTCTAAAAACAGAACTAAATCTGTAAATAAAACAAAAACAGAAAAAAAGAAAAACCTATCTAACGGACAGAGGCCACTTGGCGGCGTCTGATAGGCTAGGAGGTGTGCACGTTTTTACGTTATGGGCAGACGATCGGTAACTAGTGGAAACGACGACTGACGACTAATTAAAAGAAAACCGTCATTGGTTCGAACTAAACCGGAATAAAACCGGGAATAACCCGCGTACCGCTTCGCCTAAAAAATAAAAACCTACATGATCTAATCTACGCCGTTGCTACGAGATCGAATGGACGGGGAGGGTGGCCGGCTTACAATGGGCCGCAGTGGAGTCCGGCGATGTCGACGGGGTGCGGGCGGCTTCTCCAAGGGCTCTCCGGCACTAGAAAGGGCTCCGTTCGACTCAGACGACGACGGCGATCCCGAAGGTGGTCAACGGCGAGCTCGGGGACGATGGACTCGAGCGGGGCGAGTTCGACGGCGGAGGTGGCGCTCGGTGAGGTCGGGGAACGGCGCTCCGATGGCTTCTGACGGCATCGAGGGGGTACGAGTGATGCAGGGGTGCTCAGCAAGCACGTAGGTGGTGTCAGGGAGCGGCGAGGTGGTCGGGTGTGTGGGCTATGGCGACAATGGCGCGGTGGCAGGGAGTATTCCTGACGAGCAATTGGTGGCGATGCAGGGGGGTATAGGGGAGGGGGAAAGGAAAGAACGGGTCGAGGAAGAGGGGCTTTATAGGGCGGCTGGCTTGGAGGAGGGGGCGAATCGAAGCGCGATCCCGAAGAAATCGGGATACGGTGGCGCGGGCGTTGCTCCAGACGAGCGCGTGGCTTGCGGAAGGAGGAAGAAGCAGCGGGGCCCACTGTCAGCGACAAAGGTGAGCGAGGGAGGGAGCGGGCGACCGGCGCGTAACGGTTCGCACGTGAACAGGCCGAGGAAAGAGAATGGGCCGGCCTGCGCTGGTTTGGCGGCTGGGCCGTGGGGCACAGGGTTTCGGCCGTTTTCAAATTAATAGTTTTTTTATAAATAGAGAAAGAAACTAAGACAAAAGGAATATACAAAAATTATACATAGACATATTATATATCAAAAAAATTCAGAAAAAGAAATCCTAAAACATGAACATATTTTCAGAGGCAAATAAAAACCACAAAAATTCACAAAAGCCAAACAGTGCTGCTGTTGCAATAAAACCCAATAATAATCATTTTTAAAATACCAAAATGATTTCAAATTTATTTTCTCCTAATTTTCCATTGAAGGGAATCATTTTACCCTTATTTCCATTTATTTATTTTTAGGAGAAAAATAATTTGACTAAAAGCCAAATAACTCCTAAATGGTTTTTTGAATTTGAATTTCAAACCACTTCCATATCTTTTCTGTTTTTCCTCATTCAAATATATTTCAAATGCCTTGGAATTTTTTTGAAGTGTCATATTACTTCTCTCATTTGGAATAACTTTCAGAGAAATTAAAATTTGGAAATTCAAATAACTTCAGATTGACTTTCAAAATGATTCTTCGAAACTTCCAACTCTCTTTCTGCAATTCTTGAAGAAGTCATCTTATCTTCTCTCATGAAACTCATTGAATTGCATAAAGTTTCTGAATTCGAAATATTCCCGAATGGAATTCAAATCTTTTCAAAAACCCCTTTCATTTCAAATGGAAGAAGCCATGTCATTTTCACTCTAGGGTTTTGTGTTTGAATTGAATTTCAATTCAGGGAGATCAAAAAATGCAAAGTGAAAGTTTGGGAAAGTCATTTCATTCCCTCTCATTCAAGCCTTCAAAAAAAAAGTTTCAAATTCCACTCAATTTCACACAATCAATCACACAACAATCAAACAAACAAGCATAATAATTTATTTAATATAACATTCCAAAATTTAGAATTTTGGGATGTTACAATTTTGTACCAAACATGCATGGATCCGCTGTCCACATTAGATGTGTCTGCTGAGTTTTCTTGATTTATCAAAGTATAGTATCATACTACAATATTTCGCCATATTTTCTCTCAATGGATGGTTATTGTAATGTTTCATTGTGTACCAACAAAACCACAAAGTGCATGAGTCATATATATGAGGTGGCATGAACCTATAGATTACACACTTGACAGATTTAAACATGTTTTTGGATTTGGATGTGAATCTTTTTTTTATAATGTGATTTGGATGTGAATCTTTACTAGTACTAAACTTCCCTCAGTTGATTTGGGTCAGAGGAAGTACAATAATTAGGGATTCCGGACACAATAAACATTAGTCTTAAGACTTTACACATCAAATTTAGCAGTTGAGTGTGCAAAACCTCATGCACGTGATCTTGAGTAACAAGGAGAAGGTAGCACAACTACAACTCCAATGTGCCACATCGACTAAGTAATTACCAAGTTTTACCGAGACCCATTTGTTTAGGGTTTAGGGCTTAAGGTTTCATATTTGGAGTTTAGGGTTCATGATTTATGTTCCAGGGTTTAAATTTTAGTATTTGAAACTTGTTATCATTCGTTTGATCATGTTTTAATAGTTGAAACTTGATGAAGTTTTTAAACTTATCAAAACATATTCAAAAGAGGTATTTCTTTCAAAGCACTCGTCGCAAGGAATACGAATATGAAAACGAAACATAAATTAGATTTTCGGTTCAAAAGATGTAATAGATTCAATTTTGAAAGTAAAAAAAGCATGAGAGGTGGGATGGGTGGCGGTGCCAAGAGTTGCGAAAAGTTGTCATGCATTGACCCCATCTAAGATATTAAGACTAAAGCACATGCAAACTCAAACCACCTTTCGTATCACGAGATAAATCAGACGACACACAATCTACGGGCCAGCCCCTACATGCCAGAAATCCTCTCTCTACCTTATAAATGTTCTAGTTTTATATTATCACATAAATTTGAAAGGCACAATATTTAAGACAATACTAATATAAACACACATGGATAGAAATTTGGAATATGGTGTACTATAGTCTCATATACATAATCTCATATCACAAGATTTTTTTAAGTGTTGCATTTTGATGGTTCTGAATAAACCTTTTTGAGTCAATTACACCGGTGGTATTTGAACTTGGCACAAGCAGTCACTTTGGTGCTAGAACTTGCGACATACATTGAATTGGTGCAATAAGTTGGCTCGGGCATACAAATACAGTGCTAATCGCGTTTGGATACAAAATTGACGCTGACTTGGCGCGCCATCGTGGCATATGGCCCATTGTCAGCGTGAGGAAGGCAGAGAGGAGTGCATGTGTCCTAATTTTTTTTGCGAAACCCCATCAATTTTTTTATTTCTCACAAAAAAACACCTGTCAACGCGGTGGCATTTCATTTTTTCGCCTCTATGCCACATGGGGCCCACTTGTTAGTACATGAAAAAAAATGTTTAATGCTCGTATATCTAATATGGATTACAAGCCGTACTGTAGTATCAGGAAGATGCATGTGGGGCTTATCTGGGCTGCAGATATTGCGGCCCATTTTGCGGACTAGTTTTTAAAGATATCTGTAAAATGTAAGTAATAAAATAATGTTCAATTTACTCAAAAAAATAAAAGTATTCTTCAAATAGTATGTTATAAATATTATATGTACAAAAAATGAATAGTAAGTAAAAACTTTTAAATATACACCCATGTATTTTATAAAAATGTATGGTAAATACGGACATTTAAAGTGTTTATTAAATAAAATATTTAATGAATGAAAAATTATATACTTGCACATTATATTTAAATTATACAAAATGATGAATACAAACATTTACTGGATATTGATGAATATTCACTTGTGTATAATTTCACTCTTGACTTTTATTAAAAAAATTATATAATTTAAATATCAGCCACGATTGAATATTTATATGAAATTTTAAATTATGAATATTTTTTATTATACAAACATTAAACTATAAAAATGTATGTATGATTATTGAAATGTGTGTTGAATTTAAATAATATTTTTTAAATTGTAACAAAAAATATATTTGTGTTGTTTTAAATTATACAAATGTTTTTATATTTCATAAATATTATTTTCAATACATGAATATTTTTTAAACAATACATGAACAAATTTGAAAAGTAAGTTATTTTGTTTGTATGCATATAATATTTATACCGTGCAAACAATTAAATGTTATTTTTATTACTGAGATTAGAATTTACATACCTTTTACAAATTTCTGAAAAAAGAACTGGTGCAAATGGGCGGTACTGAACACAGCTCATTTCCACTCCACGAGCGCCTTTGTTCAACTACATTCTACCTAGTTATCCATTCTGGATGTGAAAACCTGGATGATGGAGTTGCAAGGACGGACTGTGTGCTAGGTTCTGGGAGGATACTTGGCTTGGGGACACATCCTTCGCTTCACACAGTCCTGGCTTCACATTACCCTTCTTTGTATAATATTGTTCAACACAACGAAGACTACCTTAGTATTGTGTTACGGTCAAATCCTTTGGATATCCAGTTTTGAGGAGCTCTGATCAGGGATAAGTGGACTGCGTGGGTGCATTTAGTCCGAAGGTTTGTATGTATTAGAACTTGATGATAATTGGCATCAATAATTGATTCCTCCGCATATTGTCTTTGCATAGAACTTGATGATGATCCATCATCTAGATCAACAAAGTTGTAACCTCTGAATAATCTAGCCCATGATACCATTTGTTAGAATAATTTGAGTCGCATGTTGATACTGAGACCTATAGATCACAGGAGGCACGACACCGAGATTTTTTAATGAGGTTCAACGAACATGGGCTAATCCCGGGGCATGATGGGGGGTTCCTCTCCATGGTACCGCTACAATACCACCCACCGCCCACCCAGGAATCGGCACATGCCATCGGCTCCCTGTGCGCATGTGCTATTATGTTGTTATAGGTTATATCTGTCTACTCCCACATTATATAGGAGGCCTAGGATACAAGTTTCATATTAGGGCACAACTCCATATCCTAATACACATTGTACGACTTGGAGTCCATCCGTAATCTACCTTGTACACCATGTTAACCATGGGATCTCTACAAAAATGAGGCAAGCAATATTGAAGCTTGCTGTTTCACAAGAAGGAAGGTTTGAACATCTGAAGCACATCACATGGCCGGTAGAAGTTATTGGTCCAACAGGTACAGTTAATATTAGTTCGTCAGAAAATGAGATGTTTATGGCAAAGTGGCAGGCCCTCAGGGTCAGCGCATTATCACAGTACTTGTAGAATTCATTCATAGGAATCCATATAACTCAACTGAAAAGAAATGGCAAAAAGCTTACCCAAAATTACAATGGAAAGGTATAAAAAGAACAGCATTCTTTCAAGGACATTTAATACTGCTCATAAGAGTATCTCATGAGGCAACTAAACAGGATCACGAAACAAAATATGGAAAGTAATGCAAGAATCTGTTCCCACCTATCATTATCGGATTCATTCCCTCTCTTTTTCCTTTCCTAATTGTTCATCACAAGCTATAGACAGAATGAAACAAATAGGATGAAACAACGACGAAATATCTTGGCTATACCAGCAACACAAACATGTGACATTCTCCACAACATCATTGCCCCTAACCTTCGTGGCAGATGCTTCAGTGGCCACCTATACTATACACATATCAACAGTTCTCAACGTGCTTCATTCAGAACACTAGAAGGCTCTGGTGACCTATACACGTAACAGCAGTTCTCTAGATGTTCTTCATGTGGAGCTCAGGGGAAGTCCATGAGGCTCAGATTCTGTCCATAGTAGCCATAGTCATACAGTGCTTTCTGGACGTCCGACAGTAGCTGCAAGTACCCACTAATCATGATGGCTAGGAAGAGTTCTTGCAAGTACCTCGCAGGGTGCGACCAATTATTCTTCACTGTCCTCAGGAGACCAAACACGTTCTTCCTTGAGGGATCCTGCTCCCTCTTCTGCTCCAGTCTTTCCTTTTCAAGTTCATCGAGCTGTTCTTCTCTTGGATCTGTGTAGTCCTTGTTAGCATCAAGAATTTTCCACTTAAACCCGTCAGCATGCCAACAGTTGTAGCGTTGCATGCTAGGAAGCTCGATGAAGTCTTTGTACTCCTGACCTCCTTTCTGCTTCAGCTTCAGCACACCTTGGTACAAAGTGATGAACTGGCCGTATGTCAAGTCTGAGTCAAACAAATAGATGTGATTCATCAGAAGAGCGTCATCCCACCCATCCTCAATGTTATGCAACTAGACCCTGACATCCCTTGGCACCCATTTGAAAAGACCCTTAACCATTTTCACGAATGCCTTCTTGTCTGCCTTTCTACCTTCAGGTGTAAGCTCCTCAGTAATGACATTGCACAGCTCTACAATCTCATAAGGATCAGAGACCATAAAATTCTGGCAGCCGAAGTTTCCCCCAAAGGATAGATTCTCATCGTGCAAACGGCAAAGTGGAAGATATGATTTCCATAGAACCCTTTTCAAGACCGGAGCAGGTAAGTCCCGAGGGATCTCCTCGTCTGGGTATTTGATAGAGACAACCCAGTCGTCGGGTTTGACATAATTATCAAGGGAAGTCTTCTTGTCGGACTTGAACTGCAAGGAGCGGATGATCTTTGGTTTAGAGAAGAAGTTTGTTTCAACCATCAGCTTTTTGTTACCCGTCGACTATGTTAACCTACATGAACGGTAAATGATTTGTTCAGGATACATCACCACCAAAACATAACATAGATTCTGATACATTCTGACAACGTTAACAAAAGATTCGATAGACAGTACAGTAGGGGGGCAAAAAAGTATAGGAATGATACACCTGAAGTCAGGCAGGGGTCTGGTGGGAATGAAGATGAGATAATGCATGATAGATTGGAGATGCAGAAGACTGAACTAGCAAGGGAAGAGAAAATCAGACAAGAAATGTTGGAGAGGCAAAAAGCACAAGAGGAAGCTGAAATTGTAGCACAGTCAAAAGGCCTGGAGGAGATTAACAGAGAGTTCGCCACAGGTGCTGAGAGAATGGATTTCAGGAATGATGATTATGTTCAATAGCAGATAGATTATGGAGAAGACATGGTGGAGAGTACACAAGTCATACAGGATAGAGTGCTGAAGGAGTATGGAAATTATTCAGAGGAAGTTCTGGATTCCCAACCTGAAAAAGTCACTAGCAAAGTGGGGATTGTGACTGATGCAAGATAAGTTAATAGGTAAGTCCTAGGGGAAAAACTTAAAGATGTGAACAAGAGCAAAGATGGGGTGGTAGATGAGGAAAGAAGGAGGACTCAGAGAGATATTGGCGATATGCATACAATGGATAAAGTTGTAGGAAGGGTGAAAGTCAGAAACCTGAAGACTGCCCCATGTATGAAAACTCAATCTTCTTCTTCTGTAGAAACATAAAGTTCTAGTTCTAGTTTACCTACTGTTTTGGATACTACCCATGGAAAGTTAGTGCAGATAGCTGCTGGTCTGGGTTTTAAATTAGGAGGAAATGATGTAGAGATAGTAAATAATGTCCAACATTTGAAGAACTTAGAGGCTTCTAGACTTTCTGTTTATAATGCTAGTGTTAACAAACACAAAGAAAGTATTGTTATTAATAATAATATTGCAGAAGGATTTAGCATCGGGGAAATAGAGGAATTGCTTATTGATGATGAAGGTAAAGAACAAGACAATGAGGAATTGGATAGTATGATTAGAAACATTGCTGGATTAGGCACTGTTTTACAGAGGAAGAAAAATAGTAGAGAATTTCATAATGGGGTGGTAGTTGGAAAGTTTAGAAGCAGAAGTAAAGATAGTAATATAAAAGGTACAAAACTTTTCTGATGGCTGGTTTATTCTGGAATGCCATGGGACTGGGTGACCCTGAGAAAATTACCTTTATTAAAAATGCTTTGGTAGAGTTCCAACTGAGATTCATTTGTATCGAGGAAACTAAAAAAACCACTTATAACTTGGCTTGGCTTGAGAATGTTAGTGGTAATTGCCCTTTCTCCTGGTGCTTTGTTCCTGCTGTTGGATAGTCAGGTGGTCTTTTGAGTGGTATTAATACTGATTTTTATGATATCTTAGATTCTAAAAAAGGATGTCATCATATTAGATTCCTTGTCCGAGATAGAAAAAATGGAGAGAAGTTAAATATAGTAAATGTTTATGGAGCTTCGCATAATAATGATAGAGTACTTCCTGGTTGAATTAGTTCATATATGTAATTCTAATGCTTTTCCTATTATTGTTGGGGGAGATTTCAATATCATAAGAAAAAGGGGGGGTCTAATAGGAATAAACCTTTAAATAAGTGGTCTACTCTGTTTAATGCAATTATTGAGAACTGGGAGATGAAAGAAGTAGAACTAAATGGTAGAGTTTTTACTTGGTCAAATAATCAGGAAAACCCTGTTTTTGAGAAATTAGATAGAACTTTAATGTCTTTATCTTATGAGAGTTTGTTTCCTTTGATGTTTCTTCGAGCTCTTCTCAGAGTCCTCTCTGACCATGCCCCTCTATTGCTTGATTTGGGGATGAACTTACCTAAGATAGTGAGACCTTTTAAATTTAAACTCTGCTGGTTCCTGAGAGAAGATTTAGATACTCTAGTGTATAATGTTTTGTGTGATGCTTATTATGGTAAAAGTTTGCAAGATCAGTGGCAAAATAGAGCTAGGATACTTAGAAAAACGCTCAAAGGGTGGAATCTCAACAATGTTTGGTTTTACAAAAGGGTCTGTCTATGTTGCATCTAGATGTGAGATAATATCTATCTCACATCTACATGTGACGTCACCTCCAGAAATTGCCTTCGTTGACAAACAATAGGCTCCCGATCCCCCCTTCTACATGACTTGTTTGTTTGTTTCGGCCTGTAATGTTTTGTTCCTCCCACCCAACCCACCCAGTCCAATTACCCCGCCTCCTGGGCCTTGTTTGTTGGTCTTTTTTTTGCCAACCCACCAGCCCAACTACCCCGCCTCCTGGGCCTTGTTTGTTGGTCTTTTTTTGCCAACCCACCCAGCCCAACTACCCCGCCTCCTGGGCCTTGTTTGTTTTCTTGCCTATTTGTTTGCTAGATAGATAAAAGGACTGGGCTTTGTTTGACGGCAGATAATAGTTGCTAGCTTGAAGAAGAAGTAAAACCCAGACAGGGTTTATGCAGCTTTTGTGCCTACTTTATAGCTGGCCACCCCACCCCACCCTCCTCTTCTCTTCATCCTCCACCCCCCACAGATCAGTACCAAACCATCCTCATCTACTTCCCCCACCCCCTCCTCTCCTCCCCCCACAGCCGCCATGGATGAACAAGACTGAAGATAGCAAAAACCAAAATTGGGGAAACCAGAGGAAGAAGACAAAAATTCCAGAAGAAATCATGACGGGCATTGGAGGCTCTTACCAGGGTGAGTTCATAGTTTGCCCCCCTCCTTGTTCAACCTTCTAGATACTTCTCGGAATGGCAGATGTTAAATTCTGCTCCAAACAAGAAACAAGCAGATGTTGTTCTTGTGCAACCTTGTAGATACTTCTGACCTCTCTCTTTTTCCATCTATTGATGGGAGAAAACAAACAGAGGCTGGTCTGTAGGAAAACAGAGCGCACATCAGTTTGGCTGTCAACAGTTCAACATTCTGTTGTCTTGTTCTCTGAATAAAAAAACAGGGCTAAAAAAGCAGAGCATGTGTATAAACATTCACACAAACATAATTTTGTTGTTGTGCCAAATAAATAAGTACAAGTCAGTGTATTGTAGTGTGAGAAAATTTGATGTACTTTCATAAACTGATCAGGCTAAATAAAGTCTGAAAATAATAACTGTCTTGAATTGTTGCATTGTTTAGAAGGAAGTTTATATTCAGAAATGGGTGAAAATGCATGATGACAAAATGCCCAGGAAGCAATCACAATCATAGTACCAAACATACAATCAACTGTGCTAGAATTCCTTGGATAACTAAATCACAGTGTGGTGTTTTGTGTTGACAGAAAAATAAAAAAAAAAGACCACAGCGTGTTGTGGTTCAACTTTCCAGTCTTCATCATACAAAATGATGACAGCTAAAACTGATGTAAAAAAAAGGAGCCTGCATCTGATCAAAAATCTGTAGTTGAAAAAAAAAACAAAAGCAACCACAACTTTCAGTCTTCACATACGAAAACACACGTATAAACTTTTTGAATATCTATTCAAACAAAAGTTTTGATTCAATGAAAACAATGCATTTTGCAGCAAATGAAGAGATATATGTAGGCGACTACATTGGTACTCATGTACGATCCCGCTTGGAATAATCTGATTGAGGACAGAAACAAAGTGAAAACTTACTTGTATGTTTTGATTGTAGCCTGTGCGCTCCCAGTACCCTGGAATCGTGTTTGACCTGAGGCTTTCTCAAATGCAAGGGAACAGAGCTAATTTTCTGCAAATGATTCCACCTTACTCATTCGTCTATCTGGTCCATCAGTTTGGAAAATCAGCAAATCCTCTGGCTGTTGTGAGTAACAATTCAATTCCGATGACTGGACAACATGCTGTCCCATTTGTCCAACAGAAAGAAGATGTAAGTAAGAATATTGTTTCTTGTCAGTATCCAGTTTGATATGAACTGTATGTAAATGAATATTTGAACCAACCAGAACGAAAACCAAAAAATGCAGGCATTGGTGTTGAGTCAAGGCTGTGGCATGAACATGACATACACACAAATGCTACTTGCTGCTGAAAGAACATGCGGTGCCCCCATGTGAGGTTTTGGTAATTGATGACAATCTCTATGGACTAATGGTTGCCTTGAGTTATATTTGAAGGATTTGTCCATAGGCTTTTCTTGAAGTCCATGTGTTGGTTTCAAGGAGTTTATGTGTTGGCCAAGGTGCTATTCAAGGAATTATCCAAAGATTGGTCAAGTGAGTGTTGAGCTTATTGCAAGCATGTCTTGAAGAAGAAGATTGTGTGATCATTCATGTTTACCTTCAAGACATCATCCAAATGAAGAGAGTTGAAAAGATTCAAGGTTGATCAAGACTAAGTACAGAGAGTGATTCAAGTTGATCAACACACAAAGCGTAGAAGATGTACCGAGAAAGATCAAGTGATCCCATGGTATGGTAAGCATTGTCCATTACACTTTGAGTACTAACCCATGGTCTACGTGAGAGTTCTATGTGGGGTTAGGTATGTGTCCATGGGCTTGCGTCAAGAGGAAGATATCATACAACCAATGGAGAGGATGACATCAAGTGGTGATCGTCATCAAGATTGCGGTGTGCAAGTTCAAGTGGAGCATCACTAAGAGATCAAGTGCTTGAAGCTTGCCATCCATTGTGGTGACAATGGACTTGTGAAGATGTGCTGAAGAGTGGCTCACCCATAGTGGAGTATGGGGGAGCAATCAACTAGTCTTCATCGACCCAACGCAATCAAGAAAGGTGGTCCATCTTGAGGAGGACAAGATCGTCATCATCTAGCTCAAGTGGATCATGCGCAAGGCAAAGGTTTGCCCTTGATAGGTTTTCTATTTTACCGGTCTCATAGTGGTAGTTGGGAGACCTGGTTATAGGATTGATTGCCGTACTATTAAGGGGGGCTCTCGATGAGTAGCTTGATCGTATCGTTCGTAGAGAGCTCAAACCATTGCATCCTTGCATCATCTTTCTTGGTTCTTGTTTGGTTCTTCTCCTTGTGGGATTTGGAGCTTATGGTCATCTTCATGACAAGCTCAAGTTCATCGAAAACGGAGTTCACATGCATCTTCTATGATGTTTTCGATGTTGGAGGTTATGCCGGTTCTTCTCATCGCTGTTGGATGCTACTCATCGTCTTCTATCCAACAAGCTTGAGTTTGCTCAATTCGAAGCTCATTTGCAGAAGTTGTGGCAGTTCTGGTTTTCCTGGAGCATCTGTTTTGCTTGGAAGTGGCATAAGGGAGGCGCCAGCGGTAGTACCGCGGCCCCGGAGCGGCAGTACCACTGAAAGCCGTAAGTGGTAGTACCGCTGTTTCACAGCAGTAGTACCGCCCACGGCCACAGGCGGCAGTACGGCTCCGGTTCCGCGCTAGTACCGCCTCGACTTGAGACCTGCGTGTCTCATGTCGGGTTCAGCGGCAGTAGCAGAGGCAGTAGCAGCGGTAGTAGGAGCGGTAGTACCGTTTGTAAGCGGTAGTACCGCCCCTACTACCGCTACTAGTGCCGCTCAATGGCCCTCCTCCCTGTCCCTTCTCCCTGTGCTTGTGGTAGGTGATGTGCGCGGTCCCGGCGGTAGTACCGCTGGCTCCAGCGGCAGTGCCGCTCATGCGGCTCTGCCTCGCCCTCTGTTTTGCTTTGCTCTCTGTGTTCTACCGCCCGGGCGGTAGTACCGCTCCCTGAGCGGTAGTACCGCTCGTGTGCGGACTGAGCACATAACGGTTGGATTCGGGAGCTCCTATAAAAGGGGGTCTTCTTCCCCATTGAACCTTATCCTTCTAGCTCGTGTTTGCCCCCCATTGTTGACCTTCTTCGAGCTTGCTATCTCTCAATCCCTCCATGGATTCTTGCTAGTTTTTAGGGGAAAAGAGAGAGGAGATCTAGATCCACATTTCCACCAATCACTTTCTCCTCCATGTGAGGGGAACCCCTTGGATCTAGATCTTGGAGTTCTTGGTGTTCTCCTTCTTGTTCTTCCTCTCATTTTCCTCCATAGCTTTTGTTGCTTTGGTGGGATTTGGGAGTGAGGGACTTGGGCACTCCGTGTGCCCTTGCCATTGCATTTGGTGCATCGATTTGAGTTCTCCACGGTGATTCGTGGAAGTGAAGTTGAGAAGCTTATTTCTCTTGGGTGCTTGGAACCCTTGAACTTGTTCCTCTTGGGTGCTTGGGCGCCCTAGATGGTTGGTGGTGTTCAGAGCTCAATCATTGTGGTGTAAAGCTCCGGGCAAGCGTCGGGGTCTCCAATTAGGTTGTGGAGATCGCCCCGAGCAATTTGACTGGTACCGGTGAGGGAGACATGGACTAAGGGGTCCTCGGGGCGATGGCCCATTGTACGTGGGCCGGATTGGTGGAGCCGTGTGGTGACCGGAGACCTGTGAAGCCGTGGTGTGCCCTCCAAGTTAAGGGTGGACGGGATCCCTTTCCCTCTTGTTGTAATCTATCTTCGGTAAACCCTAACCCTATTGGTGTCTATATAAACCGAGGGTTGTAGTCATTAGGGTTAGAGCTATATTCATCACCTCATAGCCTAGGGTTTAGCTCTTGCTGATCTCGAGGTAGATCTACTCTGTAAACTCCATCATATACTCAATACAATCAAGCAGGACGTAGGGTTTTACCACTTCGAGAGGGCCCGAACCTGGGTAAACACTGTGTTCGTCGTCCCCTGTTATCCATTGATCCTAGATCCATAGCTCGGGACCCCCTTGACAGTGTCCTGGACTAGGGGGTACTCACCATGTCGTCTCCCGACCAGTGGGTTGGGCCGAGGACCCCCGTGGCGGTTCACTAATGGGCCAGTTCAGACAGCCGATGACATATACGAGGAAGATTCCACAAGACTTGGTGATCAAGACAAGGACTCCTCTCCACCAACGTAGCCGACTAGGACTCTTGTTATCCTAGGCCTCCGGTACGTTATATAAGCCGAGGCCAGGCTCGTTGATAGATAGATTATGACATTACTCATCATACCCCTTGGGTTTAGACCACAACATATGATCTCGAGGTAGATCAACTCTGTACCTTGATACTTCATCAATATAAACAAGAGCGGGACGTAGGGTATTACCTCCATAGAGAGGGCCCGAACCTGGGTAAAACACCGTGTTCATCGTCTCTGTTACCATCGATCCTAGATCCACAGCTCGGGACCCCCTACCCCGAGGTCTGCCGGTTTTGACACCGACATTGGTAGTTTCATTGAGAGTTCCGCTGATTGGATCGCCGAAAGGATCGATGGCTCATTTAGTCCTTGGAGAGGACATCAGTTTCATGGACCTCTTCGTCCCTGGACAACTCTTTGCTTTTGGCAGCATCGTGCTACACGCTGATCTGACCGGCCGTCTTGGTTAGGTCGACAACTTCGCTCCCGAACACCGGATTCGATTCGGCAATCTGGAGTACACCACTGACGCGTGGGGGGATCTGGTTTTCACCGGATTCACCACCCCCGCAGGCCTTGCCGCGCCTACTCTGGCTTACACCTCCGATCCGATCTGCGAATCGGTCCCGGTCTACCAAACGGCTTTGAGCTAGGAAGGACTCCTCGAGAGAGGAGACCTCGCCCCACTGTCAACCGAACCTACATCGGCGGAGGATTTATCCCCGGCCCTCGAGGCAGAACCAGAGTTCAGAGGCCAAGATTCGATCTCAGCCGAGCTCCTCCCCCACAACACCTTGCTGGCCTCAAGCCCGCACCCTGAGTTGGCGAAAGGCGGCCAGAGGTCACCCCCGGCCCAAAATGACCTAACCTCAAACATCGGCACGGAGGGCGCACAGGAGGATCAAAGCACACCCTCAGTTTCCGAGGACAAACCGGTGCCCCTCGAGGTTTCCGTCCCGAATCTCGAAGACAGGTCCGTCCGGGACCAAGGATCGGTTGAGTCACAGACTGGCCTCCGCTTCGTCGCCACAAAGTCCGGCCTAGAGCCCTCGAGTCCGGCCACCCTCGATATGTTGAACGAGGCGCTAGACCGAATTCAGGAAATGACTATCCAGGAGAATTTGCCCTCCGCCTTCAATCACCAACCCTTCAAGGCCTTCGACAGGGAATTTTGCGCCCCACCCACCACCCATTTAGTAGCAACTATCGAGGATTTAACCGATATGTTAGACTACAATTCGGAGAATGCCGAATACATGGACGAGGAGGACGTAACCACGACTAACGCTGAGGTCGGTCCCCCCATCATCGGCCGCTGGACGGCCACGTCCACCTACGATATTTACATGGTGGACACCCCCAAAGACGGCGACGGCACCCCCAATTAGGATAGAGGCAAGCCCAGAGATGAGCCACCCAAACGACAAAAACAACGCCGCTGGTCAAACCCACACCGAAGCCATGCGAGCAACATAGACTCGGCAGAGAACGGCATCGAGAATAATACGGATGACCCCGCCGGAGCCGCAGCCAATGAGCATCACCAGGATGACCCTGCAGGGCAGGAGGACCCGCTCAGTCCAGAAGGCCGTGATGACTCCGAAGACAGCAATTACCTCCCACTCTCTGAAGAGGAGGCCAGTCTCTGGGAGGATGATTTCATCGTCCCCGAAGACCCGCTGGAGCAGGAACTATTCAAACGGAGGCTTTTAGCCACTGCTCGCAGCCTGAAGAAACAAAAGCGCAAAATCAAGGCCGAACAAGACACCCTCAATGATCGATGGACCAAAGTCCTTGCCGCCGAAGAGGGGTATGGCCACGAACAACAAGTTAAGAGCTATCCTAAGCGAAAATTGCTACCCCAGTTCGATGATGAAGCCTTAGAACCAACACGTCCAACATATACATGAGCCGAACAGCCGGACCGTCCCCCTAGAGGATAGGACAGAGAAACTGACAAGGCCGAACGCCCAGCCACCCCACCTCGCCGTTACGGCAAGGATCAAGCGCGGCCCACTTACGAGTACGATCTTCGCCATGACCTAGACACCAGAGGAGGTCGCACCAGGTCCATTTACGGACCCAGGCAAGACTCGCCCGTGTACCGGGAAGCATACTACGATCGGGTAAACCGAAACGATAGAATCCGGGAACAGCAGCAGATTCGGAGGACCGAAGACCTCCGACGCGACATAGCCCGAGCTAGGGGCGCCGCACACCCCTTATGCTTCACAGAGAGGGTCATGCAACATCAATTCCTGGAAGGCTTCAAACCTGTGAACATTGAATCATACGATGGAACCACGGATCCAGCCGTATGGATAGAGGATTTCCACCTCCACATTCACATGGCACGAGGGGATGACCTCAATGCCATTAAATATATGCCGCTAAAGCTCAAAGGCCCAGCTCGGCACTGGTTGAACAGCCTCCCCGAAGACTCTATAGGTTGTTGGGAAGAGCTGGAGGACGCTTTTCGAGCAAACTTTCAAGGCACCTATGTCCGGCCTCCGGATGCCGACGACCTAAATCGCATTATGCAATAACCCGGAGAATCTGCCTGACAGTTCTGGAACCAATTTCTTACCAAGAAAAACCAGATTGTCGACTGTCCAGACGCCGAAGCCTTGGCCGCCTTCAAGCATAGTGTCAGGGATGAATGGCTCATAAGGCAGCTCGGCCAGGATAAACCACAAACAATGGCAGCCCTTACTTCACTCATGACCCGCTTTTGCGCAGGCGAGGACAGTTGGCTTGCTCATAAAACCACCAATCCCGATACCCCTGGTACTTCTGAAGTCCGAGACGGAAACGGAAAGCCACGACGCAGCAAGAATAAACATCGCCACAATGATGGCGAAGGCGAGGATACGGCAGTAAATGCCGGATTCCAAAACCCGAAGTCTGGACAGCGCAAAAAGGCCCCTAAAGGCAATAGCGATGGCTCGTCCAGGCTAGATACAATTCTAGACAGGCCCTGCCAGATCCATGGCACATCCGAAAAGCCTGCCAACCACTCCAACCATAACTGTTGGGTGATAAAGCAGGCCGGCAAGCTCAACGCCGAAGACTCGGGCAAGAGCCCACGCAGCGAGGACGATGACGAGCCCCGCAGGCCGAATAATGGAGGCCAAAAGCCCTTCCCTTCTGAAGTCAAGACGGTGAATATGATCTATGCAACCCACATACCGAAGAAGGAGAGGAAGCGTGCACTACGGGACATATACTCCGTCGAGCCTGTAGCGCCGAAGTTCAATCCATGGTCGGCTTGCCCGATCATGTTCGATCGCAGGGACCACCCCACGAGCATACGCCATGGGGGGTCCGCAGCCCTAGTGCTAGATCCCATTATCGACGGATTCCACCTCACTAGAGTCCTAATGGACGGAGGAAGTAGCCTCAATTTGATATATGAGGATACAGTGAAGAAAATGGGGATCGATCCATCAAGGATTAAACCCAGTAATACCACTTTCAAAGGAGTCATTCCAGGAGAGGAGGCCTGCTGCACGGGCACCGTAACACTCGAAGTAGTGTTTGGATCCCCGGATAACTTCCGGAGTGAAGACTTGATCTTCGACATCGCACCTTTTCACAGCGGCTATCACGTCCTCCTCGGCCGAACAGCGTTCGCCAAATTCAATGCCGTCCCACATTACGTGTACCTCAAGCTAAAGATGCCGGGCCCTTCAGGGGTCATAACTATCAATGGCAACACCGAACGCTCACTTTGAACCAAAGAACACACTGCGGCCCTAGAGGCCGAATATAACACCGGCCCATATAGGCTCGGATGCCGACCCGCCGTAAAGGACGGCGACAACAGCAAACGGGTTTGAACCCATTCTCCGTCATGGGATCCCGCATGCGTTTGCCACAAATAGGGATACGCGCCCCACGGCACGCCTATCTCCTCCATGCTCCATGTGCCTCGCCAGCACAACTTTGCGCTTAAAATTCCATGGGCAGCCGTGAGGCATTCTTTAATCCGAAGTACATGTTCGGCTCAACCGAACTCTAGGGCGACCTGGTCTTCGGACGATCCGAGGATTAACTCCGGATACCCCCAAGCATAAAGCACCACAAGCAGAGCCCTCGCCCATCAAGGTCTCATTGAAGGTCTCAGCCCCCACATATCAGAAGCAAAGGCGCAGACGTGCAGCAGGGCACAGTGAAGACTTCAACTCACACATCAAGGCCCTGCGTCAACCTTTCCTTTATAAAAACTCCTTTTTCCTTCTTACAACTGCTGCCTTCACAGTTCGAATTGTACGGTTAGACGTCCTGAGCTTATGAGAAATAATAAAATACCTTTTATGGTGTTCGGACATCCGCATTCTTGCAATCTTTCTGTCCCTCTCCGACTCTCTCATCGCTCTTCGAACAGCCCGGCATGAAAAAATATATTAGTCAGTCACGAGTTCGATTTATGCGTCAGCTCAATACCCTTAAGTCCAGCACCGCTTCCCGCTAGGTGTCCGGCGTCTCGGATATTGCACTATATGCATCTGTTCCAAACTATGTCTTGGGTCAATAGTTGGGTTGCCCGGCTCCTATGTTTGCCCCTTATGTTCCGCTAGTTCGGCTAAGAGGGCAAAGGGAGAACCCCTGCGATTGTACTACTGGCTTGCCCGTCAAGTACCTCAGGAGGAAAAAGCCGAAAACTGATCGTCATAGTGAGCGTGAACGGGTCTGCGATCCGATGACGAGGTTGGACTCCAAAAATCATTGGCGATTTAGCCGTGTCACACGAAAGGTTCGTCTTAACACAAACCATGTGATTGGAAAGGGTAAGCTTTAACCCCCAAGTACATCACACATACACAGGGGGCTAGTCCCTAGTCCCCACCGTCAAGCTCCTACGGCTAAGTGAAGGCAGTAAAACCAAATAGTCTGATTGCCTGGTTTCGTTCCCACACTACCGCCTCCGGGCACCAAGACGTTGGCTAAGGGTTACAGTGCGGAGACAAAACACCCCTCGTGATATTCACTTGGGGGCTGAAGCCGACGACTGGTAGCATTCAGAATTAACATACGGCCACACAGGAGTCAAAATTTAATCACTACAATATCAAACAAGTTCGCCGGGCGCATAATAAAGCATAAGTCCCACTTGGTACACACTTGATTACAGCTACTCAAGCATTACATTTTTTGAACACTGGCCCTCTATCGCCCGCGCTCCGGTCATCACCTGCGTGAAGTACTGCTCGGGGCGGCGGTGCTCCTTCCCCTGGGACGGAGGACCAGTGGCCATCTCCATTGGATTAATCCTTGGCCAATGAACCATGGTCTTCGCAAACGCGAGCCTCGCCCCCTCAATGCACGCCGACCTCTTCACGGCGTCAATCCGGAGCGGTGCCTCCCTCAGCCTCTGCACAAGGCCAAAGTAGGTGTCCAGAAGGGGCTCCGCCGGCCACAGGCTGCACAGAAGTCCTTCAAGGCCAGCTCAGACATCCGATGCATCTCCATCAGCTGCTTCATTTGATCGCTGAGGAGGGGTGGACGCTCGGAGTCCAAAAATTGTGACCAGAAGAGCCGCTGCGTGGAGTCCTCCTCGACGGTGGCATAGTGCCTCGCCGTAGCCGCCGCATTCTTCGGGAGCTCGGCGAAGACGCCTGCGGAGCGCCAGACCCTCGTCAGCAGGGCCAATCTGTTGCCTCCGAACACACTCTGCAGTAAATATTTCTTACCATTGGCAATTTGCGCCGCTTGCCGGAGCTCCTCCCGGACGCCTCGAGCGTCACTCCTCGCCTCATGCAGCTCCTTCTCTGCCTTGGATAGCCGGGAGGATTGCTCCTCCTGCCCCTTCTCAAGGGCCTCCAGTTTCTTGGCGGCATCCTGGAGCTCCACTTGGACTTCAGTCACCCGCGCCTCATGTTGCTCGGTAGCAAGCTTCGCCTTCTCAAGCTCGGCCACCGCCTCTTCAGCGGTGGTCTTCTTCGCGGCCGCCTCGGCCTCGGCTTTCTTCAGGGCCTCTTTCAAGCCCTCGACCTCGGCGGCAGCAGCTGTAGAACCATTAAGATTATGGATTAACACATAGTCCGGATAGTCAATATCCAGCGTCAAGTCAATTGCACATCTC
Source organism: Thinopyrum elongatum (assembly GCA_011799875.1). NCBI lineage: Eukaryota > Viridiplantae > Streptophyta > Magnoliopsida > Poales > Poaceae > Thinopyrum > Thinopyrum elongatum. The sequence continues at coordinate 402,513,737 of CM022297.1, read as the reverse complement.
CTTGCAGGGCTTACCTTGCGCCTCGTCAAGCCGTTTGTTGACAAGGTCAATCTCTTTATCGGGAAGCCGGAGCTTCCGATCCATCTCCTCTAATGCCGCGGCATTAGCAGCCGCGGCAACGGAAGATGCCTGCGTCAGCAAAAATACATCGACATTGTTATCCGGTTACCGAATTTGATCCTCTGCAGGCCTCTTTGAGGTCCTGGCAGAGTCTTGGGGGCTGCTATATGTGCTGCCTACCTAAAACTAATAATCATTACCGCGTTATGAGAAAAGAACATTACTTGACTTACCTCAAAGCCTGTTAGAAGGCCTTGGACAACGTCGTTCAGCCTGGATTGGACGGACCGAACACCCTACATAACCGCACTCATCAAAGTGCGGTGCTCGTCAACGATGACATAGCCGCTCACCAGCTCCTCTAGAACCTCCGGCCAGCCAGCTGCCGCTCGTGTGGAGGTGTTCGGTGCTGGCGTTTGCTCCCCGGCCCCCTGCTCTCTGTGAGGAGCCTGTGCCGTTGAAGGCCTTGGGGGCTCGGGAGCGGTCGACGGTGGGGGTCCGGATGGTCCGGACTCCTTCTCCTGATCTTCGGCGGCCGAGGTGTTAACCTCGGCCATTATGGCGTCCGCCTCCCCCTCTGTGTTCGGAGGGTGGGGGAGTCCTTTGGGACCGCACCTCCTCAACCTCTTCGGGGATCGGAGGAGGCACGGAATGCGCCATGGACCCATTGTCCGCCAGTTCGGCGGGCGGAGACGTTCCCTCCGAGGTCTGCTTGGTGGGGCGTTCGCGTGGGGGGCTGCAGCTCGGAAGGATTTAGCTTTCAAACCAGAGCAAATTACTGAAAGTATGATAACTAAAAAGGCCATAACGTGTACCTGGTCGCGGGGGACTTGACCCTGGGTCCCTTTGGAGGGATCAGCTCGGACACTTCGGATTCTTCATCCGAGCTGTCAGGCAGTACGAGCTTAGGCCGGCACCGCCTCTTGAAGGCTTGGGGAGGATGAACCTCCTCGACGTCCTCAGACGCCGCTCTCTTCTTGGAGTGCGAGGAGGCACTCTCCTCCTCGCCCTCGTCATCATCCCCGTCCTGAACGGATGAGGCCGCCGCATCTCCGGGGCGGTTGCCCGCTCTGCGGCGGAGGCCCTCCCTGGCCTCCGATGTCTCCTTCTTGCACTTCTTGTCGGGCGCCTTGTATTGCGCCACTACCAGCAACTGCTCTAGCTGTTCGGATCGGGGCCCCTCTGGCAGCGGCGCCGGGCTGCTGATCTTCTCGGCCTTGGCGAGCCAGCCCTGAAAAACCCATGTAAAGGGGTTCGGATTAAGTCATGCAAAATAAATGTTTAGACTTATGCTTGAACAAAGTATCGCTCACCTTCTTTGGAGGGTGCTCAGCGTCAAGACCAATGTCCCCTTCCTCCGATGGCCACTCCTTTTGCGGCCTGAATAGCAGCCCCCACACCTTCTTGTGGGTCGTGCCGAAGAGGCGCCGCACGGTGGCCGGGTCTTCAGGGCTGTGTGCCCACATGGGCTTGGCCCTCTCCTGACAGGGGAGGATCCGGCGATTGAGCATGACTTGGATCACATCGACCAGCTTAGCGCCGTTCTCCATCACACTGCCAACGCGCTTCTGTAGCGCCTTTAAATCATTAGGTGACCCCCAGTCCGGGCTCTTCTCGACTCACGAGGTCAGCCTGGCGGGGGGTCCGGATCGGAATGCGGGGATTGCTGCCCAGCCGGCCCCCTTTGGTTCGGTGATGTAGAACCACTCCTTTTGCCACATCCTGACGGTGTCGACGAATTGGCCCTCCGACCACTGGACCTGTGTTAGCTTGCTGATCATAGCCCTGCCGCAGTCCGCATGTTCGCCGCCGACCACTTTGGGTTTGACATTGAACACCTTCAGCCAGAGGCCGCAGTGTGGCTGGACGCGGAGGAAGGCCTCACAGAATATGATGAAGGACGAGATGTGGAGAAGGGAATTGGGGGCTAGATCGTGAAAATCCAGCCCGTAGAAGAACATCAGCCCCCGCACAAAGGGATGCAGGGGAAACTCGAGCCCCCTGAGAAAATGGGGGAGAAATACTACTCTTTCGCCAGGACCGAGCGTTGGGATGACCTGGCCCTCTTCAGGGGCCCGGTGAGTGACATTGGCCGGCAAGTAGCCGGCCTCCTTCAGCTTCAGAATATCCTCGTTGGTAACGGAGGAGGCTTCCCACTTCCCATTAGCACCAGATCCAGCCATGACCGAGGGAGGTGGAGTTGGATTCGTTGTAAGAGTAGAGAGAAAGGGTGCTGGAGTTCTGAGGATCTGAGCGAGCGGGAGGTGGAGGAGGGCGTGAGGTGCGAACTGTAGTGGCCCTCCCCCTTTTATAGGCTATTGATAGGCCGGGGATTCCTTTTTCCGCGCCGCTGGACTCTCCACTTCCCGATATCTCCGCAACATTATGAGCGGGGAGGGGAATCGATATCATTAACCATATCCCCTGAAAAGCGGGACACGATTTCCACCTTGAGAGGACGTGTCGAACATGGCGTCAGTCTCGAACCGCACTTCAAGAAATAGTAACCGCTTGACGTTATGGCCGAAAGCGACTCTTCGTTGAGAGATAAGAAGTTGTCAGTAAAAGGCACTATTCATGCTTGAGCAACGTTTTTGTTTTCCTTCGGTGTTAAGTAAAATTGCCACTCCAGATTCCGGACATCACCTGGTCCTGAACATTGAAGAACTCGCCTCGCAAGCCGAATACTGGTCAGACTAGCAGATGCCAGATACAAGCTTTGGCGTTGGAGGCAAGTTCGGGGGCTACTGAGGGAGTCATGGACTAAGGGTCCTCGGGGCGATGGCCCATTGTACGTGGGCCGGATTGGTGAAGCCGTGTGGTGACCGGAGACCTGTGAAGCCGTGGTGTGCCCTCCAAGTTAAGGGTGGACGGGATTCCTTTCCCTCTTGTTGTAATCTATCTTCGGTAAACCCTAACCCTATCGGTGTCTATATAAACCGAGGGTTGTAGTCATTAGGGTTAGAGCTATATTCATCACCTCATAGCCTAGGGTTTAGCTCATGCTGATCTCGAGGTAGATCTACTCTGTAAACTCCATCATATACTCAATACAATCAAGCGGGACGTAGGGTTTTACCTCTTCGAGAGGGCACGAACCTGGGTAAACACTATGTTCATCGTCGCCTGTTATCCATTGAGCCTAGATCCACAGCTCGGGACCCCCTACCCTGAGGTCTGCCGGTTTTGACACCGACAACCGGTGACCGCCCCCAAGGGTTGCCAAAGTGTACGGGTTCGGTGATTGCCCCCAAGGGTTGCCATTTGTACGGGTTCAGTGACCGCCCTCAAGGGTCCCTTAGTGGAATCACGGGATCTTGCATTGTGCGAGGGCGTGAGGATATTACGGTGGCCCTAGTGGCTTCTTGTAACACCCTGGATTTTGCCCATTTTCTTTTTCTTTTGATTTTGGTCCAGATTCGCTTTTCTGTGGCTTAGTAGTCTTGCAACCTGGAGGGATCATCCTTGATTCCTCTTCCCTAGTGGCTTGCCAACCTCTAAACCATCCCAAGACCATGTCATTTCCATCTTGGACCAATCCCAATATTATTTTCTTGGGAATATTCCTTTTTCTATTAAAGGAATAACCCTGTCTGCCCTGAGTTGTGAAGCAACCCACATTTCCATCATTCCCAAATAATTCTCATAAATTGTTTGGGTCAGATCTTCCACAAATATGTCAAACCCTTCCTTGACATGTTCAAAAATATTTCACAAATATTCCTTTTCTGATTTTGCCCTATCTGTCAGATTGAGAAGCAAATACCCTTTATATTTGCTTTCTTGGTCTCAAACTTTTTGGGCATTCTTTCCTATCTATATCATTGCCACATGCTAAAATTCAACTTCATTTGGATATTAAAACTCCCTTGGCTAATTTCCAAAGTTTCTAGTTAACTGGAAGCTTTGTGAAGCAAGTGCTAGCTAGGAGTATCCAAATGAGTTGAAATTTTGCAAGAATCTTAATATGCTCAAATAATGACTCTCCACCAAGTTTCAACCCTATCCAATCATCTATGTGAGCATAGCATCAAATCTTGGTTTCTGGTCAGATTTTCACATTGTGAAGCAACTATATTTTATATTGCTCCATAATTGCTGAAAATTTACCAGAGCATTCTCCTACCCATATAACCTATCTCCACAAAATTTGGGCTCATTTCATCTTCCCAATAATTCCCTATAATTTTTCTAAGATTCTGGTCAGAGAGGTTCCTTGTGAAGGAAGTACCATTTTGGCTTGTCCAAATGGCATGAAATTTTTATGGCACTCTCATATGACCAAATCATCATGTTCTACCAAATTTTAGCCCAATTGGCTACTCCATGTGAGTGGCACATCAAGATTGGGTTTCTGGACCAGATTGGTCAGTTGCAAAGAAACTATAATAAATATTGGTCCATTTCTTTCCAAAATTCACAGGATTGTAGTCCTTCCTACCCTAAACCTCCCAGACATCACACTTGGCTCTTATCCCTTTCCTGTTGATCACAGTTTCAGGCAACAGTTGGATGCAGTAAACTTCAGATGATCACTCCCATCTAACCACAGTGACTTTCACCGAGCCATCACCTCCCTGAGACTATGCCTTGGAAGGACAACACTCTGGACATGACTTGGCACGCCCGGATGCACAACGTGCGCCAGTGCACGCGGCCGGCATGCCAATGCACGCGCTCTATGCATTGGGGCCCTCGGCCGCGTCCGTTTCCTCGCGCCCTCGACACCACACCGTGTCCAGCAGCTTCCCCTTGGACTCACCCTCGCTCTGGACCCCTCTTCCCCCTCTCACGTCCCCTCCTACGCGGTGCGGCAGCCGTGCCGTGTCGTGCAAGTCTCTGCCGCCGCCGTGCTCGCTTGACCGCGTCGCTCCCGAACCCTCCCGATCACGCCCGAGCTTCCTCTGCCCCTCCTTGACCTCTCTGGATGCCTCTCCCCTCTTCACCGCATGCTCCCGAAGCTCCGGGGCACCGGTGCACGCGTCACCACGGCCGCGCTCGGCCACCCATGTCACTGCGACTATTTAAGCCCTCCCCCGCGCCTCCCCGAGCTCACCATCGGTCTCCTCTCACTTCCCTAGCTCTCCCCAACCCCTCACCCAAGCCAGAGAAGCTCTCCCTGCCGTCCATCGCTGCCTCGGCCACCGCCGGCCACCACCTAAATTCAGCCGCTGTCGAGCTCCTCCCCTCCCCATTCCACTTCCATGAGCAACAGCGACGTCCGACGAGCCTCCCCAGCATCTCGGTTCATCCCCAGGACGCCTGCACGCCCGGTGCCATCGATGGCCGACGAGTTCCTCCGCCGGCGTCGACGCTGCTACCTCCCCGTCTATCTCCGGCGGCCGTAGTATGCACCAGCGGAAGCGCCTCTCCACGCTGAGCTCGCCCATAGGTGGAGCGCCGCGAGAGACGGCCGGGGGCGCCGGCAATCGCCGGCCGAGCCTCGCCTCTGCCGCGGACCCGCGCGGGCGAGAGGTTGAAGGCGCCGACCCTGGCCAGGCGGGCCCCGCTCCCCTCGACCCCACCTGGCAGCCTCAGCGCGTTGACCCGCACCCGCCACGTCAGCTAAGTGGAGGCGTACTCCACGGGAGTACGTTTTCCTTGCTGCAGAGGTGTATTCCCTGAGAACGCGCGATCCAGTTTTCAGTTAGGGACTGGTTTGTGAAGGTTTTATTTACAGATTGGTCCCTGGCAGAAAAACTATCACAACTTTTTAACCGAGACTCCGATCGAGGTGATTCCAAAGCCCACGTCTTCATCTCTTCGAGCCCGACATGTTGGTATCATTTTCACTATGTGGTCCCACTATGGAAATGACCATTTTGCCCTTGTTCGTAAACAGCCCCCTCCGGGAGAGAACTGTTTCCAGTAGTCAACTCCGCGGACTCTCCGCACTCCTTCCCGATGGTCCCTTCATCCCCAGGCAAGCCACAACCCTCATCTGCATAATTGCATTACAATATCATAGTTTAACTATTTACTTCAACAACAAGTATGAATTATTTGTGAAACAGATTGGATCATGTAATGCTTGAGTTAATTCTTGGATAGGTGACTATCATGTTGATGACTGGATTATTAGTGACAAGTTGCTTACCCACTTGTTGATACTATGATGTTGAGATCACTATCTACGATTATTTTGGATTTCATCCGGCAGTTCGTGGAGATGAGTTAGTAGCAGTGGCATAAGCATACTGGTTACGATTTTTTTTAGCCAGATATCGTTTTGACTTGGACTGCTATGATATCGGAGTGTCAGCCATGACAGAGATTGTTCGGAGATTAGGTACTTCATGGTAGATCCAGAGTCACCTGTCCGGACTTATCCGTGCAGCCACATTTGCTGGTATGGGACGGCCTTGACTTGGTCTGATCGCGTGCTCTTTCATCGGTACCGCCCGACAGGGAAGGTTATGCGTGCGCGCTACCCTGGCCCGGTAGGCGGCGATAACCTTGTGAGCCCAGTTGAGTTATATGGTACCAGGTCCCCGTTTGGGACAATTTGTTAGCCACGACGGTGGCAGGTGTCACGCGGTGACACAGGGGCCACCCAGGGCAGGACTCTGGGGGAGGATGATTGCCGGTGGTACGATGGAAGAGTCACGGGTCAGGCGGGTTTCGTTGGAGCAACGCTGGTCCACCCGAATGGGATCACGAGGTCAGGTGCTCCATGGTGTGGGTAAAGTGCGCAACCTCTGCAGAGTGTAAAATCTATTCGAATAGCCGTGTCCACGGAATTAGACAGTCCATCCAGACCTCACTAGGTGGTCAACCATAGTAGTGATAATGATGGAAGAACTCGTCGTAAGATCAGAAGTACTCGGTGGATCGTGAGTATTCTGAGGGTTGTGAGACAACCCGGAAGAGAGTAAGTTTGTCAGACTTGCAGTGCAGATGGTATCAGGAATATGATATGTAGCCATGGGATGGCTATGAGATGGATGGTCGGATGACCACATGATTGGACTTGGAGCAGGTTCGGATTGGATCCTGAGATTATTCGGAGTATGGATTAAATTACTTAATATGCTTGACTTTACTAGCTAACTTGCTATGATGTTTTCTTGCTTTAATACTGATGTTTGCTGTGAGCTTGCGAGTACATTCAAAGTACTCACCTGGCGTGTCATGCCAGTTTGCAGGTCATGCCATGATTGCTTGCTTGTCGAGGATCCTGAGTTTGCGACCTAGGATACGCGTTCTAGCCAGAGTCCCTGCGGAGTGGAGTCCATCACCGTCGTCGCTGTTCCACTGCCAAGAGAGTTACTCCGCTGTTAGCATAGAGCTACCCCGGGCAGGCGTAGTGTCTCCGTGCCGATGTAATCTTTGTACCCTTTGTAACCATATCCATTGTAATAAAGAGCTGATTTGTTCTATGCCAACAGTGCCGTATTCCAGAGGACTTGTCCCTGGGATGGAATACGGGGCGTTCCGGTCTTCTCTGAGTCGGGGTGCCACACTTCTTGGGGAGCATTATGCCTCCACACCGCTCCAAACGGAGATTAGCATCCGCAAGGGTGTGAACTTCGGGATACATCGTCGTCTCCGCGTGCCTCGGTTATCTCTTACCCGGGCCCTTTACTTATGCACTTTACTTTGTGATAGCCATATTGTTTCTTGTCATATATCTTGCTATCACTTAGTTGTTTATCTTGCGTAGCATAAGTTGTTGGTGCACATAGGTGAGCCTAGTTGTTTTAGGTTTTGTGCTTGACAAATTAACCGCTAGGTTTATTTCGCATTTGTTCATGCCTAAACCGTAATTATTTTAAAGTGCCTATTCACCCCCCCCCCCTCTAGGCGACATCCATGATCTTTCAACTGCTGAATCAGAGGTTTGGACTACTGAGAAAGAAACTATTCAGTTGTTCATATAAAAAGAGAACATGGGTGAGGATATTTGGCTTAACTTTCTTTTGCATTGTGTAGGCTCCTTTATTTGGTTTACCACACACAGATCGCTATCCTGTTGGTGCTGAGGTATGATTGCAAACCGAGAAAAGGAAAAACACAAAAGAAAAGTGTTAGAACAAACTTTATATAAGTTGTATACGAATTCTCTTACTGTGGTTTTTATGCAAACAAAAAAAATCTACAGAATAAGACGTTCATGGTAACTGGGCGCAACACAAGGTTAAGTGACCAAGTAGACGTGGGCATCTCTGGATCAAGCAACTACCTTGAACAAGATGATACAAGCTACTGGGACAACAACCGGATAGATTCTCAGGAGGTTGATTTGTCATTGCAAGATAAAACATGGAATGATGGCATGCCAGCTGCTGGTGCAGACCTCTTGCGGGGTCTTGGCATTTGTCCTGGAGATAATCCAAGTGAAGACGATGCATGCAGTGAAGATTCAGACACTGATCCAATAGCCTTTGTCAATGTGGTTGTTGTTACTGAAGAAGATGCTGATCAAGTAGTTGTTGCACATGATGATGAACTGAATGTGAATGGTGATGATGAGCAATTGTCACAAGATGATATCAACAACTTTTTGGAGAATGATTCTTCTCTTGCAGCTCGGACTTGTAGCTAGGAGGTTCGCAACCATCACATGCCTCAAATGGGCATGGACTTTTAAACGTCAAAAGCAACACATACATTCTACAATGACTACTCTTGGTTGTGTGGTTTTGCTGCACGAAAAGCATCAAACTACTGTGGGCAGACCAACACAGGAGGTTGTGAGTCTCGATGTATTGTCAGATGCAACCAGGCTAGAAAGGTCCTTGATGAAGATGAGAAGGAGGCTAGGAGGATAAAAAGGAAAGAGCGGTGGCAAGAGCGGACTGGAAAGCTTGCACCTGAGACAAGGAAGAGGAGAAGGAACATTATTGATGTCACTGGTTGGCAAGCTAAACTTGTAGTCAGCAAAAAAATGGGAGATGGTTTATCACGGACATAAATCTGGAGCACAACCATGACTTGAGTCCACCGGACAAATCAAAGTTTTTGAGGTCCCATAAACAAATGACAGATGAGGAGAAGTTGTTAGTGAGAACATTCAACTCAGTCAAAATACCAACAAGAAAAATTATGGACATTCTATCATTTTCACGACAAGGTCCACTTCCATACACACAAAAAACATGTGACCAATGTGAGGGCATCGATGAGAAGAGAGAATGATAGCAATGACATGATGCAGTTGCTAGACTACTTTAGGGGCAGGCAAGCGGAAGATTCGAGATACTTCTACAAGTTTAAGGTTCATCCAAAAACCCAAGCAAAGTCCTCTGCATTTACTGGGCCGATGGATACTCAAGGAAAATGTACAATCTGTATGGAGACAACCTAAGTTTCGACACAACCTACAAAACCGACAAATACAACCTACCCTTTGCCCCTTTCATTGGTGTGTCCGGACATGGTCAAAACTGCTTGTTTGCATGTGCTATCATTCAAGATGAAACGATTGACACTTTCACATGGCTGTTTCAGACATTCCTTGAGTGTATGGGGGGCGGAAGCAACCAACGACAGTGATCACGGACCAAGACACATCCATGAAAGAGGCTGCCCTTGAGGTCTTCAACCTCTCCAAGCACAGGAACTGTCTGTTCCATGTGAAAAAAAGGCTAAGGAGAAGTGTTGCAGGACTTTGTGATGAAAGGTGATCTCCATGCTGACTTCACTGACATTGTCCACAACTCCCTCACAACTGCAGAGTTTGAAAGGCTATGGCGAGAGATGGTGCAAAAGTATGACATTGAAAATGTTAGCTATTTCAAGATTATGTGGAAACACAGGAGAAGGTGGGCACCTGTCTACTTCAAGAAAAATTTCCTTCTGCTGATACACTCGACATCTAGGAGTGAAGGCATGAATGCCATCTTCAAGGACAACGTAGCATCAACTTACAATGTGATCAACTTCATGAAAGAATATGAAAAAATATCTGAACGCATACAAGACATGAAGAGGGAGCAAGACTCACTAACAAGGACAACTAAACCAACATTCTGGGTGTACAATGAGCTTGAGATTCAGGCATCACAAAAGTACAACCGACAGATTTTTTACCGGTTTCAGAAGCAAATGAAGTTTGCTGCAAAACTGCATGTGGATGTTGTTGAGAATGGATCAAGGTTCGAGGTTTACAAGTCAAGCATGCTTGCTGAGAAAGATTTCAGGATGCGCTGTTATCTTGTACTAGCAAACCTGAGGCAAGAAGATTTCGCTTGCATCTTTGGCAAGTTTCAAAAAGATGGCATTGTATGTGCACACATTCTGCGAGTGCTTGTCCACCTGAACAAGTTTGTCCTGCCTGACAAGTATTATATAGAGAGGTGGAAACCAAAGGATAGGAAGTATGTAAGACACAAACAGTTCAATATTCCCATGGAACTGACCGAGTTAAGCCGACATTTGAGGTACGCACAGCTCTCGAATCTCCTCAATGAGATGGCTTCCGATGGGGCAGGAACGAATGAGAAGTACTTGTTTGTTGTGAAGGAGAGTGACAAGATTTTTACTGGGCTTGATGAGATGAATAAGGCAGAGGAGTTGAGAGAGCTTCAGGCAAGAGGGGTTGCTGTGGAAAAAGGTCCTCTAAGTCAAGTGCAAGTACCTCACCCCGATGGCTATGACACACTACAAGACCCGGACGTTGTCGTATCTAAAGGTCGACCAAAAAGTCATTACCTAACAACTAGGGAGAAGATCCTTTAAAAGAAACAAAATAAATGCAGCCACTACAATAGCCATGACCATAATACTGTTGCTTGTCACAACCTGCATATTGATAAGTCCGAGTTTCAGAAGAAGAAACCAACAACTAAAAAACCTACAGGTACTTTTTTTAGTTTGTCACTGTATTTTCTATGATTTGTTTTGTTGTCATTAGTATAAGTCCATACAAAAAAAATATCAAACTAGTCATTGACAAAACCAAAAGATAAAACAGGTCCTTTTGGTTCATCAGCTGGCAAACAGAATGGCGCTAAGCGTCAATGAAAGAAAGCCCCTACCACAGAGGGTGAAGGGGTGCTGTAGTTCAGGAAGAAGATTAAAAAAACTGAATGGAAAAGAAGACATGCAACACCTAGCAGAAAAAAAAACCTTTCAAGAAAAAAGTTGTACCCGATGCGAGAAAAGTACTTCATTGTAATATAAATTATGTGTAGTAGAACAAATTACTTTGATTGGTTGGTACTGTTTGTACCTGGATATAATACTTTGACAGTGTTGGTTCTTCTATATTGCTTGAGCTTTTTCATCATTGCATTTCGCATTGCACTTTCTTCCCCCCTCCTTTAGTCATGTTTTGAAAATCCCTGTGTAAGAAAATAAGCAGAAGTGACACAGCAAAAAAGAAAAAAAAGGTTAGAATTTGTTGAATGATAATTGAAAAAGTATTTTTCATTGTTGATCGAATTCAGTGAGCAGAAAAAAATGAGATTTTACCTGCATTTGTCTCTCCTTTCATTTGTCTTTGTGTAGTAGTTTGACAAAAATTGAGACACTATCTTCTTTAAAAAACACACAAAAGAAAGAGAAGCTGCGAAAATAAAAAGAAAAAGCATTGGCACAGAACACAAAATTCTTTCCATTACCCCTCACTGTAGATGTTTTTCACATGGACAAAAAATTCTTTTCGTTACTCTGGTATATCCATTGATTTTCTTAGATTACTCCTCGAGCGAAAACAAAAAATGTACAAAAAAAGAAGACTCTAAAAAATCTAGAGTATTTTTCTTTAGTTGTTCATCCTTTTGCCTGTCTTCCTTGACACACTATGCCAAAAAACTTTCAGCTTCCGCCCCTTGTAGATCAATGCTGTCCTCAATTGCTGACAAAAAAGAGAGCAGATGGAAAATAAAAATGTATGTTAGCTTACTTTCCTTCCTCTGTATGTGATACTAAAATCGGTTGCTGTAAAAAGAGAGGAAGAAATCTGGTGCTGTAAAATACCAGTTTATTGACGAAAGTTCTTGACAAGTCTTTTGCCTATATCAATAGTGTTATGAGGGCTGAACAGGATATCAACAGCAAATCTGACCCTTGCATCAGCAAGGTCCTTCATCCTGAATTGGGGCTGGAGAGCATTCCGCGAAACCCAAGTTTGCATCCACTTCAACACAAAAATCCCGCAAGCATCCCTGTGTTTTTTGTAGAAAAATGAAAAAAAACAATTGACAAGCATCTCTACATGTATTTTTGTGTTTCCACAAAGAAAGACCAGAATGTACCTTCCAATTTGCTTAGGCATATTTGGGTATTCTATACCAAAATTTCTGAACCCCATTCTTCTCAGTTTGGATTCTTCCCATGTTTTGATAAAATTGTTTATCTATAAAAAAAATGAAGAATGAACATTTTTAGGAACACATGAATGGCTAGTTGTTGCAAAAAATACCAAAAAAAGAAAAAGACAATAAAGAACAGTTTGCAAAAACATTGTTCTTATCATCAAATCTTTGATCTCTATGTGAAATGATGACTCCCCTTCATAAACTGAATCTAGGAAAATGAATTTTCTTGCGACAATATCAACAATGAACAACATTCAGTGCTCACGATGTACTGATGGAAAGAACAACTACAATTTTTGGAAACAGGTTGTGAGGGGTAAAAAAAGCAATCAGAAAAAGAAAAGACGAACTTGTAAAATGCTCTCCTATCAGGTTAAAATAAATTTTGCACCGTACACGTTCGGTTTCATGTAGAGGCAATGCTTTTCCTGCTCCATCAAAGCTTATAAGTGCTCTCCTTCTCATTGACATCCTTCCTTCTTCAGTAGACTAGGCTTCAAGGAAATAATCTTGTTTTGAGGCAAAAAAACAATTAAATTGTCAAACTTTCACCTAAAAAAAAGTGCGGTAAGTGCTCTACAAAAAAAGACTTGAAATATGTTTTAGTTGGGTTTGAACTAAAAATTGTTTGTACTTACACAGATAGTAGTGAAGAAGTAATGCTTCTTTGATTGCCTTGGATGGTTGTCTCGAAAGAGCATCCGGCAGAAAACATTCGAAAACATAAGCTTCCACACGTCTGTTGGTGTCAAACGAATCACCTAGTTGTCTGAGGGATAGGCTTGTTTTATCAACCAACACTACCCATGAGCTACATGTGGGTGAAAAAACATCATAGTTAGCTAGAGAAAAAAGCACAAGCAAAAAGATTCAAATAGCGAGCAAAGAAAAAGAATTAAGTAAAATGACCAAACAAAATAAACAGAGGTTAAAATGAAAAATACGAACGTACAAAAAAACCTTCTGTGAGGTTCAACTTTGCTTAGGGTCAAAATGTTCCTGTGTAGCTGCTTCTCATGTGGCATAAGAGGGCCTCTCAAATCGTGATCGAATGGTGAGCAGAGATACTTGCTTGGGAGTACGATCCTTTTGGGAGGCAGATTTTCCTTACCACTTGAGTAACTCCCTAATGTTAGGTTGCTGTTGTACAAATTGTCTGCTGTGTTTACCATATTAGAGCATGAACCATTGAATAATCTCTCCCCCAGAATTTGAACGTCCGGAGATAACTACAAAACATACAAAAAATGGCACACATAAAAATATGTTAGCTTGTTATTGCATCAAGAAAAAAGCAAAAAGAAAGTTATTGCTACACAAAAAAGAGGGGAGAACAGATTTACCTGTAACTCATCGATGGCAGGGATTGGTTGATCTTTAGTCCCTTCTTGGTCATCTTCTTCAATGAACTCGTTTGGAAAAAGCCTCTTGCCGAGAAATGGTGTTGTTGAGTAACTCTGCAAATTAGGAAAAAATGTTGAAAAGGACGTGTTCAGTAACTAAGCAAAAAGGTAACAAAAAAAAACTACAGAGCACCACAAACACAAAACATTATAATGCCCCAAAAAATATCCAGAAAAAAATGGAGAAGAAAAATAAATGACAATAGAAGCAATATAGTAGCATATAAAGAAAGGTTTAAGGAGATTGGATTATACCTTCTTGAGCTTTCAGCACTCTCATAGTTCCATGTTCTCATTGGGGAGTAACATGTTTTTACTCTGTCCGAAGTGGTTGACGAGTGTGCGATAGGAGATGTCTGAAAAAATGTGTGTGGCATTTTAAAATCAATAAAAAAAAGGGTGAGTGTGCTTTTGGTATCTATAAGGAATTTGATTATCAACAAAAGATAGCAACAACAAAAGAAGGGAAAAAAACCAGAAAAAAACATAACAAGTCAACAATGTCGTCTTTTTCTTCGAACCCGGGGAGAAAGTTTATGTACTTGCACATCTCTGTTGTCACAGGCTCTCTCTGCGCACAATGTATGGAGGACTCACTCAGCGCTGTTTGCTCATGCTAGAAAAAAAAGGGAATAAAGGAGAAAAGAAAACTGTTAGAGATGGGCTTGTGCAAATGGTAAGACAGTTTTTCAGACACTAGTACATTTGAAAAAAAATGGCACCTTTGAGTTGTATCATTTGATTCCCTCCTTACTTGTATTCCATGGATATTTTTTCTTTGCTTCCTGAAATGAATAAAATTTGAATGGGTGAATTTTGTAGGCAACAAAAAGGTATTGTGTAAGATGGAAAATTGAACAAAAAGGAAAGCCAAAAAAATGCGTGTGGAAAACAATTACCTCTATCTGGGCATGGTATGCTTGCGAGTCCATCTCTAAATCGCGCCACAATTCCGGCTCTGTTATTTCATTCCCACATTCATCATGGTCTACAAGAATTCTGAAGCTAGGTGTCATATCATCAGCAAAGAAATACTTTTGTCTTGCAATGTCCAATGGATGTAGAGTGTCTTGGAACTCTTCCACATGTTTCTGCTTATCATCTATCCCGCCTTCATGCAAAGAAAAAGGAAAAAAGGGAAAAAAATGGGTTGTTACCAGTAACATGAAGAAAAAATTACCATATGTACTGAACGAAAAGAGAAGAGTGTTGGCAATACTTTTTGATAGTGGTATGTTAATATCAATATCAAGTTCCACATGTTTCCCCTGATCTCTGACTTCATTCAAACAAAAATCATCTGACAAAAAAGGGGAGAAAGTAAAAAATAAAAATAAACAAGGAAGTGAGAATCTCCAGAAAAAAATGATGTTTCGAGGAGTGAGCTTGTTGGGAGACAGGGGTCTGAAGTTTTTTGCTGGAAAAAACCTTTGTTATTGTTGTCTTGTTGGGAGGCAGGGGTGTCAAGTTCCACACAGTCAAGTACTGCTGCTTGCTTTGCTTGATCCACTGGTTTGGTGTTGATACAATGCTAAGTTTTAAAGAAGAAGAAGAAGGTTGAGTTAGCTCTATACAAAAAAAGACAGATCAAAACCTCTGAATGATGGCGCTAAGAGAAGCTGAAAGAAATTCCTTGGGGGTGTACCTCAGTTTGATTACTGTTAACATCGTTATGTTAGAACCCTGAAAGTGTTGGTGCTACATGCGTGTTGGGTTCCTCCTTTGAGTTGATGTCTTGTTCCGTGCTTTCCAGTGCTCTTGCCAATCTAGCTGATAACAACATGTAGTTCAGGCTAGTACTCTTTTCTAGTGCTTCTTTTTGAGTAGAACAAGCATTAGCATTGCACTCGGGGATCTTGGTATCTGAGTCCAGCATATTCATGTCTAATTAGTATGTGGCAACGTCGCTATTATCGCTATTCTGCATGGTTTATTCCTAACCCACAACATAAAAAGTGAAAAAGGATGGTTGTCAGAGTTATATATAGGGGCTAACAGGGAGAAAAAAATGTAAGACAAAAATTAAAAAGGAAAACACGTGGATAAAAAGGGAAGCCATGTGATATAACCTTGTTGAATTCTTTTTCACTACAACGCATTCAGCACGGAGTGTTTGTCCAATCGGTGTTCCTGTATTTGTACATTCTTTAACAATTCCATAGTTCACTTCCTGGTGGGTTAGTTCATAGAAAAAATGTATGTTAAATGATAAAAAAATAAAAAAAGATATAATTGTAAGGGGTTAAAAAAATAACCATTTTAGCTTGTTTTTCGTGCTCGTTTGTATGACCATTACGCAGTAGTGGTTGCATTTCAGCTTTGCCTCCTTGTATAGCAACTTCAGGTCTGCTTTCCTGTGAAAGTTGGTGAGAGGAGAAGTCATAATATGGCAGAAAATGAATTGAATATTGCACACAAAAAATGGGATATGAAAAACTAATTACAAAGCCAAAAATACCTTTATTTTATCTTCCAAGAGTTTGTCCTTAGTTATTGAAGTTACTGACTGCTGGGCACTAGTCTTCATTCTCTTCTTCCTGCCTCTTCCATCTGCCAGAAATATAGGGGGGTTGTGAATAAAGTAATACAGCAAGAATTAGAACAAAAAGAATGAAAAAAGTCATTTAAAAAACACATAGTTTGTATGATAAAAAATGGTGCAATAACACACCACTGTTTATTTCAATCCCATTAGAATCAACTCTAATAGTACTGCCAGACCCATTATGTTCGTCGGTTGGCATGTACAAGTGCTCAGTTGACTCTAGCTTTTCTGTATCTTGGGAGCCTTTAAAAGAAGAGGAAACAATGTTCAAAGTGTCTAGCAGCACTTGTTTTGCTATCAGACATGTGCTTAGGTTTTGATCCTTCATCCGCTCCTGGAAATTGAGGAATATGTCTTCTTTGACCTGACAAACAGAAAATATTGCACAAACAAGTCAGAGGAAAAAAGAGAAGGAGAAACAAAAAAATAGCTAAAATTGATTGTGGAAATTGCTGTATCAATCAAGTCTCATGCATTTTACCTTGTCTGAAAAAGAGTTGCCTACGACCCTTTGTATTGCTTTTCTAATGTTTGAGTTCTTGGCGGTGCTTGCCCATGCACCGTCTATCTCTGCATAGCAAGTTTCTACCTCATCTTTGATGTGACAGAAAAAGAATAAAGAAAAGGGGTAAACAAACATATTCCTGAAAAATGTAGGAGGTAAATTATAGCAGAGTATGATATTTACTTGTAGAGCTCCATAGAGTCCATCTTTCCCAATGAGCATATCACTGAAATGTTTTATGGTTTGTCCTTTCCAGAAGCAAATTGTAGGTAGTGCTGGAGGAATTGATATTGATCCAAAATTGTTCAAGTCTAGACACCGAACCTGCAAATAAACAACAAAGACAAATGAAACCTTGAGAATGTTTGATGAGAAGACATTGCTCCTAAAATAAATAAGTAAACAAAAAGTTACATATAACAAAAGAAGGGGCATACTGCTAGCCGATATATGCAGCCTCCCAAAGTGGTTGTTATCCGTTTCTACTTCAGCTTGTCTGCTTGATACTTCTTGACATAAGACATATTCCATGTATGGACAAGAGAGCACCAATCAAGATCTTTTGACTTTGACACATCAACAAGTGCTCCCAAATATTTGGTACTTGGCTTGGTGTTGGATGTGGGATAGAGGAAAGTTGCTAGTGCGACAGTCAAGAAGCAGCGAAGAAAAATGTCGTCAGGCAGCTCTTCCTTCATTACTCCCTCCTTACATCTATATAGGGCCTAATGCGTTTTTCAAGACCGCCTTTGACTATTGATAAGATTAATAGTACATGAGATGTATAATGTGAAAATTATATCATTGGAAGCTGCCTTCACATACGAATTTGATCGTATGCTTTGTGTAACTTGCATGTCATATATTATTGCTCTAACATTTGGTCAAAATTAGCCTCGAAAAACGCATTAGGCCCTATATAGATGGAAGGAGGGAGTAGCTTATTCCCGAAGAAACTTATTGATGGAAGATCTGTTAGCCCAAACAGTGATAGAAACTCCGCTTTCCCGAACTCCTCGTCGAGCACTCTGATCTTTGTTCTACCTGCTAGTATACCAAGAACTAATGATACAGCTTCAGGGTTGAGAGGAATTAACTTCCCTCCGAGCACAATTGCTTCATCTTTTGTGGATATGTTGTCCGCGACCCACTGTGCGAATGGCCTTGGAACATAACAATCATCTAGCTCGAGTAGGTATCCAAAACCACCGTTCCTCACAAGCTCCATCCTATGATTGCTTTTGCACACAACATCAACAATCTTCACAAAATAAAAATATCCAATGCTAAACCTGTTGTATGTAGTTGCTCTTTCTTTGTTCATGTGCCCTTTGGCTTTTCCTTCCTGGGTCCTTGTCCTCTGGAAATGAAACAAAGAGCAAACATTAAAAAAGTAAAAGGTATCTGAAGTTACCTTGTTCCTCTAGACAGATTTTGGTTATGACTTAGAAAATGTTAACAAGGAAATAAAGGTATGAAAGCACAAAGTTACCTTGTTCCTTTTCTCTTTCAAAGCACTCCTTTCCTGCTTCCTCTCATGTCTTTTTTGCAACTGTACAGAAAAATTGGAAGTTTCTGTCAGAGAATTGAACTTATGAAAATTACAAAAGGAGAAGAAAAAATACAAACAAAAAAACACAAAAAAGTAAAAAAGAATATTCTTCAAGTTGAGAAGATAATTACAATTGTTCTCAAGCCATCAATGAGCATGCCGTCTGATGCATCTATTTGTGTGAGATCCACTATAGTTTGCTCCCGCTGTTCATTCATGCTATCATTCCCTGAATCATACTATTGACTATTATTGTTTGACTCCAAAGGGTCAGAATTTGTATCTTTGCTTGCAAGCTCCTGTTTAAGAAAACACAATGTTTGGACAAAAAAATACATGAGCACCAATTCTGAATTTCTGAACTTATAGATTCAAATATGAAGTAAGGCCTGAAGAAAAATACTCTGAATTCTGAATTTATAGCCTAAAAATGTGAAGAGAAACTTAAATTACAGTGTCAATCCTAAAAAACTTACAGCTCAAATGAAATACAACCTATTGTTAACAAGCAAAAACCCTATTTTAAAAAAACTTGTAGTGATGGTGAGACATGAAATCCTAAACCAAACATGAGCACCAGAAAAAAAGAGAGTTTAAGTTATGCTGCATAACACTGAACTTGCATACTCTAAACAAAAAAGTGCTCTCTCTTTAAAAATAAACACTCTAGGTTCTGAACTTACAGCCTCAAAACATGTCAAGCTATAAACTCGTTGTTATGGACTACACACCATCAATTGTATACATTGGTACCAACGAACTCTCTGAATAAATGATACAGAAAATCAAGAGTAGCAGAAAAAAATCTGAACAATTACTGAACATGATGACTCTCAACTCTCTGAACATGTTGCATGCTCTCTGAACAATTACTGAAGATGATGTGTCAAACTCTCTGAACATGATGCATCCTCTCTGAACATTGACTGGTGAGTCATACTCTCTTAAAATGATACATGCTCTCTGAAGATGAAGCATGCCCTCTGAACAATTAGAAAATTGAATACATGATGCATGCTCTTCTCAACTTACAAATCAGTTTACAGTAACTTAATTTACAGACTGAACTCTGAAAATTTACATACTGAACAACCTAAATAACATCATTTTCATGAACTAACACGGCTCCCACCCCAACCCCCCACCCCTAGCACAAAATTTTTTCAGAGAAGAAAAACAAACTACCACAACTTAGGATGGACTAATCACTTTACATGCTAGCTTAAAAAACACACTGTATAATTTGTTTGTTGTTCACTCTAGAGAAAACAACAACCAAAAAATGAACATATATGCCTCATGTCATTCATTGTTGGGTGAGGCAAACAAACCCACTGTAGCCCAAGCTCCATGGCTTCCACTCGCCTATGTGCTACCCCACAACTATTCCACCAGCTTACAACACAACAGGATCCACACCGCTAGGACGAATTCGAGTTGGACGGCCACAATTTTGAGTAAATTTTGAGTGGTTTCCATGATGTTAACGAACAAAAACAAGCAGGGTTCAGAGAGGGGAGGAGAGGTGTGCTACTCACTGGCTTTTGCTGCGCCTCGACTGCAGCACACGGCGGGGCGGTGGGGATGCCGCGGATCCTGTCAGCCATGCAGAGCTCGCGGGCAGAGCCGAGCGACAGTGGCTTGTCGGCGGTGCAGAGATCGTCGACGGCGTTCATGCCCCGTGCCTCGCCGGCCGCGCAGCACTCATCCGCCGTGTCCGTGGCGAGTGCTTCCTCCGTCGCGCAGGGGTGCACTGCGGGGGGCTCGTCGGCGGCGAGCTCGGTCGCCATCGCCTTGGAGCTAGTCGCCCCCGTCTCTTCCTCCTCTGCTCCACCGATTCAAACAGTGCCACACGAAAAAAAATGGACAAAATAAATGTGTCGGTGTGGATAATTATGGGAGATCCGTTGGTGCTTTGGGATATGTTGCAGAAAACCCCTTACAAAAAGTTAAAAACCGGTTCCAATTACAAAATTGAGGCTTGCCTCCCTAGTAGCAAAAAACCCACTTGTTTGTGGTTTCAACTAGCAAGTAGGTGGCGAAAAAAACTTCAAAAGATATGAGATAAAAAGGCCAAAAAATGGGGACATCGAAAAAACTACTGAAACAATTTTTGGATGGTCAAATTTGTTATTTACACAATATTTTGTGGAATATAACATGTCTTATGACCCATCCATTAAAAATCTAAAAAAGATCGTAAATGTGTTGAACAATGTGAACATCGTATTTGAACTCATAAAATACTAATTCAAAACAAACAAAAAATTATAATCTTTAGAAAATTAAATGTGAAATTTATTTTTAGTATAGTGTTGTGGCCATCGGGGGAACACAAGGTTTGCGGGGGTGCATATGGCCACGCTAGTTTTACGATCCTCCAAAGAAATTATTCATCATATAGAAAGAACAAAACAAAAACAACACCCACCCACCCCGCCCTCTGAGTTGAGACTTGAGGGTTGACTTGCAACAAGGGCAACTGCAAAACCTACATCCGCTCGAGTTGCGACTCGGCGGTGGAGTTGCAACTAGGGTGAATACAAAACCCCCCGAGTTGCGAGTTGACGGTGGACTTGCAATTGGGGTGAAAACAAAAACTACATCCCCTCGAGTTGCAAGTCGGGGGTTGACTTGCAACTAGGGCAACTACAAAAACTACATCTGCTCTAGTTGCGAGTTGACGGTGGACTTGCAACTGGGGCGAATACAAAAACTACATCCCCTTGAGTTGCGAGTCGGGGGTTGACTTGCAACTAGGGAAACTACAAAACTACATCCACTCGAGTTGCGACTCGGTGGTGGACTTGCAACTAGTCTGAATACAAAACACCCGAGTTGCGAGTCGATGGTGGACTTGCAACTGTTGCAAATACAAAGCTACATCCCTCGAGTTGCGAGTCAGGGGTTGACTTGCAACTAGGGCAACTACAAAAACTACATCCACTCGAGTTGCGTGTCGACGGTGGACTTGTGTGATGACCCCGGCTTAATCGTGCACTAATCATACACGCAAATGCACACGATCAAGCCTAAGGACTCACTTGAAGATATCACAACACAACTCTAAAACATAAATAAATTCATACAAGCTTAATATTACAAGCCAGGGCCTCGAGGGCTCGAATACATAGCTCGATGGCATACAAGTGTCAGCGGAAGCGTCAGATATCTGGGTACAGATATATATTATAGGACAGAGGAATAAGCCTTCACAGAGGCGGGGTAAAAATAAAAGCTACGATCGAAAGGCGTAGGCCTCCTGCCCTGGACCCTCCGATCCTACTCCTGGTCGTCAGACGGCTCCTCGTAGTAGTAGTACTCTCCGGGCTGGTAGTAGTAGTGGTCGTTGACGGGGACATCTGGCTCCGGGGCTCCGTCGTCTGGATGCGACAAAGGGATAAAGGGGGAAAAAGGAAGATAAAGCAAACGTGAGTACTCATCCGAAGTACTCAGCAAGCAAGGATCTACACTACATATGCAACATTTCCAAATGGGGGCTGTATATGTGGACTGGGCTGCAAAAATGCCAGAATAGAGGGGGAAATCCTAGTCCTATCGAAGACTAGCATCTTCAGCCTCTTCAACGGTCTCGCAGCATTAGAAGAGAGCAGACCAACATAATGTAAAGTTTAGCAGTAATGTCATCAACCTCGGCCGGGGATTCTTCCTCGACTCCCTGCGAGAAAGCAATCCCAGAGCCATACTAACCAGTTCTCATCACATGTTCTAGTTGTACCGATCGGGATACAACTCCGAGTGTCCGTTACCGTAGGACAGGCTATCGATAGAAGTTTCTTCCCTGCAGGGGTGCACCAACTTACCCACCACGCTCGCTTAACTCCGGCTGGACACACTTTTCTGGGTCATGCCCAGCCTCGGCTAAGCAACACGCCGCAACCCGACCAAATACTTAACAGAGAGGTCAACACGCCGGACTAACCTATGCCCCCAGGGGTCTTGGGCCATCGCCCCGGACGCTCCTGCATGTTGCGTACACCGCCGGTGAGCAGACCTAGCAACCCCTTATACAAGCGCGGTTGCGTTCCCAGTCCAACCCAGTGTGTGCCGCTCAGTTGCTGACGTCTATTAAGCTTTGGCTGAAGTATACGACGCAGAACGCCCATACTATGCCCACGTGATGGTTAGTGCTATCAGGCCAGAGGCCCCTCGGATCAAATATCCAAACCATAGTGGATTAAGAGCGCGCGGTAACGAGCAAAGACTCACGATCGATGTGACCCCGTCACCCCGTCTCGAGGACTTGCGGCAAGGGCTAAGAATGCCCGGCCACGCCTCGTAGTTATCTCGCGGGCACCTCTCAGGTCAACCCGACTCCACATCACTTCGCATTCATGCTCGCGCGGGTACCCCTCAGGGCCGACCCGTCTTTAGTACCATGGTTCAAAGCCAAGTCATAGTATCCAAGGTAGCTGTGTGTCTGACACCGAAGGGAGCCCTGAGGAATCACCCTCGATGGAATTCCCGCTCGATGTTATCATCAAGGTGAACGAAGGAGGAATCACCCTCGAGGTCCACACTTGAGAGGTTGCGCGACGGCGTCGGTATCGGGGGTGGTGTAGGAGGAATCACCCTTGCTTACCACGACCAATTAACTAACCTGCAAGGTTATCATCAAAGTGCTGACGAGGTATCACCCTCGGCACTCGATAGTAACCCAGCAGTGTCGAGCATCTTAGGGGAAGTGACGTGCGGTGCCAGGTTCTAATCTTCGATCCCGTTGCTCGGGTCTTCTGAGAGTCCAGCGGGGCAGTCGGGACAAGTGGGTCTCTGATCAGGCTCTACCCATCCTATCCAAACAGTTTAGGATAACAGGCAGGTATCAACAGTAGGCTACAATTAAATAGTCTATGCAACAGATATAGGATGGTAACAGCAGCAGTAACATCTAATGCAAGCATAAGAGGGAGGAGAATAGGTGATATCGGAATGCTCAAAATGGGGGTGCTTGCCTGTCTGCTCGACGGTAAGGGCAGGGTCATCGGGGACGTAGTCGTACTCCGGAGCGGCGTCTGCCTCAGGAGCTACGGCAACGTCGGGGTCTACCGAAAGAGAAGAGGGGGAGGAAACAAGTAAATATAATGCAAACAGATGCAACACAGTGCGTGCGATGCTATGATGCAGTGCAGGGTTGCCTAAATATGCCTCTAAGTCACAGTAGTTATTTTTAGAATTAACCGGGGATTTAACCGATGTGTGTGCACTATTCATCTACCGGATTCGGGTCCGGAGTTACGAGTTCTTCTACTTAGGAGGTTCCGGCAAAGAAACAGACGGCACGATCAGACTCGTCTCGTCGTTCTGAGCAACTTTCATGTTTTAACTTTTTTCGATCCGAGCTACGGTTTAAAAGTTATTAATTTTCAAAGTTTAAATGATTATCTAGAATTATTTTTATTTACAGAAATGAATTATGATGTCAGCATGACGTCGCTGTGACGTCAGCGGTCAACAGGCGCTGACCAGAGTCAATCCTGACTTGTGGGACCCACATGTCAGTCTCTGTTAGACTAACAGTGAATTAATTAAACTAACAGGGTTAATTAGGGGGTGGACCCCACATGTCAGTGGGTCATTAGTCTAATTAATTAGTTTTTATTTATTAAACATTTTAGCTAATTAACTGAGCGGTGGGGCCCACGTGTCAGTGACACGGTGCCGCCACATCAGCGTGTTGACTGGTCAAACCAGTCAACGGGGCCGGCGGGGCCCACTGGCAGCGTCACTGGGGTGGCCCCAGGCCTGCCAGCGTGGCGGCGGCCGGCGGCTCATCGCCGGTGGCGTAAAACGCGGCGGCGCGGCTCGGGCTTCGCCGGAAAATGGCTACAGGGGGCCATTTCGCGCGCGCCCGGATTCGTTCGAACGGGCAGCTCAACCCGCGTCCAACCGTGACGGTCGGAGCGGCTGGGGTGGCCGAAATCACGCCGGCGTCGAGCCGCGGTGGCGATACGGTTCGGTCACAGTGGGGAACACGGCTACGGCGCGAGCGCGGGTGCGCAATCTAGCTAGGCCAGTGCAGCAGCTCTCCAGGAGCCCGACTGAGCCACTGGCTCGAGCTGACGAAGCCCGGGTGCGCGTTAATGGCTACGGCGGCGGCGGTCAGAACGCAGCACGGCGGCGAGCTAGCTGGTGAGCACGCGCGGCCCGACGGAGAAAGGAAGGTGGGAGGAGGAGCTTATGGAGCGGCACACGGAGGCCCTCGGGTGAACGGGAGCGCAGAGGGAGGCCGGCGGCGACGGGATTCGTCGGCGTTCAGGAAGGAGAGGGGCGGCTCGATCTGCTCGTCGTGGAGCTCCCTTGCTCCATCCAGTGGCACCAGAGGTTGGGGAAGACGACGGCAGAGCTCCTCGACACGCTCAGTGGACATGGGGCCGCCGGTGGCCGCGGGGACGACGGAGTTGCAGCGGCGAACGCGCTCGGCTGGCGGATCTAGGGAGGGGAAGAGGGCGGAGCGAGCGAGAGAGGGAGAGTGATCGAGGGAGCCAGGGGGAGTGGTGGAGCTCGACCTTATCCCCTCCTCGCCTCCCTGTATCGTCGGCGCCGTCGGCGTGTCGGCGCGCGGACGACGCGCGCGCGCTCGACCAGAGGGAGGTTGACAGCGCGAGGGAGAGAGATGAGGTGGGCCTGCTGGGCCGGGGTTCGGGGCACTGTGCACTAAGGCCCAGTGCATAGTGCCTCGTTTTTATTTTTTCTGTTTCTGTTTCTCTTTTTCTTTTATTCTTTTCTGTTTTGTATTAGTTAGGGCTCTTTTGCATTTTTGTAAGGTATGAGAGTTGTCCCCAATATTACAATGCAATATTCCCTTCCACCAAAAATTGGTTTGGGCATAGTTAGATTTCATTTGAATTTAATATAATTTTAAATGGATTTAATATTGCTGTTTTGGTGCTGTCTCAATTTGTTTAAGTCATTTAATTAGTCCAAGTGCTACTGGTGTTATTTTTATGTGTGCTCTTGGAATATTTGCTAATTAGTGAACATTTTTCCAAAGGTGTTTGAGCAAACTTATTTTGCACTTTTGAATTTGAGTTGATTTCCATAATTGAGTTTGAATTGGATCCTTAACCCATGTGACTTGGCACTGCAATGGTATGACTTGGCAATATTAGCAGTTGATCACAGTGGTAGTTACACAGGGGTGTTACAACTTGCAACTGGGTCGAATACAAAACTACATCCCTTTCGAGTTGCAAGTCGGGGGTGGACTTGCAACTAGGGTGAATACTGATACGTCTCCAACGTATCTATAATTTTTTTATTGTTCCATGCTATTATATTATCTGTTTTGGATATTTTATATGCATTAATATGCTATTTTATATTATTTTTGGGACTAACTTATTAACCCAGAGCCTAGTGCCAGTTTCTGTTTTTTCCTTGTTTTTCAGTTTTACAGAAAAGGAATATCAAACGGAGTCCAAGCGGAATAAAACTTTACGATAATCTTTCTTGCACCAGAAGACATCCACGGAGCTTCGAGAGGAAGGCAGGAGATGGCCGAGGAGGCCACAAGCCTGCCAGGCGCGCCTCGGGGGGGGGGGAGGGCGCGCCCTGAGGGCTTGTGGGCCCCTTGGGGGTCTCCTAACCCTAATTCTTGCTTCATAAATTCCCAAATATTCCCAAACCACCAGAAGCGTACACCAAAATACTTTTCCGCCACCGCAAGCCTCTGTTCCTGTGAGATCCCATCTTGGGGCCTTTTCCGGCGATCTTCCGGAGGGGGATTCGATCACGGAGGGCCTCTACGTCAACCTTGCTACCCTTCCGATGATGCGTGAGTAGTTTACCACAGACCTACGGGTCCATAGCTAGTAGCTAGATGGTTTTTTCTCTCTCTTTGATCTTCAATACAATGTTCTCCTCGATGTTCTTGGAGATCTATTCGATGTAATACTTTTTTACGGTGTGTTTGTTGAGATCCGATGAATTGTGGATTTATGATCAGATTATCTATGAATATTATTTGAGTCTTCTCTGAACTCTTTTATGCATGATTAAGATATCTTTGTATTTCTCTTCGAATTATCGGTTTGGTTTGGCCAACTAGATTGGTATTTCTTGCTATGGGAGAGGTGCTTAGTTTTGGGTTCAATCTTGCGGTGTCCTCACCCAGTGACATAGTAGGGGTAGCGAGGCACGTATTGTATTGTAGCCATCAAGGATAAAAAGATGGGGTTTTCATCATATTGCTTGAGTTTATCCCTCTACATCATGTCATCTTACTTAAGGCGTTACTCCGTTCTTATGAACTTAATACTCTAGATGCATGCTGGATAGCGGTCGATGTGTGGAGTAATAGTAGTAGATGCAGGCAGGAGTCGGTCTACTTGTCACGGACGTGATGCCTATATTCATGATCATTGCCTTAGATATCGTCATAACTTTGCGCTTTTCTATCAATTGCTCAACAGTAATTTGTTCACACACCGTATGCTATCTTGAAGAGAGAAGCCTCTAGTGAAACCTATGGCCCCCGGGTCTATTTTCCATCATATATTTTCAGATCTATAAATAAAAAAACCCAAAAATACCTTGCTGCAATTTATTTAGATTTATTTTAGTTTGCCTTTTTATTTGTCTTTTATACCTTTCTCTATTAGATCTCACTCTTGTTCGTGACCGTGAAGGGATTGACAACCCCTTTTTCGCATTGTGTGCAAGTGTTTGTTAGTTTGTGCAGGTGCATAGATTGGAGACTTGCTTGTGCCTCCTACTGGATTGATACCTTGGTTCTTAACTGAGGGAATTCCTTATCTCTACTTTGCTGCATCACCCTTTCCTCTTCAAGAGAAAAATCAACGCAAGCTCAAGAAGTAGCAGGAAGAATTTTTGGCGCCGTTGCCGGGGAGGTTCTACATCAAGCCTGCCAAGTACCCATCATAAACTCTCATCTGTTGCACTTACATTATTTGCCATTTGCCTCTCGTTTTCCTCTCCCCCACTTCTAAAACATTTTCAGAAAAACACAAAAATATTTGCCTTTTTATTCGCCCTTCTTTCGTTCGTCTTTTTCATTTGCTTTTTGTTTGCTCGTGTGATAGGTTGCTTGATTGCCCGTATGGCTCAACCCAAGAGCTTTGATCCTTACTATAGGAAGTTGGAAGAGATTGAAAATAATGCTAAAAGTTTCATGCCCTTACAATTTGAGCATAATAGTTCCTTTAGAAACGAACTTAAAAAGCAAAAAACTATGACGGAGTATATTAATAAAGAGCTCGATGATGTTACTAAGGAAATATATGGCCTTAAATCTCAATTTGCTCATATTGAAAGTTTGGTAGGCCAAATTTCCGATAAGCAAACTACTTTGGTAAATAAGATGGCCGCTAAACCGGAATCCCTTGAAAATAATGATGAAGATCTTAAAGTGATTGGTGTGACTCCTATTGAATCTTTGTTTTCTAATATAAATCTTGATAAATATGGGACTGGAGATGAGTCAACTTTAGCTAGAAGGCGTCCCAATGATTTGGAGTTTAAAGATCTTAATGCAAAAATTGATAAAAGTGGGATTGGAGAGGTCAAAACTTTAAGTAGCGATGAACCCACTCTTTTGGATTTCAAGGACTTTAATTATGATAATTGCTCTTTGATAGATTGTATTTCCTTGTTGCAATCCATGTTCAATTCACCTCATGCTTATAATCAAAATAAAGCTTTTACTAAACATATCGTTGATGCTATGATGAAATCTTTTGAAGAAAAACTTGAGTTAGAAGTTTCTATCCCTAGAAATCTTTATGATGAGTGGGAACCTACTATTAAGATTAAAATTAAAGATTATGAGTGCCATGCTTTGTGTGATTTGGGTGCTAGCGTTTCCACGATTCCAAAAACTTTATGTGATGTGCTAGGTTTCCGTGAATTTGATAATTGTTCTTTGAATTTGCATCTAGCGGATTCCACTATTAAGAAACCTATGGTAAGAATTAATGATGTTCTTATTGTTGCAAATAGGAATTATGTGCCCGTAGATTTTATTGTGCTTGATATAGATTGCAATCCTACATGTCCTATTATTCTTGGTAGACCTTTCCTTAGAATGATTGGTGCAATTATTGATATGAAAGAAGGAAACATTAGATTTCAATTTTCATTAAGGAAGGGAATGGAACACTTCCCAAGAAAGAAAATTAAGTTGCCATATGAATCTATTATGAGGGCTACTTATGGATTGCATACCAAAGATGACAATACCTAGATCTATATTTTATGCCTAGCTAGGGGCATTAAACAGTAGCGCTTGTTGGGAGGCAACCCAATTTTATTTTTATGTTTTTTGTTTTTGGTTCTATTTTTAATAAATACACATTAACTCTGTAGTAATTGTGTTTTGGTGTTTTAATTAGTGTTTGAGCCAAGTAAGACCTTTGGGATGGTCTACGGTGATAGTTGATTTGATCTTGCTGGAAAAAAGAAACTTTTACGCTCATTGCCAGAATTTTTAAAAATCACAGAAACGTGATTTTGATCTGAATATTTTACAAAAGATTGATATACAAATTTCCCAGGATGTCCTAATTTTTCAGAATTTTTGGAGTTACAGAAGTATACGAAGTTTCCAGATTACTCCAGATTGTTCTGTTTTTGACAGATTCTGTTTTCTATGTGTTGTTTGCTTATTTTGATGAATCCATGGGTAGTATCGGGGGTATGAACCACGGAGAAGTTGGAATACAGTAGATATAACACCAATATAAATAAATAATGAGTTCACAACAATACCACAAGTGGTGATTTATTTTATTATAATAAATCGATCTTATGAGTTTTCTGTTGAGTTTTGTGTTGTGAAGTTTTCAAGTTTTGGGTAAAGATTTGATGGACAACGGAATAAGGAGTGGCAAGAGCCTAAGTTTGGGGATGCCCAAGGCACCCCAAGGTAATATTCAAGGACAACCAAGCATCTAAGCTTGGGGATGCCCGGATGGCATCCCCTCTTTTGTCTTCAATCCATCGGTAAATTTACTTGAGGCTATATTTTTATTCACCACATGATATGTGTTTTGCTTGGAGCATCTTGTATAATATGAGTCTTTGCTTTTTAGTTTGCCACAACCATCCTTGATGTACACACCTTTTGAGAGGGACATGCATTAATCATGAATTTATTAGAATACTCTATGTGCTTCACTTATATCTTTTGAGCTAGGCAGTTCGCTCTAGTGCTTCACTTATATCTTTTTAGAGCACGGCGGTGGCTTTATTTTATAGAAATTGTTGAACTCTCATGCTTCACTTATATTATTTTGAGAGTATTAAACAGCATGGTAATTTTCTTAGGTTATGAATTTAGTCCTAATATGATGGGCATCCAAGAGGGATATAATAAAAACTTTCATAGAAAGAGCATCGAATAGATGAGAAGTTTAATTCCTTGCATTTGTTTTGAGATATAAAAATGGTGATATTAGAGTCATTCTAGTGAGTAATTGTGGATTGGTAGAAATACTTGTGTTAAAGTTTGTGATTCCCATAGCATGCACGTATGGTGAACCGTTATGTGATGAAGTCGGAGCATGATTTATTTTTTGATTGTCTTCCTTATGAGTGGCGGTCGGGGACGAGCGATGGTCTTTTCCTACCAATCTATCCCCCTAGGAGCATGCGTGTAGTACTTTGTTTCGATGGCTAATAAATTTTTGCAATAAGTATGTAAGTTCTTTATGACATGGATTATACGCACTCTCACCCTTCCACCATTGCTAGCCTCTCTAGTACCGCGCAACTTTCGCCGGTGCATTAAACCCACCATATACCTTTCCTCAAAACAGCCACCATACCTACCTATTATGTCATTTCCATAGCCATTCCGAGATATATTGCCATGTAACTTCCACCGTTTCGTTTTATTATGACACGCACCATCATTGTCATATTGCTTTGCATGATCATGTAGTTGGCATAGTATTTGTGGCAAGGCCACCGTTCATATTTTTTATACATGTCACTCTTGATCATAGCACATCCCGGTACACCACTGGAGGCATTCATATAGAGTCATATCTTGTTCTAGTATCGAGTTGTAATTTTTGAGTTGTAAGTAAATAAAAGTGTGATGATCATCATTATTAGAGCATTGTCCCATGTGAGGAAAGGATAATGGAAGCTACGATTCCCTCACAAGTTGGGATGAGTCTCCGGACTTTACAAAAAAATAAAAGAGGCCAAAAGAATCCCAAACAAAAAAAAAAGAAAAAATGAGTGAAAAAGAGAGAACGGACAATGTTACTATCCTTTTTCCACACTTGTGCTTCAATGTAGAACCATGATCTTCATGATAGAGAGTCTCCTATTTTCTCACTTTCATATACTAGTGGGAATTTTTCATTATAGAACTTGGCTTGTATATTCCAATGATGGGCTTCCTCAAATTGCCCTAGGTCTTCGTGAGCAAGCAAGTTGGATGCACACCCACTTAGTTTCTTTTTGAGCTTTCATACACTTTCTAGCGCATTCATAGCATGGCAATCCCTACTCACTTGCATTGATATCAATTGATGGGCATCTCCATAGCCCATTAATTTGCCTAGTTGATGTGAGACTTTCTCCTTCTTTTTGTCTTCTCCACAACCACCATATTCTATTCCACCTATAGTGCTATATCCATGGCTCACGCTCATGTATTGCGTGAAAGTTGAAAAAGTTTGAGAACATCAAAAGTATGAAACAATTGCCTCGCTTGTCATCGGGGTTGTGCATGATGAAATACTTTGTGTGATGAAGATGGAGCATAGCCAGACTATATGATTTTGTAGGGATAACTTTCTTTGCCCATGTTATTTTGAGAAGACATGATTGCTTTATTAGTATGCTTGAAGTATTATTGTTTTTATGTCAATATTAAACTTTTGTTTTGAATCTTATGGATCTGAATATTCATGCCACAATAAAGAAGATTACATTGATAAATATGTTAGGTAGCATTCCACATCAAAAATTCTATTTTTATCATTTACCTACTCGAGGACGAGCAGGAATTAAGCTTGGGGATGCTTGATACGTATCCAACGTATCTATAATTTTTGATTGTTCCATGCTATTATATTATCTATTTTGGATGTTTTATATGCATTAATATGCTATTTTATATTATTTTTGGGACTAACTTATTAACCCAGAGCCTAGCGGTGTGTTTGTTGAGATCCGATGAATTGTGGATTTATTATCAGATTATCTATGAATATTATTTGAGTCTTCTCTGAACTCTTTTATGCATGATTAAGATATCTTTGTATTTCTCTTCGAATTATCGGTTTGGTTTGGCCAACTAGATTGGTATTTCTTGCAATGGGAGAGGTGCTTAGTTTTGGGTTCAATCTTGCGGTGTCCTCACCCAGTGACATAGTAGGGGTAGCGAGGCACGTATTGTATTGTTGCCATCAAGGATAAAAAGATGGGGTTTTCATCATATTGCTTGAGTTTATCCCTCTACATCATGTCATCTTACTTAAGGCGTTACTCCGTTCTTATGAACTTAATATTCTAGATGCATGGTGGATAGCGGTCGATGTGTGGAGTAATAGTAGTAGATGCAGGCATGATTCGATCTAGTTGTCACGGACGTGATGCCTATACTCATGATCATTGCCTTAGATATCATCATAACTTTGCGCTTTTCTATCAATTACTCAACAGTAATTTGTTCACCCACCGTATGCTATCTTCAAGAGAGAAGCGTCTAGTGATACCTTGCTGCAATTTATTTAGATTTATTTTAGTTTGCCTTTTTATTTATCTTTTATACCTTTCTCTATTAGATCTCACTCTTGTTCGTGACCGTGAAGGGATTGACAACACCTTTTTCGCATTGTGTGCAAGTGTTTGTTAGTTTGTGCAGGCGCATAGATTGGAGACTTGCTTGTGCCTCCTACTGGATTGATACCTTGGTTCTTAACTGAGGGAAATACTTATCTCTACTTTGTTGCATCACCCTTTCCTCTTCAAGGGAAAGATCAACGCAAGCTCAAGAAGTAGCAAATACAAAAAAACCCTGGTTGCGAGACGACGGTGGACTTGCAACTGGGTCGAATACAAACCTTCGAGTTGCAAGTCGAGGGTGGACTTGCAACTATGGCGCGAAAAAACAAATAACAGAACACCCATCTGAGTTGTGAGTCGATGGGTAGACTTGCAAGTGGGGCGACAGAAAACCCCCTAGTTGCGGGTCAAGGGCCTAATTGCAAAAAACTACCATGAAACAAATAACAAACAAAAACAACGCCAACACCCCCCCTGAGTTGCGAGTTCGGGGTAGACTTGTAACTGGGGCGACAGAAAACCCCTAGTTGCAGGTCAAGGGCCTAATTGCAAAACTACCATGAAACAAATAACAAACAAAAAGAACACCAACACCCCCTCCCCCTGAGTTGCGAGTCGGGGGTTGACTTGCAAATAGGGAAACTACAAAAACTACATCCCCTCGAGTTGCGACTCGACGGTGGAGTTGCAACTAGGGTGAATACAAAACCCCCGAGTTGCAAGTCGACGGTGGACTTGCAACTAGGGCGAATACAAAAACTACATCCTCTCGAGTTGCGAGTCGGGGGTTGACTTGCAACTAGGGAAACTACAAAACTACATCCGCTCGAGTTGCGACTCGGCGGCGGACTTGCAACTAGCCTAAATACAAAAACACCCCGAGGTGTGAGTCTACCGTGGACTTGCCCCTCGAGTTGCGAGTCGGGAGTGGACTTGCAACTAGGGCAACTACAAAAACTACATCCGCTCGAGTTGTGTGTCGACGGTGGACTCGCAACTGCGTCAAATAAAAAAATACATCCCTTTCGAGTTGTGAGTCGGGGGTGGACTTGCAACTAGGGTGAATAGAAAAACCCCTGGTTGGGAGTCGACGGTGGACTTGCAACTGGGTCGAATACA
Source organism: Thinopyrum elongatum (assembly GCA_011799875.1). NCBI lineage: Eukaryota > Viridiplantae > Streptophyta > Magnoliopsida > Poales > Poaceae > Thinopyrum > Thinopyrum elongatum. Next base: position 402,480,508 of record CM022297.1, on the reverse strand, counting down.
ACCCTTTGAGTTGCAAGTCGGGGGTGGACTTGCAACTGTGACACAAAAAAACAAATAACAAAACACCAATCTGAGTTGCGAGTAGATGGGTAGACTTGCAACTGGGGTGACAGAAAACCCCCTAGTTGCGGGTCAAGGGCCTAATTGCAAAAAACTACCATGAAACAAATAACAAACAAAAACAACGCCAACACCCCCCCTGAGTTGCGAGTTCGGGGTTGACATGCAACTAGGGAAACTACAAAAACTACATCCGCTCAAGTTGCGACTCGGCGGTGGACTTGCAACTAGAGTGAATACAAAAACCCCGAGTTGGGAGTCGACGGTGGACTTGCAACTAGGGCGAATACAAAAACTACATCCCCTCGAGTTGTGATTCGGGGGTTGACTTGCAACTAGTCTAAATACAAAACACCCGAGTTGCGAGTCGACGGTGGACTTGCAACTGTTGCAAATACAAACTACATCCCTCGAGTTGCGAGTCGGGGGTTGATTGCAACTAGGGCAACTACAAAAACTACATCTGCTCGAGTTGCGTGTCGACGGTGGACTTGCAACTGGGTCGAATACACTACTACATCCCTTTCGAGTTGCGAGTCAGGGATGGACTTGCAACTAGGGTGAATAGAAAATCCCCTGGTTGCGGGTCGACGTTGGACTTGCAACTGGGTCGAATACAACCCTTCGAGTTGCAAGTCGGGGGTGGACTTGCAACTCTGGCGCGAAAAAACAAATGACAAAACACCAATCTGAGTTGCGAGTCGATGGGTAGACTTGCAACTTGGGCGACAGAAAACCCCCTAGTTGCGGGTCAAGGGCCTAATTGCAAAAAACTACCATGAAACAAATAACAAACAAAAACAATGCCAACACCCCCCTGAGTTGCGAGTCGGGGGTTGACTTGCAACTAGGGCAACTACAAAAACAACATCCGCTTGAGTTGCGACTCGAAGATGGACTTGCAACTAGGGTGAATACAAAAACCCCGAGTTGCGAGTCGACGGTGGACTTGCAACTGTTGCAAATACAAAAATACATCCCTCGAGTTGCAAGTCAGGGGTTGACTTGCAACTAGGACAACAACAAAAACTACATCCGCTTGAGTTGCGTGTCGACGGTGGACTTGCAACTGGGTCGAATACACTACCACATCCCTTTCGAGTTGCGAGTCGGGGTGGACTTGCAACTAGGGTGAATAGAAAAACCCCTAGTTGCGAGTCGACGGTGGACTTGCAACTAGGTCAAATACAACCCTTCGAGTTCCAAGTCGGGGGTGGACTTGCAACTGTGGCGCGAAAAAACAAATAGCAAAACACCCATCTGAGTTGCGAGTCGGGGGTTGACTTGCAACTAGGGCAACTACAAAAACTACATCCACTCGAGTTGCGACTCGGCGGTGGACTTGCAACTAGGGTAAATACCCCCCCCCTCCCCCGAGTTACGAGTCGATGATGGACTTGCAACTGGGGCGAATACAAAAACTACATCCCCTCGAATTGCGACTCGGGGGGTTGACTTGCAACTAGTCTGAATACAAAACACCTGAGTTGCGAGTCGACGGTGCACTTGGAACTGTTGCAAATACGAAGCTACATCCCTCGAGTTGCGAGTCGGGGGTTGACTTGCAACTAGGGAAACTACAAAAACTACATCCGCTCGAGTTGCGTGTCGATGGTGGACTTGCAACTGGCTCGAATACATAACTACATCCCTTTCGAGTTGCGAGTCGGGGGTGGACTTGCAACTAGGGTGAATAGAAAGACCCCTGGTTGCGAGTCAACGGTGGACTTGCAACTGTGTGGAATACAACCCTTCGAGTTGCAAGTCGGGGGTGGACTTGCAACTGTGGCGCGAAAAAACAAATACCAAAACACCCATCTGAGCTGCGAGTCGATGGTGGACTTGCAACTGGGATGAATACAAAAACTACATCCCCTCGAGTTGCGACTCGGGGGTTGACTTGCAACTAGTCTGAATACAAAACACCTGAGTTGCGAGTCGACGGTGGACTTGCAACTGTTGCAAATACAAAGCTACATTCCCTCGAGTTGCGAGTCGGGGGTTGACTTGCAACTAGGGCAACTACAAAAACTACATCCCTTTCGAGTTGCGAGTCGGGGGTGGACTTGCAACTAGGGTGAATAGAAAAACCCCTGGTTGCAAGTCAACGGTGGACTTGCAACTGGGTCGAATACAACCCTTTGAGTTGCAAGTTGGGGGTGGACTTGCAACTCTGGCGCGAAAAAACAAATAACAAAACACCTATCTGAGTTGCGAGTTGATGGGTAGACTTGCAACTGGGGCGATAGAAAACCCCCTAGTTGCGAGTCGATGGTGGACTTGCAACTGGGGGGAATACAAAACCCCGTGAGTTGCGAGTCGATGGAGGACTTGCAACTGGGGCGAATACAAAAAAAATTACATGCCTCGATTTGCGAGTCAACGGTGGAGTTGCAACTATCGCGCAAAAAAGTAAAACAAAAAAACACCCGTCCGAGTTGCGAGTCGATGGTAGACTTGCAACTGGGGTGACGGAGACCCCCTAGTTGCGGGTCAAGGGCCTGATTGCAACTATCATGAAACAAAAAGAACAAAAAACAAAACAACAACACCCCACCCCCCTGAGTTGCAAGTTGAAGGTTAACTTGCAACTAGGGCAACTACAAAACTACACCCGCTCGAGTTGCGACTCGGGGGGTGGAGTTGCAACTAGGGTGAATACAAAACCCCCCGAGTTGCGAGTAGACGGTGGTCTTGCAACTAGGGTGAATACAAAACCCCCCGAGTTGCGAGTCGGCGATGGACTTACAACTGGCGCGAATACAGAACCCCCGTGTTGCGAGTCGACGGTGGACTTACAACTGGGGTGAATAAAAAAACTGCATCGCTCGAGTTGCGAGTCAGGGGTGGAGTTGCAACTGTGGCGCGAAAAAGAAAAAGAAAAACGCCCTCCGAGTTGCGAGTCGATGGTAGACTTGCAATTGGGGCGACGGAAACCCCCTAGTTGCGGGTCAAGGGCCTGATTGCGACTGTCATCAAACAAAAAAGAACGAAACAAAAACAACACCCCCCACCCCCCCTGAGTTGTGAGTTGAAGGTTAACTTGCAACTAGAGCAACTCACGCTCTCGAGTTGCGACTCGGGGGTGGAGTTGCAACTGGGGTGAATACAAAACCCCCCGAGATGCGAGTCGATGGTGGACTTGCAACTGGGGCGAATACAAAACCCCCTGAGTTGCGAGTCAATGGTGGACTTGCAACTGGGGTGAATACAAAACCCCCCAAGTTACGAGTCGACGGTGGACTTGCAACCGGGGCGAATACAAAAAAACTACATGCCTCGAGTTGCGAGTCAGGGGTGGAGTTGCAACTATGGCACGAAAAAAGAAAAAGAAAAAACACACGTCCGAGTTGCGAGTCGATGGTAGACTTGCAACTGGGGCAACGGAAAATCTGAGTTGCAAGTTGACGGTACACTTGCAACTGGGGCGACGGAAACCCCCTAGTTGCGGGTCAAGGGCCTGATTGCAATTATCATGAAACAAAAAGAACGAAACAAAACAACACCACCCCACCCCCCTGAGTTGCGAGTTGAAGGTTGACTTGCAACTATGGCAACTACAAAACTACACGCTCTTGAGTTGCGACTTGATGGGGAGACTTGCAACTGGTGCGACGGAAACCCCCTAGTTGCGGGTCAAGGGCCTGATTGCAACTATCATACAACAAAAAAAACAAAAAACAAAACAACACCCCCCCCCCCCCCCCCCTTGAGTTGCGAGATGAAGGTTGACTTACAACTAGGGCAACTACAAAACTACACCCGCTCGAGTTGCGACTCGGGGGTGGAGTTGCAAGTATGGTGAATACAAAACCCCTCGAGTTGCGAGTCGACGGTGGACTTGCAACTGGGGCGAATACAAAACTACATCCATTGAGTTGCGAGTCGGTGGTCAAAGGGCCTGATTGCAACTATAACACTATTCATCCCCCCCCCCCCCGAGTTGCGAGTCGAGGGTTGACTCGTAAGTAGGGCAAAACGAACCCTCGAGTGGCGAGCGCATGGTTCATTTTCAACAAAAAAAGTATTACAAAAAATAAAATGTTATTATTACAAAAAAATAAAAAAAATATTACAAAAAAATAATGTTATTATTACAAAAAAAGAAAAAAATTAGTTCATACAAAAAAAGTGGAAAAAAGGAAATAAATAAATAAATTATTTTAAAAAAAGGAAAAAATAGAAACATGTATACTGTTAAAAAAATGTCTTTCACTTTTCGATGACATCAACTATTAGGAACATGTTGTCATCCTGCCGTCCTTTCTCAACTTTGACCAAAACAACACTGCCGTAGGTATAACAAAAATCATGCCAGACTTCATCTATCATAGTCTCGTTGTTGTTGCTCCTTGTATATGTGCCAGTCATGGGTACACTTAGGAAACTATTCCATAAAAAAACTTGTCCTTCTTCATCCATTTCTTGAGAGCCAATGAACTCTGTCGGAATAGCCTGTAATAAACAAACTTCTTTGAGTACCAGTAAAAAAAGAAAGAGAAAAAAGAAACAAACGCCAACCCTAGAAAAACTTTATCTAGACATACAAATTCATTATCTTCGATATCTTCGTCAGTTAGCAGGTGCACGAGACAATTCCCGACAGGCGCACTAGTTGCCGCATCAATAAGGCCATGTCTAGCCCTACGTCACCTTGATAGGGTGCCGACAAGCCCTCCGATAGCATCATCGGTTAGACTACGCAAGTCTGTGAAAGAAATATCTTGGAAAATCACACGAACATCGTCTGGGACTAGCATTATCCTTGTAAAAACAGGGGAAAAGATGTACACAATTTTTAGTTGAGAATACACACACACAAAAATGAAAAAAATTGAAAAACACAAAAAAGGAAAAAAGTTTGACAGAAAAAAGAAACATAGAAAAGACATACCAGGACTGTGATTGTCCATCTTCTCATTTCCTCCTTCATCAAGCACTGTAACGGTGAACTGATTACCCCAAGCTATAGGCTCAAAACAAACAACATCACCAAACTCTATCTGGTGTGCTCGCACAAAAGCTTTCCAATATGCTCCATAAATATGTGACTTGACATCCTGATCCTCTATAAAAAAATTCATAACTTGTGCCGCGAGATGATATAGCTTGCGTGAAAATTTCCAAGTGTGTCTACAAGGTTTGTTTAAAATAGCAGGGCACCACCTGATGATTTTTTCTTTGAGTGAAAAAAGGTATATGAAAAAAGTAAAAAATAAATAAACAATTACCATTGAATGATGAAAACCTTCGACCATCTTTCCTTTGAAATTTCTAGTTCTTCTGTCAGATCTATGACAGAATCCCTTTGGCTGATTACAAACCAAGCATGCATTGGCCATACTCTTGCGTATGTTTTTAACACTTGCAAACAAAACTAAAAACACATAAAAACTGAAAAGAAAAATGAAAAATGACATACAAAAAATGGCCAATGAATATAATATGAAGAGAAATAAGAAAAAATGACATGAACAAACTTACAAATAAGACAAAAATATGGGAGCCACCTCCTTCATCCCCGATCAACTAATAGAAACTTTGACAAAAATTGTGTTGGTGTGGGGTGCTCAATTTATAGTGCAGAGTATGCGAGAGATGTGGCCTCTTCTTGTGGTTCTCATTCAATAGAGGTAATTGTGCGGATCGCCTGGTTTTGTGCATGCAAAAAGTCCACCTAAAAAAAAGAAAAAAAATCAAAGCTACGACAAACCACATATTCTTTGCTTTATATGGGGTGTGACCAAGTTTACCCGAACCAACAGTTGCGAGGGCGACTTAAAAAACCCCCTTCAATTATGCTCTTATTTGTCCATGTTTTAATTCTATATTATTTTGTTCGAGTTAACTGATATATCACTGTTATAAAAGTTTGATGATATTTTGTTAAAATTTCAGAATATGTGTATGTATTAGACAATGTGCTTTGCATGGATGTATTCTATGCGGGTTTGAAAAACAACTCTACATGAGACAATTTTTCTAAAAAATTAAAAATTTAAAACTTACAAAAAAACAAAACTTGAAAAAAATGCAATTATTATGCCCCCTATATTTCTCACCACCGTAATGTGTTCCTGACAAAGAAACATATACTCCTATGTGCTATATCAGTTCTGACCACCGCAAAAAAAATGCAACTAAAGAAATGCAATTATTTTGACCATGTTCTCACCACCACAACATCATCACTGAAAAAATACATATACTCCATACTCTTCCTGATATTGCATACAGAATGTAGCTAGCGGAAAAAAACATATAAAGGAACAAAAATGGAAAGAAATAAATAAAACTAAAGGCTGAAGGACTGACTTTGCATCTATAATACCTAAATAGTTCATCCCCACTATGTTATTTCTCTTGACATGCAGCCTATCCACCTAAGCATATCTGCCACATCAGCGTTTTGTTAGAGATTTACAAGGGGGACCCACCAGATTACAAAGCAACCACGTTAGCTTTCAGTTACTACTTGTAGAACCCACGAGAGGCTGCCCACGGATGTCTTCCTTCCTCTTCCGCCTTTGGTAACCGAGGAGTCAGTCTAGCGTTTTTATTACTCCCAAAACCGTATGTAACCGAGGAGTCAGTCAAGGACCGTCGCATCCTTATCATCGTGTTGTTCTCCCTCTGTCCATCTGTGTCGATCTCTTCGCCTCCTCTGCCTCGGGGCGCACCACACCTTCGCCGTTCACTGTCTCCCCATCCCCCAGTCCCCCCCTGCGGTGTGCCTTGCCGCGGGCTCAAATCTGGGAGACGACCCACTGACGGGATGCGTCCTGCCCGGAGAAATCGTCGGCGGTGCCAACTTGTAGCCATCGCCTATGTGGAAGGTGGGAGGATTCCCGATCTGAAGTTGGGAAGCCAAATTTGACGATTTTTCTGTTGTCTTCCTGGGTTCCATAGTATTCACATCAGTCAGCGGCCATGCTCTAGAGGATTTGCTAATCAAGTTTCGCCCATGGAAAATCAAATTGCTGGAGCGCTCCTTTATCCGTGTTGGACAAGGTGAATTAGGAGGAGGCTTTCATGTCTCCAGGTCGATCAAAGCTGTGGTGCCATCTCCGACAGTCTAGCGCCTCCACCATATAGATCGTCGTAGTGCTTGCTCGATGCATTAGGGGCAACGACTTTCTTCCTTCGCCAGAGCCTAAGACCTCGCCGATGAGCAGGTAACTAATCGCTTACATCGATCCCCATTTATATCTCTCAAATTAACCTCACTGTGTTGTTGATTTTGCTTCACACATGTTTGTTTCCGCTCAAGTTACACTACAGGGCGAAATCTCAAGTCTTACATGATTCGCCGATTATTTTTGTCATGCTTTCTATAATTATATTCATATATAAATGAATTTTTGTATTGTTTGCATCCCCAATGATGCATGCTTATTGATTTGTTCTTCTGGATTTCCTACATCAGTACAAGAAGCATAGATGGTTATGATACTAGGAGGGTTGGAGCTCTGAATTTCATTTGACATGCACTATATCCTAACAGGAAAAAAGATTAGATCAGATTGTCAAGCAGTTCAAGCGGTTCTTGAGGACTGCAGATTGTATCTCTTGCTCTATGTTTTAAAGTTTACTTCCATATGTCCAAGCATATGCTGTCTCACCATCATGTATCGGATTTACCAGGAGTTTTCTCCTTCTTTATTTCAGTTTCTTTCATGAATCAAGATTACCAAGCACAATGCAAGTCAGTATACAAATAATTATGTTTCAACTCATGTACGCCTAAAGTGCTGGCTGCATGCTGTCATGAAAATAGTAGCTACATGGATCATCAGATTAAGGTAAATACATATCTCAATACATCATTTGCTCATTATAATTTCTAATTGTTGCTTTGTTAGGAGTAGGGAATACAGAAGTGTATTACTTCTACTACACACTGAGGCTTCTTCCTGCATTTTATATTTCAAGCCTCTGTGTTTGCATTCAAATTCCTTCCCTTCCTTCGCTGTTGTTCATCAGGATGGTCCCATCTTCCTGCCTCTTCGTTTCAGTTCAACCTTCTGACCGAAGGTATTCCTACCCCATTGTAGGAGGCACTCGTGATATCTTCTTGCTGCATTCCTTATTCTACTACAGAGATTAACACTATACTTTGTATGACGAGATAAACCTTTCAAGAGTTTTATGGTTAATATATTCGTTTTGCGATTATCAAACATGGTATGCTCCTTTATTCTTGCATTGCAGGTATACAACACATTATAGGCATTATTTTATATTTTATCCAAATCAATATAATCTCACACAACACTGATGGCCGACGACCTTCTCTGCTCCTGAATCGGTATGCATGACTGATGAAGATTTTAATTTACAAATACATAGTCCATTTATCATCCCTTTGGTTATATTGTCATAGAATAAAGTCACGAGCCAGAGAGAAAACATAAGAAGTGGACGGCTTAATTGTGAATGGCATAAAAGTTAGTCATATGTAGTGTTTCTGACAATTAAGCGTACATGCCAATTTTTTCATTTGTGATCGTAATTACATGTTAAAAACCATATAGAAATGATTCAGCTTTCAATACTTTTAAAACTAGGATAAGTTATCGATGCATCCAAGTGAGATAGGCAAACTTTGTCCTGTTGAAAATCGAAGTGAGACCTTACGTGACCAAGAGATCATGAAACATAAAATTTATACAAATAGTTATACAGCTGCACCTAAGTCAAAAGTAAATAAAATCCACATGATACGCGATTAATCACAGTAAAACACACAGTAAAAAGGAACTAGACATAGAATTAATCAGAGCAAACTGAATGATTGTGTAATATTGAAGTAGAGGCATATAGTTACTTTGTTATTATCTCTATACTACGATCAGGATGTTCTGGCAATAACATGGTTTATTCGTTTGCGCAGGAACCAAACATGTACACATTGCACTCCGGGCATTCTTTTATATTATCCCCATATCAATACGAGTTCACACAACATTGATGGCCGACAACCTTCTCTGCCTTAGATTAGGATCCCACATATGACTAACGGGTGAAGTTTTTTTCTCTACTCTTGAATCGAGCTAATTTTTATCATTGCAGAATTTCAGTCACTAACAGGAAGATACTTCAACTTATCCACCAGAGTTAATCAGAAGTACAAGCGCCGCACCATACTACAAGCCATTTTGTGTCATTCCAAAATAACTTGTATGTAACACATACTTTGCTTGCCCCTTTTACCCTGTGTAATTCTGCACATGTTTGTATCTCGAGCACATGATTTTTGATATACAAATATGTCACTACATGTTGGGATACGTATTTGCAAACTTACAAGCCTTTCATATGGAATTGCATGGATCCTGTATTTCTATTTAGAGTCCATTGCCAGCCTTTAATTCCATCGACACTGCTACCTTACAGTACAAAATCTTTAGGGAATAGCTGCGTGAACAAAACTAAGTGCAATATTACTATACAAAATTGCAGAGATGCGAGATGCTCCCTCAATTCATCCTTGCTGCTTACTATGCTAAGCCAATTAATCACTTCGGTTTTCCTGAAAGGAGTATGGCAAATCCATGCATGGATATAAACCCACCATGCATTCTATTATGCTACTTCTATGTAATGGATATTTTAAAACTATACAATAATAAAGTACAGTAAATCATAGTATTATTTTCAGTTCCAGTTGTCATTTTATTAAATGTTCGTATTCCGACAAAAGAGAAAAATCTCACCTAAATATATTGCAACCAATTCCCGCAGCAACGCGCGGGGTATCATCTAGTTAATAAAGCCCACAGGGGCCAGCAGGTAGCATAGTTCATGGAAAAGGTTCAAGCTCCCTATCACAAGTGCATGCAACATAAAACACACCCACTAAGTTCATAAAAAAAGTAGATTTAAACATGCATGGCACGCAGGTCAGCAAATGAAAATGACAAAAAAAACACTACGAACTGCATGTTGACATCCACTGAACTCCTAAGGTTAGGATGTGAACAACACAGATCACATCAAAGCTGCCAGCATTGCTCCTCTGAAAAGTGAAGACAGCAACACTCCCTGCTTGCAAGTTGTATGTTGTCACAAAAACACCCCACTCCTTGTTGAATACCATGCGTCCATCTTTGCCTGTTTTGAATGCCGGATCTTGAGAGCGGTCCTTCTCCCAAGCGAACGCCGATAAACCCTTCATCTCCAATGTTCAGGACTAGACGCACTTGGTTGGGGATTTTCTGTGCAAAAAAAAAAGAATAACAAATGAGATAAAAAGAAAAGAAAATGTTGATGTTATATAAAAAGAAAGGAAATGATGATATTACTGAAAACAAGCAAAAAAAATGTGGACATGAACATCAAAAAAGAAAAGATGGTTGTATTATGTATATTCCATTTATACATTTGGTACTTAGGTAATTGATCCTGGTTGATAGTTCAATCAAACTGGAAAAAGTAAGAAAAAGATGAGTATCACTGGTACAAAAAGTACATCAATTATGTGAATAAAAAAATTCAGTGTGATCACCACTTAAAAAGAACACTCCTATGTAGTAGAACGATAACAATTTGCATTTTTTTATGCAGTTTGAAGGTGTCTACACAAGTTAAAAAACACAGATCTAGATTCCAACAAGATGGTTATTCCTACTACTGTACAAAAGAAAAATGTTAGAAAAAAACATACCATTGACTTCTTGATGACATTGGTGCTTGTGAACCGATGAACAAAGTGTGAACCAATGTGCCCCTCGACAATGGCAATGATCATAGCAAGATGATCTGCCTCCTGCACAACCAAATTCACATCCCTGCTGTATATGATGCCTGGAGGGGCTTCTCCCACATTATGTCTGTTGTTCCCCTCCTCATTCACCTGTTCAACATCATCTTCCTGTGCTTCCTCTTCATCACCGCCTCCTTGCTCTTCCTCTTGCTGTGTTGCTTCAGCTCTGCCTCCATAAAAAAAACCAGCGCCGAAGGAGCAGACATATGCGTTTGCAATACGCCCAGTCATCACAAGCACAACAAGCTGCCCATGCCCCAGGTTAAAGTCCTTCATGAACTTCCTCAAGTCCTTGCCGCTGATACGTGTGGTGTTGTTGTACCCTGTGTACACATTAACAACGTATCAGCGGCCATGAGCTCGGAAGTTCAAAAAACCACCAGCGAAATGCTTGGGGAAACGCTCTGTCACAGAGCATGGCAGTAGCTGAAAAAAATGAACATGTGTAAATAAACAACTACAAAAATAGATTACGAAACACACTGAGCGCATGGAAAAAGCGAAGAAAAAAAGATATGGCAGCAGACATTACCACGAAGCTTTCATTCACATCCCGGAAAAAGATTCCGGAGCTCGTGCCGTTGTCCGTCCCACAATGAGCGAAACAAACTGGGCACAACATCCTGGTTGCAGAGCTGAAAAAAGAAAAAGAAAAAGAAAAGGAAAATCAACAGAGAACCTTGTAGCTTTCGAGAAACAAAATAGACTAAAGGCAATAACTGATATTAACAAGCATTCTCAAAACTAAAGAACATTATGAATGTATTCCTCTGCATGAGCTAACACTTGAGCCGACAAAAAATTGAAAAAATAAAATAAAATGTGGAGTTGCGCCACGCTGCCCACATCCGAGTTGCACACCAATGCCACTAATGCAGGATGGCTGCCTTAGTTTGCACCTCACATTTGGTAGAATGCTAGATAAGTTAGACTAAAAAAATAACAAAAAGCAAAATGCACAAAAAATGAGTCTGTCTACCACAAAGTTGCATACTCCTCATCTTCAAAAAGATCCTACGAGTGATCATAAAAAAAGCAGAAAAATGCACTTTCTCTCTTACATATTCTAATTGCACACACATAGTTGAAACATCATCGGAAAAAATTCAGTGATTATAGAAAAAATCAAAGTTTTAACCTGTTGATACATGTTGTCGAATGGTACATGAAGTTGAAGGTAAAAAAGTGTGCTTGAGATAAACAAGCATGCATGCATAACTACTCCTTCGTGTTTCTAAAAAATATAAGGTCTTTTAGAGATTTCAAAAACAAAACATCATCATAGAAAATTATCTTCATGTCTGCACTATGGCATGCATAGTCTGCTATGGCATAGCAGACTATGCATGCCATAGAATCGAATTGTACTTTTTCTCATAGCAGACTATGCATGCCATAGTGCAGACATGAAGATAATTTTCTATGATGATGTTTTGTTTTTGAAATCTCTAAAAGACCTTATATTTTTTAGAAACACGAAGGAGTAGTTATGCATGCATGCTTTTTTGTCTCAAGTACACTTTTTTACCTTCAACTTCATGTACCATTCGACAACATGTATCAACATCTTTAAACTTTGATTTTTTTTATAATCACTGAATGTTTTTTCATAATAGAATGTTCAATGTTTTTTTTCTGAGCATCAAGCTGTGAGTGAGTAACACATTTTTTTTCCGATGATGTTTCAACTATGTGTGTGCAATTAGAATATGTAAGAGAGAAAGTGCATTTTTTCTGCTTTTTTTATGATCACTCGTATGATCTTTTTTTTGAAGATGGGGAGTATGCAACTTTGTGGTAGACAGACTCATTTTTTGTGCATTTTGCTTTTTGTTATTTTTTTAGTCCAACTTATCTAGCATTCTACCTAATGCGAGGTGCAAACTAAGGCAGCCATCCTGCATTAGTGGCATTGGTGTGCAACTCGGATGTGGGCGGCGTGGCGCAACTCCACATTTTATTTTATTTTTTCATTTTTTTTGTCGACTCAAGTGTTAGCTCATGTAGAGAAATACATTCATAATGTTCTTTAGTTTTGAGAATGCTTGTTAATATCAGTTATTGCCTTTAGTCTATTTTGTTTCTCGAAAGCTACAAGGTTCTCTGTTGATTTTATTTTTATTTTTTCTTTTTCTTTTTTCAGCTCTGCAACCAGGATGTTGTGCCCAGTTTACTTCGCTCATTGTGTGACGGACAACGGCACGAGCTTCGGAATGTTTTTCCGGGATGTGAATGAAAGCTTCGCGGTAATGTCTGCTGCCATATCTTTTTTTCTTCGCTTTTTCCATGCGCTCAGTGTGTTTTGTAATCTATTTTTGTAGTTGTTTATTTACACATGTTCATTTTTTCAGCTACTGCCATGCTCTGTGACAAAGCGTTTCCCCAAACACTTCGCTGGTGGTTTTCTGAACTTCCGAGCTCATGGCCGCCGATACGTTGTTAATGTGTACACAGGGTACAACAACACCACATGTATCAGCGGCAAGGACTTGAGGAAGTTCATGAAGGACTTTAACCTAGGGCATGGGCAGCTTGTTGTGTTTGTGATGACTGGGCGTATTGCAAACGCATATGTCTGCTCCTTCGACGCTGGTTTTTTTTCTGGAGGCGGAGCTGAAGCAGCACAGCAAGAGGAAGAGCAAGAAGGCGGTGATGAAGAGGAAGCACAGCAAGATGATGCTGAACAGGTGAGTGAGGAGGGGAACAACGGACAGAATGTGGGAGAAGCCCCTCCAGGCATCATATACAGCAGGGATGTGAATTTGGTTGTGCAGGAGGCAGATCATCTTGCTATGATCATTGCCATTGTCGAGGGGCACATTGGTTCACGCTTTGTTCATCGGTTCACAAGCACCAATGTCATCAAGAAGTCAATGGTATGTTTTTTTCTAACATTTTTCTTTTGTACAGTAGTAGGAATAACCATCTTGTTGGAATCTAGATCTTTTTTAACTTGTGTAGACACCTTCAAACAGTATAAAAAATGCAAATTGTTATCGTTCTACCACATAGGAGTGTTCTTTTTAAGTGGTGATCACACTGATTTTTTTATTCACATAATTGATGTACTTTTTGTACCAGTGATACTCATCTTTTTCTTACTTTTTCCAGTTTGATTGAACTATCAACCAGAATCAATTACCTAAGTACCAAATGTATAAATGAAATATACATAATACATCCATCTTTTCTTTTTGAGGTTCATGTCCACCTTTTTTTTTTGCTTGTTTTCAGTAATATCATCATTTCCTTTCTTTTCATATAACATCAACATTTTCTTTTCTTTTAATCTCATTTGTTATTCTTTTTTTTTTGCATAGAAAATTCCCAACCAAGTGCGTCTGGTCCTGAACATTGAAGATGAAGGGTTTATCGGCGTTCGCTTGGGAGAAGGACCGCTCTCAAGTCTGGCATTCAAAACAGGCAAAGATGGACGCATGGTATTCAACAAGGAGTTGGGAGTTTTTGTGACAACATATAACTTGCAAGCAGGGAGTGCTGCTGTCTTCACTTTTCAGAGGAGCAATGCTGGCAACTTTGATGTGATCTGTGTTGTTGACATCCTAACCTTAGGAGTTTAGTGGATGTCAACATGCAGTTCGTAGTGTTTTTTTTTGTCATTTTCATTTGCTGGCCTATAACACCCCATGTCATTAGCCACAGTGATCACTTTTGATAATGACAAGTCAGCAAGTTAAACAGTGCCTAATCATCATTTGCATCATATTGCATTTCAACTCCTAATTCAAACTTCAAATTAAATTCAAAGTGAAAAATAAAAGTTGTTCAAATCAGAAACTAAAATGTTCATTAAATAACAAATATTCCAGAGACAATGCTAAAATTGTAACCAATAATTAATAAATTTATTAAGTGACTCTAACAGTAGCAAAACAGAATTGGTTAATACCTTTTTATTTGAATAAAATCCCTATGAAAACATTTGGCCCCAAAACCTTTTTATATGAGTGTTGGATATTGCACTGATGTTATATGGGCGAGTTCCATGTTTTAGAAAAGTCGTTTGGATTAAAAACAAAAGATAAAACAGGAAACAAAAATGAAAAACACAAAAGGAAAAAGGAAAAATAGAAAAAGGCCTAAAGCTACTGTGCACTCGGGCCTGCCTGCTACAGCCAGCGACCCAGCCCACCCCGCGCCATCCCCCACCTCCCGCACTGCTCACAGCCTCGCTGTCGAACACCTCGCACCCGCACGCGCACGCGCACGCGCACCCGGCCCCCCCCCCCCCCCTCGCTCGCCGCTCGACAGCGCGTCGCCGCGTGCGCTGGGGATAAGAGCAGCTCCCCGCTCCTCCTGGCGAACCCTAGCCACCGTTCCCCCCCCCGCTCCCCCTCGTTCCCCATCTCGCCCGAGCGCCGCCATGACCGTGGTCCCGTGAAGCATGCGGCCACCGCCCACCGGCCCTCACTCGCCTTGCCGACGCGCTCCCCAGCTCAGCCGTCGTCCCCTACGCTGCCTGCTACCTCGAGCTGGAGCTCGGAGCCCCGGCAGCGACCGCGGCTACCTCATCTTCCTCCCCGGCTCCGTCGTCTTCATCGCCGGATTCCACCGCCCTCCGACCACCACCGGCTTCACCGGGCCTTCCCAGCAACGTCAGTGAGCCCCTTCCTCTTTCCCCTCATTCCCCGTGCTCGATTTCGAGCTCTGGCGCCCGCTACACCGTCGCCCGATGCCCACCGCCGCGGACCTCGTCGCCGGCGACCGTCCGGCGACCATTTGGTCCCTTGCTGCTGTCCATCCTGCTCGCCATGCCTCGTAGAACCTCCCTAGCGCTTCGCCTCGTCCATTTGCATGCCGATGCGAGTAACACGAGCACCACCCGAACGGCTCGCCGCTGGCGTCATCGTAGCGCTCGCCCCGGACCACCCCAGCTGCTCCGACCGCCGCCATCCGACACGTCGTCGTCTTGCAGTTCGAACGCGCCTAACGGCGCCCAAAATGGTACCCTGTGCGTGGAATCCGACCACACCCGAGGCCGCACCGCCGCGAAACGAGCTCGCCGGTGAGATTCCGACGAGTCGCCGGCCACCGCTGACGTGGCCTGACGCGTGGGACCCCCTGTGTCGCTGACGGGTGGGTCCCGTTGACCCATTGACCCCAGTCAACGCTGACTGGGCTGGCCCCTGTCTACGACATGTGGGTCCCGCTAAATAAAACTAATTAAATAAGTAAATAAACTATTAATTAGCTAATTAAGTTAATTAGTAAACTAAACACTCACTGATCAGTAGGCCCTACCTGCTAATTAGTTTAGTTAGATTAGATTGACCCTGTTTAGTTAGCTCAGTCAATGACATGTGGGTCCCACTGGACCCACCTGTCAGGTTTGACTCTGGTCAGCTGGGTTTGACCTGCTGATGTCACTCTAATGTCATGCTGACATCATCATTTACTATTCTGGATAATTCGAATTTAAATAAATAATTAAAACTTCAGAAAATCATATAAAATAAACCGTAACTCCGATGAAAATAATTTATATATGAAAGTTGCTCAGAATTTCGATACGAATCTAAATACGCCCTCCGTATTCTTGTCAGATGCCCCTAGCTAGATGAACATGGAACTTTTAGACCGATTTTAATAAATGAATAGTGCCCAACTTTAATTAATTAAATCCAAATAAATTCCTAAATTAACTAACTCATTTAGTTAGGCAGTAGAACACCTCTGCATAGCATTTAGACATGTCATGCATATTGTTTGCATTTTGACGTGAATTTATTGTTTCTTCCCCCTCCTTCTCTCTCGACAGACGCCGAGACCGACGCCGACGCAGAAGAGTACGACTACGCTCCAGACGAGCAGCCCGTTGATGGCCCCTCCTTCTTGCCAGAGCAACCAGGCAAGCCCCCCCCCTTGAGCATCCAGATATCGCCCATTCCATTTCTCCTGCTTGCATTAGATTTTGCTACTGTTAATGTTTGCTCCTATTCTGATGCATAGCCTGCTTTTGTAACCTGTTTATTGTTACCTTACCTGCCTATGTTAAACTGCTTAGTATAGGTTGGTAGTGAACCATCAGTGACCCCCAACACCTTACCCTTGTTGTCCCTGCTTGATCATCAACGACTCGATCAATGTGATCGTCGACCAGAGACCGACACATCACTTCACCCCCCTTAGTTATACGACTCTGCATAGTTACTATCGAGTGCCGAGGGTGATACCTCGTAACGCACTCCTGATGAATACTCTGCAGTGTAGCTGTTCGATCGTGGTCATCGAGGGTGATTCCTCCTTCTCCACTTTCGATACGACTCTGTCGTGCAACCCCTCGGTGTGAACCTCGAGGGTGATGCCTCATACGTTCACCCTAAAGATTTCATCGAGTGGAATTCACTGAGGGTGATTCCTCGGGGTTTCCCCCTTGATGTTATAACCACACGGTTAGTTTGACCTTTGTTACAGGCGGGTCGACCCTGATGGGTACCCGCAGGGGATCTATGTTGTCGGGTGTGCCGGAAGGGCACTCGAGTGTGATATTGTGGCGGAGCTTCAGAAACTCTGATTCTCTCTGCGTGTTACTAAATGAGCATATCGGATTTGGGTATTTGATCTGAGTGGGTCGACGTGCCCTATACGCACTACCACCATGCGGGATTATGGTTTATGGGGCCCTCTACGTCATACATTTCTCCCGAAAGCTCTTCAGACGTCACGGTTCACCGTGCAGGCTGATCGCCGGGAATGGGCTGGATACTTCACTGACGAGTTCAGTGTCGCGCCTGCACCCCGGCCAGCCACGCAACGTGCAGGGTGCCCAGGGCGATGGCCCAAGACCTCTGGGTGCATAGGTTAGTCCGGCATGCTGACCTCTCTGCTGAGCCTAGGTAGGGCGCCGCTTCGTGTTGATCTCCCGAGGCCAGGCATTACCCAGCAAGTGTGTCCGGCCAGAGGTGATCAAGCGTATTGGGTAACAGTAGTGCACCCCTGCAGGGATGAATAATCTATCGATAGCCGGTCCTACGGTAAAGGACACTCAGTTTGTATATTCCAATCTACTACTTGAACTGGATACTTGTTACTTAATTGAAGCTTCGGGATCGCTTTCTCGCTGGGAGTCGAGGAAGGATCTCTAGGCTTGCTTCAACATGTTTGCTTAATAAAATGCTATTCTACTCTCTTCTATTGCTGCGAGATGGTGGCTTCGTGAAGATGCCTGAAGATGCTAGTCTTCGATAGGACTAGGCCTTCTCTCTATTCTGGCATTTCTGCAGCCCAGTCCACATATACAGCCTTTCTCCTTTGATAATGTTGCATATGTAGTGTAGATCCTTGCTTGCTGAGTACTTCGGATGAGTACTCACGGTTGCTTTGTTACTTCTTTTTTCCCATACCCCACTTTGATGATACATCAGACGATGGAGCCCCGGAGCCAGATGCCACCACAGGAGCTTACTACCAGGAGGGTCCAGACGGCACGTACTACTGGATCGAGCCAGCCGACCAGGAGTAGGATCGGAGGCTCCCAGGCAGGAGGCCTTCGCCTTTCGACCTAGAGTCGTTGTTTGTGCTAGCCTTCTTAAGGAAAAACTTGTCTAACTATGTCTATACTCAGATATTATTTGTATGACTGACTTATGTATTCGGATCTTCGTGATCCCTGGTCTGTAATATTGTGGATCTCCGTTTATTTGTGTTAGAGTTGTGTTGTGATATCTTCCCGTGAGTCCCTGTGCTTGATCGTGCATGTTTGCGTGTATGATTAGTGCACGATTGAGTCGGGGGCGTCACATGGCCTGCGTGCCATGCATGTTTAAATCTACTTTTTTTATGAACTTAGTGGGTGTGTTTTATGTTGCATGCACTTGTGGTAGGGAGCTTGAACCTTTTCCATGAACTATGCTGCCTGCTGGCCCCTGTGAGCTTTATTAATGCAAAGTCAGGCCTTCGGCCTTTAGTTTTATTTATTTCTTTTCATTTTTATTCATTTATATGTTTTTTTCTGCTGGCTACATTTTGTATGCAATATCAGGAAGAGTATGGAGTATATGTATTTTTTTTTCAGTGATGATGTTGTGGTGGTGAGAACAAGGTCAAAATAATTGCATTTCTTTAGTTGCATTTTTTTCAGTGGTCAGAACTGATATAGCACATAGGAGTATATATATTTTTTGTCAGGAACGCATTACGGTGGTGAGAAATATAGGGGGCATAATAATTGCATTTTTTCAAGTTTTGTTTTTTGTAAGTTTTAAATTTTTTATTTTTCAGAAAAATTGTCTCATGTAGAGTAGTTTTTCAAACCCGCATAGAATACATCCATGCAAAGCACATTGTCTAATACATACACATATTCTGAAATTTTAACAAAATATCATCAAACTTTTATAACAGTGATATATCAGTTAACTCGAACAGAATAATATAGAATTAAAACATGGACAAATAAGAGCATAATTGAAGGGTTTTTTTAAGTCGCCGTCGTAACTGTTGGTTCGGGTAAACTTGGTCACACCCCCTATAAAGCAAAGCATTTGTGGTTTGTCGTAGCTTTGATTTTTTCTTTTTCTAGGTGGTCTTTTTGCATGCACAAAACCAGGCGATCCGCACAATTACCTCTATTGAATGAGAACCACAAGAAGAGGCCACATCTCTCGCATACTCTGCACTATAAATTGAGCACCCCACACCAACACAATTTTTGTCAAAGTTTCTGTTAGTTGATCGGGGACGAAGAAGGTGGCTCCCATCTTTTTGTCTTATTTGTAAGTTTGTTCATGTCATTTTTTTTCTTATTTCTCTTCATATTATATTCATTGGCCATTTTTTTGTATGTCATTTTTCTTTTTTCTTTTCACCTTTTTATGTGTTTTTAGTTGTGTTTGCAAGTTTTCAAAACATACGCAAGAGTATGGCCAATGCATGCTTGGTTTGTAATCAGCCAAAGGGATTCTGTCATAGATCTGACAGAACTAGAAATTTCAAAGGAAAGATGGTCGAAGGTTTTCATCATTCAATGGTAATTGTTTATTTATTTTTTACTTTTTTCATATAACTTTTTTCACTCAAAGAAAAAAATCATCAGGTGGTGCCCTGCTATTTTAAACAAACCTTGAAGACCCACTTGGAAATTTTCATGCAAGCTATATCATCTCGCGGCAGAAGTTATGCTTTTTTTATAGAGGATCAGGATGTCAAGTCACATATTTATGAAGCTTATTGGAAAGCTTTTGCGCGAGCACACCAGATAGAGTTTGGTGATGTTGTTTGTTTTGAGCCTGTAGCTTGGGGTAATCAGTTCAATGTTACAGTGTTTGATGAAGAAGGAAATGAGAAGATGGACAATCACAGTCTTGGTATGTCTTTTCTATGTTTCATTTTTCTGTCAAACCTTTTTCCTTTTTTATGTTTTTCTTTTTTTGCATTTTTTTTGTGTGTATATTCTCAACTAAATTTTTTCTACATCTTTTCCCTTTTTTTTACAGGGATAATGCTAGTCCCGGACGATGTTCGTGTGATTTTCCAAGATATTTCTTTCACAGACTTGCGTAGTCTAAAACTCCGCCTATGTTGTCTCAACATAGACGGTCCCAAGCCCGGGTAAAGGAGGAGGGTTGTGATAGGCTTGGCGAGCCAACGTAAAAACTCAGCCACTCTTATGGAGATGAAACCCAAAAGATTTTCGTTGGGGCGTAACCCTCTCAGCGACGCGCCACATCGGAACCCGGGTGTGGTGGAAAATGGGCAAGGGCCGGGTCGTCACCCCCTGGTGGCGCGCCGTATCTTGATCCGGATACGGTGGCAAGTGAGCGAGGATCGGGCCGTCGCATCCTTAGTGGTGCGCTACATCGGCGCCCGGATGTAGTGGAAAATGAGCAAGGGTCTTCGCATTTGACTCGACGAGTGCGAAGGGTAAGGAAGCTAGCCAAGCCTAGGAGGATTCGCTTAGGTAGCTGGAACGTAGGGTCTCTGACAGGGAAGCTTCGGGAGCTAGTTGATGCAGCGGTGAGGAGAGGTGTTGATATCCTTTGCGTCCAAGAAACCAAATGGAGGGGACAGAAGGCGAAGGAGGTGGAGGATACTGGCTTCAAGCTGTGGTACACGGGGACGGCTGCAAATAGAAATGGCGTAGGCATCTTGATCAACAAGAGCCTCAAGTATGGAGTGGTAGACGTCAAGAGACGTGGGGACCGGATTATCCTGGTCAAGCTGGTAGTTGGGGACTTAGTTCTCAATGTTATCAGTGCGTATGCCCCGCAAGTAGGCCACAATGAGAACACCAAGAGGGAGTTCTGGGAAGGCCTGGAAGACATGGTTAGGAGTGTGCCGATTGGCGAGAAGCTCTTCATAGGAGGAGACCTCAATGGCCACGTAGGTACATCTAACACATGTTTTGAAGGGGCGCATGGGGGCTTTGGCTATGGCATCAGGAATCAAGAAGGAGAAGATGTCTTAAGCTTTGCTCTAGCCTACGACATGATTGTAGCTAACACCCTCTTTAGAAAGAGAGAATCACATCTGGTGACCTTTAGTAGTGGCCAACACTCTAGCCAGATTGATTTCATCCTCTCGAGAAGAGAAGATAGGCGTGCGTGCCTAGACTGTAAGGTGATACCTGGAGAGAGTGTTGTACCTCAGCATAAGCTGGTGGTTGCTGACTTCCGCTTTCGGATTCGTGTCCAGCGGGATAAGCGTGCCAAAGTCGCTAGAACGAAGTGGTGAAAGCTCAAGGGGGAGGTAGCTCAGGCGTTCAAAGAGAGGGTCATTAAGGAGGGCCCTTGGGAGGAAGGAGGGGATGCGGACAATATGTGGATGAAGATGGCGACTTGCATTCGTAAGGTGGCCTCGGAGGAGTTTGGAGTGTCCAGTGGAAGGAGAAGCGAAGATAAGGATACCTGGTGGTGGAATGATGATGTCCAGAAGGCGATTAAAGAGAAGAAAGATTGCTTCAGACGCCTATACCGGGATAGGAGTGCAGACAACATAGAGAAGTACAAGATGGCGAAGAAGGCCGCAAAGCGAGCTGTCAGTGAAGCAAGGGGTCGGGCATATGAGGACCTCTACCAACGGTTAGGCACGAAGGAAGGCGAAACGGACATCTATAAGATGGCCAAGATCCGAGAGAGGAAGACGAGGGATATTGGTCAAGTCAAATGCATCAAGGACGGAACAGGCCAACTCTTGGTGAAGGACGAGGAGATTAAGCATAGATGGCGGGGGTACTTCGACAAGCTGTTCAATGGGGAGAATGAGAGTTCTACCATTGAACTGGACGACTCCTTTGATGAGACCAGCATGCGTTTTGTGCAGAGAATCCAGGAGTCTGAGGTGAAGGAGGCTTTAAAAAGGATGAAAGGAGGCAAGGCGATGGGCCCTGATTGTATCCCCATTGAGGTGTGGAAAGGCCTCGGGGACATAGCGATAGTATGGCTAACCAAGCTTTTCAACCTCGTTTTTCGGGCAAACAAGATGCCAGAAGAATGGAGACGGAGTATATTAGTACCAATCTTCAAGAATAAGGGGGATGTTCAGAGTTGTACTAATTACTGTGGAATTAAGCTGATGAGACATACAATGGAGCTATGGGAGAGAGTCGTTGGGCACCGCTTAAGAAGAATGACAAGCGTGACCAAAAATCAGTTTGGTTTCATGCCTGGGAGGTCGACCATGGAAGCCATTTTCTTGGTACGATAACTTATGGAGAGATATAGGGAGCAAAAGAAGGACTTGCATATGGTGTTCATTGACTTGGAGAAGGCCTATGATAAGATACCGAGGAATGTCATGTGGTGGGCTTTGGAGAAACACAAAGTCCCAGCAAAGTACATTACCCTCATCAAGGACATGTACGATAATGTTGTGACAAGTGTTCGAACAAGTGATGTCGACACTGATGACTTCCCGATTAAGATAGGACTACATCAGGGGTCAGCTTTGAGCCCTTATCTTTTTGCCTTGGTGATGGATGAGGTCACAAGGGATATACAAGGAGATATCCCATGGTGTATGCTCTTTGCGGATGATGTGGTGCTAGTTGACGATAGTCGGACGGGGGTAAATAGGAAATTAGAGTTATGGAGACAAACCTTGGAATCGAAAGGGTTTAGGCTTAGTAGAACTAAAACCGTGTATATGATGTGCGGTTTCAGTACTACTAGGTGTGAGGAGGAGGAGGTTAGCCTTGAGGGGCAGGTGGTACCGCAGAAGGACACCTTTCGATATTTGGGGTCAATGCTGCAGGAGGATGGGGGTATTGATGAAGATGTGAACCATCGGATCAAAGCCGGATGGATGAAGTGGCGCCAAGCTTCTGGCATTCTCTGTGACAAGAGAGTGCCACAAAAGCTAAAAGGCAAGTTCTACAGGACGGCTGTTCGACCCGCAATGTTGTATGGCGCGGAGTGTTGGCCGACTAAAAGGCGACATGTTCAACAGTTAGGTGTGGCGGAGATGCGTATGTTGAGATGGATGTGTGGCCACACGAGGAAGGATAGAGTCCGGAATGATGATATACGAGATAGAGTTGGGGTAGCACCAATTGAAGAGAAGCTTGTCCAACATCGTCTGAGATGGTTTGGGCATATTCAGCGCAGGCCTCCAGATGCTCCAGTGCATAGCGGACGGCTAAAGCGTGCGGAGAATGTCAAAAGAGGTCGGGATAGACCGAATTTGACATGGGAGGAGTCCGTTAAGAGAGACCTAAAGGATTGGAGTATCACCAAAGAACTAGCTATGGACAGGGGTGCATGGAAGCTTGCTATCCATGTGCCAGAGCCATGAGTTGGTCGCGAGATCTTATGGGTTTCACCTCTAGCCTACCCCAACTTGTTTGGGACTACAGGCTTTGTTGTTGTTGTTGTTAGACTTGCGTAGTCTAACCGATGATGCTATCGGAGGGCTTGTCGGCACCCTATCAAGGCGACGTAGGGCTGGACATGACCTTATTGATGCGGCAACTGATGCGCCTGTCGGGAATCGCCTCGTGCACACGCTAACTGACGAAGATATCGAAGAGAATGAATTTGTATGTCTAGATAAAGTTTTTCTAGGGTTGGCATTTTTTCATTTCTCTTTCTTTTTCTTACTAGTACTCAAAGAAGTTTGTTTATTACAGGCTATTCTGACAGAGTTCATTGACCCTCAAAAAATGGACGAAGAAGGACAAGGTTTTTTTTTATGGGATACTCCCTCCGTCCGAAAAACTTGTCCCCGTGGTAATTTTGCGAAAACCCCCTTAGTGTATTCCCGACAAACGACGCACTCCCCCACCCCCGCTCCTTTCCCCGCCGGTTCCCCCTGCTCGTCTCCCTTGCCGGAGCCCTCTGCTCGGCTCCCCAAGAAGCTTCTGCTCGCATCGCCGGAGATTCCCCGCGCAGCTCCCTACTCTGCTCCCCCTCCTTGTTCCCCTCCTCCTCCGCCGCGTCGCTTCCCCGGGCGAGGAGAAGCCTCGATTTTTCCGACCTCCCCCGACAGAAGCCGCAGCTGCCTTGCTCCACCACCGCCACAGCTCGCCGCCGCAACTACCTCCTCCGCCGCTCTCTCCTGCTCGCGCAGCTCCAGCTTGCCTTCCTCCCCTAGCTTCCCCCCTCCCTAGTGACCTCCGCGCTCTGCTCCGGCTGCTTCAGATCCGGCGTCGGCGAGGCTGATATGGTGGCTGCGAGGCCAGACGGCAGGAGATGTAGCCGACGAGCCCGACGACAGCAAGCTCGATGGCGAGCTCGACGGCGGCG
Organism: Thinopyrum elongatum; assembly: GCA_011799875.1. Lineage (NCBI taxonomy): Eukaryota > Viridiplantae > Streptophyta > Magnoliopsida > Poales > Poaceae > Thinopyrum > Thinopyrum elongatum. The sequence goes on along the minus strand of CM022297.1, from coordinate 402,455,983 downwards.
GAGACGTCTTCTGTACTGCGAGCTCCACCATCCCTGCACATACTGTACTGCGAGCTCGACGACGGCGGTGGCGTCTTCTTGGCAGGTTAAGCCTCCCTCCTTCAATTCCCCTCCATGATTTATGTGTCAAAACTGATTTTTTTTTACTGAAATTTGCTGCTTCTGACATTATTTGCTTAAGACTGCATGCCGGCCAACTGGTATTTCTTCAGTTAGCAAAACATGGCAGACAAATCTCACTAGGGGATCACACTTGGCCTGACAACATCTGTGTGTAACTAGGGGATCACACTTGGGGACACAATGGGCTAATTGGCTAATTTCTTCAGCAGCTCATCCTATTTTTACCTAATTGGCTGCGACCTCAGTCTCACTAGGGCATCACACTTGGCCTGACAACATCTGTGTGTAAACTGGAAATTCTAGCTTAGACTGAAACTTGAACAACTGAATTTATGCATTTCAACTAGCAAATGTGAGATAAGAGTGAACATTTATTCTCAACTAGCAAATGTCAGATAAATCAAATTACTAATTAGTTTTAGTGATGGATCTAGCAGGATGAGTCAGTGATTAAAATCATCCATGAATGAATTAGTTAGAGGGCGGCCGGCAGTACTTGGTGTACTACTATTGCTAGTACTCCATTCATGACAGAGGTAGATAAATGGAGTGATCATTTTCAAGTAATTTTGTCATTTGTTTCATGATGTGGCAAGTAATTTTGTCATTGTTTCAGTTTCGAAGCTTCAGTTTTGCATCTCAAGTCTGATTGCCACTAAATTGAGTACAAGATCACTGAAATTTTGTTTGAAGCTTCAGTGTAAATGTTCTATTTTCAGAGTACAAGATCACTGAATACAGTTTCTTGGGGGTCCTATTTTTCAGTGTAAATGTTCTCTGTAATGGAGTATTGCTTGTGAAATCAGTGTGTAGAAATTTTAGGGCTATGTCTAGAAAATCATGTTAGTCCAACAATATCCAACTTAATCCTCAGTAACAGTAGATCAGAAATTGCTTCTACTCTAGGTGAGGATCAGAAATTATCCAAAGATTCAGTTAACTTCTGTTAACATTCAGTTAACTGATGAACATTGGACATTGAGGGACACATTCAGTTAACTTCTGTGTTAACTGAATCATTTTTGCAACATTTCTGCAGAGTACATGATCAATTGTGTTTGAAATTAATGAACAAGTGCAATGTACAGAAATTGGAGCTTGGGTTCTTCTTCTCACCGGCAGCAGCACGAGCAGGCCCGCCGGGGAGGAGCAGCAACTTGCAGACGAGCAGCAGGTCGAGGAGAGGAGTGGGGGAGACGACAGGGAGCTCGAGGTTGAGGATGAACTTCAGTTCCAGGCCCGCCGGGAGCTCCAGGTCCAGGCGCTCGAGACCCAGTCGGGCGCAGGTCCTGGCGGCGGCGCCGCAGGCCCTGGCCGGCGGGAGGGGATAGCGGCGCAGCCCTAGGCGGCGGAAGGGGTCACGGCGGGAGAAGATGGCGGCAGCGCAGCGCCCTTCAGCCGTGGAGCTGCCGCCCGTCGAGGTGGTCGCCGCGGAGGAGCAGGTGGACGGCGCAGGTGGGCACGGGCGGCGGTGGTTCACAGCGGTGGCGCAGCTCGCCTCGGGCGGCGCAGGTGGGCACGGGCAGTGGTGGTTCACAGCGGCAGCGCAGGCCGTGGCCGTCGTCACGCGCTCGGCCATACGACGGGTGCCGACGGTGGCTTGGGCGACCACGGTGCACGCGGCCGACGGAGAAAGGAGGAAGAAGCAGGGGGGCTGATTAGCAAGAGATTTGTAGATGGAAGGGTTTTTTGCAAAATTAGAAATGAACTAAGCGCTGGACAACTTTTCCCGGGCGGAGGGAGTATATGTTAAGGAAAAAGTCAGAGGAGGAACTTTCAAAGATTAATAAAGAGGAGGAGATACTGTGGTTACAGAGATCGAAAGAGAAGGAACTATTAGAGGTTGACGCTTTAACTTCTTATTTTATACTCCCTCCGTCCCAAAATAAGTGTCTTGAGCTTAGTACAAATTTGTACTAGAGCTAGTACAAACTTGAGACACTTATTTTGGGACGGAGGGAGTATCTACTAAGGCTAGTAGTAGAAAAAGGAAAAACAGAATTACCTCTATTAAAACTGCTGCTAATGATGTGATCCGGGGGACAAAGATTTATTGCCTTTTGCCACTTCCTTTTACAAAAACCTATTTGGTCCTGCTGTAGGTATGAATAATATTTCCCTTGATATTAATTTACCTGTGGTTTTGAGTGATGCCGATAGAAAAATTTTGGATAGGAAGTTTACTTTAGAAGAGATTAAGATTGTTGTTTTTGATATGAAATCTAACAAAGCACCTAGACCTGACGGATTTCCTATAGAATTTTATCACAAGTACCGGCACATAATTGGAGTGGACATTTTGGAGCTTTTCAGTGATTTTTATGAACGAAAGTTAGATTTGGCTAGATTTAATTATGGTGTCCTTGCGTTAATTCCAAAATGTGCTGACGCTCAAACTTTACAACAATATAGACCAATCTGTTTGTTGAATGTGATTTTCAAGATTTTTACAAAAGTTCTAAATAATAGAGCTATTACTGTAGCTGATAAGATAGTAGCTCCTGTGCAAACAGCTTTTATTAGGTATATACTAGATGGGGTTATTGTGTTGCATGAAGTTCATAGGAAAAAAGAGAGTGCTGTTTTGTTTAAAGTAGATTTTGAGAAGGCTTATTACAAGATTAACTGGGAGTTTTTGTATTTTGTCATGGAGAAAAAAGGCTTTTCATCTAGATTTATTGGTTGGGTCAAGCAGACAGTAGAGAGGGGTTAAGTAGCAATCATGGTCAATGATCAAATTGGCCCTTTTTTTTAGACGAAAAAAGGACTGAGACAGGGAGATCCTTTCTCCCCCATTCTTTTAATATTGCCATCGATATACTTAATTTGCTTTTAGCTAAGGCACAAAATATGGACCTTATCCAAGGGTTAGCACATGATTTAATTCCAGATGTCATTAATATGTTACAATACACTGATGACACCATTTTCATGTTTAGACACAATCTGGAAAGTGCTAGGAACTTGAAATTAATTCTTTGTTTATTTGAACAATTGTCTGGCCTTAAAGTTAATTTTCACAAGGGTGAGGTTTTTTGTTTTGGTGAAGCAAAGGACAAACAGGAAAATTACTCTACAATATTTACTTGTGCTGTAGGAAAACTTCCTTTTAGATATTTAGGTATCCCTATTAATGCAGTTAGATTATGTAATAGTGACTGGAATTGGGCTGAGAAGAAAATGGAGAAGAAGCTAAGTGTATGGAAAGGGAGGAACAGATCTTATGGGGGGAGATTGATTTTAATTACTTCTAGTTTAAGCAATATTCCTTTGTATATGATTTCTCTGTTTGAGCTACCCAAAGGCCCTAGTAAGAAGATGAACTTTTTTATGAAAAGAATGCTATGGCAAGAGGAGGAGGGGGTTAAAAAGTACCATCTAGTGAAATGGGAGGATGTTTGCAGACTTAAAGAGATGGGGGGTTTAGGCGTCTTAGATCTTGATATTATGAAGATCTGCTTACTGTGCAAATGGATCTGGAAACTTGAAAATGGTAGTGGTGTGCGGCAAGATTTAGTGAGAAAGAAATACTTAAGTAGATGTACCCTTAGAGATAGTAAAAAAAAACCTGGTCATTCTCATTTCTGGCAGGGCCTAATGAAGGTTAAACCAATTTTCCTGCAATATTGTAGGAAGATGGTGGGTAATGGGGAGAGGACTATGTTTTGGAGTGATGTATGGCTGGGAGACAAACCTCTTAGTGTGCAGTTCCCTAGGCTTTATCTGCTGACCTTTAGTTCAGATTTTACTGTCGCAAAGATTTATCTGATAATATGAGTTTGATTAGATTTAGAAGAGTTTTGTGGGGAGACACGGCTGATATGTGGTATGAACTCAAAAATCTATGCAGTAAAGTAGTTTTAAACGATCAAGAGGATAGATGTAGCTGGCTACTAACTAAATCAGGTAGATTCACTGTTAGATCTTTGTACCTTGCTTTAAAAACAGATCAGGCTGCCTGGCCTCATAGGAAACTGTGGCAGGCGAGGATACCGCTGAAAGTTAAAGTTTTCCTGTGGTTGATGTTTAAGAATAGTGTCCTAACTAGAGATAATTTAGCGAAAAGAAACTGGAAAGGAAAGGATAAAAACTGTAGCTTCTGTGATTACCCAGAAACGGTTGAACATCTTTTTTGTGCATGTGTGGTGGCTAAGTTTGTGTGGGGTGTGGTTAGGAATGTAACTGGAATTCATGACATTCCATGCAAGATAGAAGAGTTTACTGCCTGGGTAGAAAAAATTCCTAAGAATATTAGACAAACAATAGCAGTGGGTGTTTCTGCGGTGTTTTGGACTTTGTGGAAAGCCAGGAATGCTGCTACGTTTCATCATGTTTACCCGCATGACCCTAGTATGTTGTTCTTTCAAATCTCTTATTGGATGTCCTACTGGGCTGGTCTACAGAGAAAAGAAGGGCAACAGATGTTGCGGGCCGTCGCAGTACTGCTGGTTGATGTTGCGAACGGGTTCTTCAACAAGAGCAGAGGATGGGCGCCCATGGTGAAACGTCTTGGCGTTGGGAAGTAATTCTGCCTGTACTGTTAGCTGAACTTCTGTCCTCCCTGGAGAGTCTGTGGCGATGAGTGGGGAGAGGAGCCCTGTGTGGTTACCTCTCACCTGGGTGTGCATTCTGATAAGTGTGGAGTTCCTTTTTTTAGTTTCAAGCTTTATTCTCTTGGCTGTCTAGTTGCTGATGCCTGGATGTCACGATAGGACATCTGGGCTGGATGGAATCTAAGACTACTCACTCTGTTTATTGGTTTCCTTTCAAGCAATGAAATGAAATCGGGGGCATGCCCCTCAATTAAAAAAAACATTAACAAAAGATGCACCTACCAAGTAACAAGTCAAAATCTGAATTCAATGCACACTTGAGAAACAAAAAAGACAATGTGCACTGTGAATAGTAGCTGATTTCAAATTGTGCTGTGAATAGTAGCTACTATTCATAGCAGAATTTCTCCTTTTTATTTCCAGATGTGTGAATTGAATGTTGATATGTAATTTTGTTCCTTGGAAGACATGTGTTGTCAATGCTGTAAATATGTTTCAGAGGAGGGGAGGGAAAACCCCTTCGTCGCTAGCTCGGCTCCCGCGAGCCGACGGGCGACTCTGCGCCGCCCCCTTCCTCCGCCCCCCTCCCTTCCTCCCTTCCCCCTCGCCGCCGCCAGAGGGCGCGACCGGGCGAAGCCCGGCCGGCGGCGGCGGCGGCGGGAGTCCTTCCTCATCCCTCGGCTGGTGATGGCGCGGGACACGGCCGCTGGGTGGAGGCGCCATGTTGGTGCGGGGCATGGCGGCGCAGCGGCGTGTGGCTGCAGCGGTGGCGCAGGTGCGTGTTGGCGGCGCGACGGCTGCACGACGACGGGATTGTGCGTGCTCTGCCAGCCCCTTCGGTCGGGTCTGCTAGGGTTCGCCCTCCCTCAGATCTGACGCAGCGGCTGCCATGGTGGCGCGAGGCGGCCTCCCTTCCGATGGGTGCGTGCGTGTCTCCTGGTGGTGGCGGGCTGCGGGGGTGGTGCCCGATCTGGTGGTCTTGCTTCAGCTCGTGTCGTGGATGACCTAGATCTGGCGGGCGGCACGGGCTGTGGATGGCTTGGGCTGCGGTCGGCGGCTTCTTCCTTGCCGCTGGGCGGAGGTAGCAGCGGCATGGTGGCGGTGGTGGCGGTGTGGACTGGGGTCGCTCCGGGCGGCTTGGTGATGGCGTCCGGGGTGGCTGTCTAGTGGCGCGGGTGCGTGTCCGGCGGCTCCGACGCTTGGAGCTCGCCAGACGGCGCGGGTTGGGCAGTGGCCCGGTGTGGCTGCTGCTCCGGTCGTGGGTGGCTCCACGGCGGCTTGGCAAGTTGGCTACGGCGGCGGCTGGCATGCCCTGGCGTCGGCTCGTCCGTAGGCCGCTTGTTTTGGCCTTCTATCTGTCTCCTTGTCGTCCGGGTGCTATTCCCGTTGAAGGAATGGCCTTCTCCTAGCTGTGGCCCATCGTTCGCGCTAGGGCAGCAGGACCGAGCCCGTCTCGCGCCCGGCAGCAGGACCGTGCCCGTCTCGCGCCCGGCAGCAGGACCGAGCCCGTCTCGTGCCCGGCAGCAGGACCGTCCCGTCTCGCGCCCGACAGCAGGACCGTGCTTGTCTCGCGCTCGATGCGGCAGGACGAGTCGATGGAGGCTAGTTTGCCACAGGGTCCGCTCGTCTTTTCGGTGGGGGTAGTGACGGGTATCGAGTGAGGTGTTGTCGAGGTCTTGGATGCGGGGGCGGCGACCCTGGTGGTGGTAGCGTGGTGCTCTTGGGCAGAGCCCGTCGCTCGGTGCTGCCCGGCGGCCATGGTCGTGTGGGCGGCGTGGTCGCTGGGGTGTGGCGTTCGGTGGTGGTGAGTGTTGGCCGGGGTGAAAACCTGCTCTATCTTCGGACGGACCGGCGGCGACATTGCTCGTGCCCTTCTTGAAGGCATCGTCGCGGCTCTCATTGCCCGTCGTGTGGCTCCTCGGGAAACTCTGATCCTCGGATCGGGCGGTGGCGGCGCTCCGGTGTCGTATCCTTTCTGAAGGCACCGTCTTGGAGCTCACGGTTCGTCGTATGTGGCTTCATTTCTTTGCGGTGGCGTGGTCACTATTGGAGTCCCCGGTTGCTCTTGTAGTGTTTGGGGTCGTGTTGCTGCGCTCAGTGCCTATGTATCCTGCCTTGGGTGCGTGCGTGTGTGGTGGTGGCGTGCGTTTGTACCGGGTTGTTGTTGGACTTTGCTTTATATATAAAGCCGGGCGAAAGCCTTTTTCGATAATATGTTTTAGAAATGTCCATGCTAATTGTGGTGTCATGTTCACCGGTTACACAGGAAGCAACAAAAGGATAAGACAACATATGCTCTTATTAGTGCTGCATGTCAGCAAAAATACTATTAACTACAAAGGAATGACATTTTGGATACAATTCCCAATAAGTAGACCCATCTGGAGCATCTGGGCTTATAATATCTGCCTTGGTGTAATCATACTATATTCTACAATATCAGATGAATGCAACAGAAAAAATGGTTACCTCTCTGTTCTGAAGCTGATTGATCTGCCATCAGGTGTTTTGGCTCCAGATGATTTGCTTCTTATCTCAGCTGGACCAGTCTCTGATAGACGAGCGTATGCTCTTTTGAAATTATCCTCACATTGCTACCACGATTTTTTGTCCAAAAGGATCACCTGCCCAACGGAATTGCTAGAAAAGACCCCCGCCGGATGAGATTGGCAAAAATGACCCCCTCGGCCGTGGCGGCAGGCGCGCCAGCCGACACGTGGCACCTGCCACCACACAGGTAGGCGGCAGCCTGTTCATGGCACTGTTTACGCGTGGAACGGTTTTGACACAGCAGAACGGCAACGGACGCGACTAAACAGTGTGGCCGCCACACCAGGAGGCGGCATCACTGTTCACTCAGTCACTATTCACTGTTCATACGTGATGAATAGTAATTTAAATTTTTTTTTAAAAACTGAATTTTTTTTGTCACCAAAGACGATCGAGTGTTCTAAGGGGGTGCAAAATTTCAGTTTTTTTCGACTTTTTCTGCTATTTTTTTAATTTTTTTTCGAAAATTACTGTTCATCCTGCATGAACAGTGCTACGTCGCACCGGAGGTGCCATCACTGTTCACTTACGTCCCGTTTCCGTTCTACTGCATAAAACCGTCCCCCCGTGTGAATAGGCAATGAACAGTCTGCTGCCTGCTGGTGTGGCGGCAGGTGCCACGTGTCGCGCCACGGTCGAGGGAGTCTTTTTTGTCAATTTCATCTGAAGAGGGTCTTTTTTAGCAATTTCGTTTGGCAGGTGGTCGTTTTGAACAAAAACTCCTTGCAACCGTGTTGCTTTTGGTCCCCGTCTCTATCTCTGATTCAACCACACGGCCGGCTCGGATTCTGCCGAGGTATGTGTTCCCCTCTTGTGTTCGATTGCAAACAGAGTCGGTTTCTTAATTCGATTTGGATTAGTTAGGCAGACAGGGTCTATATAAATAAAACATGAACCTGCAGATTACGTCAAAGAAGGCCCCGTCAGATCGATTGCAGTCTGCACCTATTCCAGATCTGTCTTGTTGTGTTGCCCTATACACCTCGATTGCGACCAAAATTAAGTCTTTAGACCAACTCGGCTGAGCAGATCTTGGGAGGAGGGATGTCCAAGCGTCGGCAGGAGCAGGTAAACTACAGGGACCGCGCCGACAAGAAGTTGCGGTCTGTGCAGAGGCAGAAGCACCTCTATCTGGCGCTAGATGACTGGACCAAGGGCTTTGCTATCTACAAGATTGACATCGACACCTTGGACAGCAGCTCCGACCTGGACTTGGAGCCCCCGGTTCTCCGGCTAGTGTCAGCTTCACCTAGTTATCCCATGAGCTTCGCTGCCCTGGGCAGCAATATCTTCATGGCGAGCAGCAAACACCCTGGCACCATGGTCTACGACACAGAGACAGCTGGATTGGCCATCGGCCCTCCTCTCCCCGATGGACTACTCGGAGGCATTAAAATCTTTGTGGCTACTGCCAACATGCAGCTGTATGTGTTGAAGTATAGCATCAAGGAAATGCGACAGTCATTTGAGGTGATGTCCGCGGTGGGCATCAAGGATCCACATTCTTCAAATCCAAGCACGGACTGGTGCTGGACAAGCGTGCCCTCACCACTGCCATTCACCAAGGATGACATGATCAACTCCTACGCCATGCACCCGGATGGACACACTATCTTCATGTCTGCCAACAGCAGGCGCAATCTGCATCGCACCTTCTCCTTTGACACCAGGTACCAAGAGTGGAGGGGTCTTGGGGAATGGGCATTGCCTTTCCAAGGACAAGGCTACTTTGACAGTGAGCTGGATGCATGGGTTGGCCTTCACAAGGATGGGTACATTTGTTCCTGCCAAGTCGCTTCCTGCACCGACAAATGTACCATGCAACCTGACTGGAAGATGGGCAAGGAGAAACTTTTCCTCAAGTACTCGGATGCCACCCTCACATACATGGGGAGCACCAGGTTTTGCCTTGTACAGAGTTTGGTATGTGAAGAACTGGAGTTAGATGACGCCTTTGGTGACTGTAATGGCTTCATGCTCTGCATCACCATTTTTGGTGTCAAGTACAATCGTGAGGGAGAGCTGCAAACCACCATCCGCCGCACCACCAAATCCTATCAAGTGTCTAAGCATGTCTTGTCATTTTCTCCTGTGGCGTTCTGGTTTTAGCTAGGAATTAGCTGGTTTGGTTGTATGCAATGCATCTATGTCCTTCTCATCGATGTATATTATTATTTGTAGCAATAAAAATCTTCCTTCTCATGGCAATTTTTGTGGAACCCGCTGAGCTGCTGTTTCTGCATGTCCGTTCTGGAACCAGATAGATGCCTGCAGTTTAATTACATATATAGTACATGATCGTGCACTGCAGGTGCATTTTCATACAAAAACTTGCAAAATGACTCAAACAGACCACTAAATTTGCTTTGCACGCGCCCGCCGTTGTTTATTTGCATAAAACCCCCGTCCTAATGGAAGAACTGAACCCGCCGTCCTCAAGCTAATGGCAGCCGTAAGAGTACCAGAATTACCCTGTAGTTGTGCATAATAACGGATTGCTACAGCTAACCTCTCAGGCCTTGTACAATGCAAGGTGCTTATTTGTATAGGGAAGACGCTTAATTAGGCGAAACCAGGCTTTTCTTAAGCACGGGTGCTTATTTGTATAGGGAAGACGCTTAATTAGGCGTCTCTCCTGTAGAAATAGGCACTGATACTTCAGAAAAATTCGGTTTATTTTTCTAAGCACCTAGCATTGTACAAGGCCTCATAAACCCCTGTATCTTTGCCTTTGCCTGTTCGTCTTCTTGTTATCGACACAGGAGGGAGCGCCGCCGGGGCGATCTACGCCGGATGGAGCCACGTCCTCGGGGCATCGGCGAGTTTCCTCCAGATTACGGTATGAAATCGAGTTCTACCGCCCTTTATGTGATGATTTGCTCCCTGTCTCCCCTGTCTCCGCCTAGGGTTTTGATCGTGGGTGATCGAGCTTGAAATCAAGATGAGATGTGTTTCTTTTGGGGGCGTATGATTCAGAATTGGGTATTGATCTTTGTGATGTGTTGATATGTACAATGACGTTCAGTTTTGCTATGACTAATCCCGCAAAGTATCAAGCATCAAGAGAGGTTAAATCAAATAGTGTAATGCCTTAACCAGTGGGCTAATGCGAACATAAAAGCTTGGCGGGTATGTAGAAACATCAAAGGCGCTATCATGATTCTTCTTGCCTATGTTCAGAGGTTGTGCTTGACGATTCTCTTTTATTTTATTTTATTTTCGTAGATATGCTTGCAGTTTACTTCAACACATACAAATTGTTGGCCCTATATTCTGAAATCTTATTCCTTGGTGTTCAGCCGCAGACTGGGTTCAGATCGTCTTCGTGCCAGAAACGAAACAGGTAATTGATATAACCTCAGTAGCGTATGCTAAATTTCAAATAGAAGGTTGTCTAATATTTTACTTAGGTTCTTTCAAATATCTGTAGTTGATATGCATGTATTTCTTGTGTGTGCACACTTTGTTAATTATATATCTCTTTGATGTGAATTACTAGCAGAGAAAGTTTCCATGCTTTGAAGTATAATCGATATTCACTTCTTAGGATGTCAGTTGCCAGCTTGGCTTCTGTTTTAGGATACAGTTATGGTACCATATGCTCGTTCATTTCCATCTGATTTCCTTTTTTACATGGACATATACCATGTGGTATAATATTTAAGAAGAATGACTTGGAAATTTCAAGTAGATGGTTACTCTTACCCTGTAGTTTGTTTGGGAGTGAGATATGTATGCTGATATCATCTAGAGATGTCCGCTAATCAATAAAAAAAGATCTGATGATGCGTTATATGTTGATGCTCTTACGTATATATTATGAGAAAATTAAGGCGCATATGTTAATCTTGGACCAATAACCTTTCTTCTTGTCATATTTTTTATTCTCTAACAGATCCACCCCAGATGTTGCCGGGGGTGCAATGCAGTCTGTGCATTAGAGGTTTGGTATGGGATTCTGAAGAAAACAGTAGCCTCGTGATGCCCTGACTTTGATGCCATAAGATAATTAAAGTGGTTCAGGTCAGATCAGCTGCAATGGCCCCTCCTCCTCCCCTTTGCAACCCTGCGCTTGCCAGCTCCCATCTATCTTCGACGATTCCCATATCCTAACAGCTGGTTGGTGGATGTGGGGGTTCAGGACTTTTGGGTTTTCATAACTGCAGTATTCCCGGTTCGGTCTTGCTTGTGCCGGGGAGTGCAAACTGTGAGAAACGTGTTCTTTTTATACTGTAATAATGTATCCATGGATTATGTGGTTATAATTTGGCGATGCTGGTTTTCTTAGGTTTTTGCTAATTTTCCATGCCAAGCACATGCACTTTCTGCACTGTGTTTACTAATATTGCATGCCTGATCATAATTTTATACGTTTATGAATCAGAACATCTCAACATCATAACGGAAAGGAGTAGAAACAATGGATAACACTGTTGTCATCTTAGTTTACTACAGGATCATGTTAGTTTGCTGCTTTTCCAAGTAAATGCATATACCCAAATTTGAACTAAATCTTTCTGGTGCAGATTGTAGATGGCGTGGGGCTAGAAGAGGTGATTTCTTCCCCTCGCGCTGTATTTGGACCTACCAATGGTGCTCCATCTGGTAACATTATCAAGGAAAGGTATGGTAGTGCGTGATTTGTGCTAATAATTTACCACGAGAATTGAAATATTAACCGTTAGATATATGTGTTGTATTTTCCTTGAAGGATTCTGCATACACTATTTTATTTCGCTGAATATAGTATATAGAGTGATCCCCTGTAGGTTCTTTTCTGAGTATAATATAGTACAGACTGACTTGGTTGGTAGCATTGGTAGAAAGATGGTGTTTCTTTACTTCCATCAACAGAAGTTTGGGAGTCGGTAAATGCTGCAAGAATGGATTTGGAAGGGATGTTTTTGTTTTCTATCAACAACCGAAACAACAATAAGGTAGTAATGAAAGTATACTGTTAAGACTACCATGTTATGCATATCCCACACGATCTGTGATTAGTAGTTGCTGTGTATAGGAGATCACACGAGCTGTCATATCAATCAGTAATTAATGTGATTTATACTGATTGATTGTAATACTTGATGTACAAGCATAGCTGCATATAAATAGAAGATGGGCCGGTGGGTGATGACCACGGCAATCATTCCTAATCCTAGCATCTTTCACATGGTAACAAGAGCCTAGTCGATCCACCACGCCATGACTTCCGCTGCAACCTCACCATCCACCACGTCCCTTGCCCTCACCCAGCTCAACACCGGCATGCTAGGTACCGGCGGCTCTGTGTTCGCGGGCTCCAGCTCGTCGGGACTCGTCTCCATCTCTGCAATGGGGGGCAGATCGTCACCGTGAAGCTCAACCGCGACAACCACCTGCTATGGAAGGCGCAGGTCGTCCCCATCCTTCGCGGCCATCAAGTGCTGGGCTATGTCGATGGATCGAATCCGGCGCCGCCGAAAACTGTCCGTCAATCGGACGCGGACGGCGCCCCGATGATTGACAACGTGGCATAGACCACGTGGTACACTCAGGATCAGCTGATCCTCTCTGCGCTGCTATCGACCCCCTCTCGCCTGAGGTTCTGGCACGGACACTCGGGCTGGCCTCCTCTGCCGCGGTGTGGTCCACGGTCGAGAGGATGTTCTCGTCGCTCTCGCTCACCAGAGTCACACACATCCGACGTTAATTGGCGTTGATCCAGAAGAAGGACATGAGCATGGCCGATTACTATGGCCATGTGAAAGCCCTTGGAGATCAGCTAGCAGCCATCCGTAGGCCCCTCAGTGATGACGAGATGACCACCTACCTGATGACCGGGCTTGACCAATCGTACGAGTCATTCACCACCTCCATCAACCTGCAAGGCGGCAACATGTCGCTGGACCAGCTCTACTCCCACATGCTCGACTACGAGGCGCTCCGGGAGGCGGCCAACACCAGCTACCAGATCACCGCCAACTCTGCTAGTCGCGGCAACGGCGGAGCAAACCGTGGCCGAGGCCGTGGTAACGGCGGCTGTGGTGGCTACGCTAATCAAGGGGGGCGAGGTGGCCCTCCTAATGGTGGAAATGGAGGCCATGGTGCGCGCAGGAACGCACCAACCAATAGGCCAACATGTCAAATTTGCGGTAAGGTCGGTCATTCAGCATACAAATGTTACAACATATTTGATGCAAGCTACCAGGGAGAAGAACCACGCCAAGCCAACCATGTCAACACCGGCCACCAGGCCTTTGGCCCCGCTTGGTACGTGGACTCGGGGGGCCACGGACCACATCACTGGAGACCTAGAGAAGCTCAGCATCCGGGAAACCTACAATGGAAAGGATCAAGTCCACACGGCCAATGGATCTGGTATGAAAATCTCTCACATTGGTAATTCTCATATTCATATGCTGCACAATCGATCTTTAGCGTTAAATGATGTTCTTCTTGTTTCACAAACACAAAAAAATCCTCTCTCTGCTCATCGTCTTACCAATGATAATAATGTCTCTGTTGAACTTTTTCCCAATGCTTTTGTTGTTAAGGATCTGGCTTCGAGGAAGGTACTAGTTCGCGGGAGGGGGGGGGGGGCAGTGAAGAAGGTCTCTATCCAATCTATGGCAGGCGTCCGAGTCAACATAGGACGGCCTTGTCTATCTCCGTCAAGCCAAGTTACTCTCGATGGCACTGTCGCTTGGGCCATCCGTTGTCCGTCGTCGTCGATCATGTCGTCAACCGCTTTGGTCTCCCTTATGGAGATAAGAAAAATAAAATGTCAGTTTGTGACGCATGCCAACAAGGGAAAAGCCATCAGCTACCCTTTCCTCGTTCAAATAGAGTGTCTTCGGTCCCTTTAGAACTCGTTTTCTCTAATGTTTGGGGGCCTGCGTGCCTCTCATCAAGAGGTTTCAAATATTATGTTAGTTTTGTCTTTGGAATAAAAAAGATGTTGAACAAGTTTTTCTTCAGTGGCAAGCTCATGTTGAACGATTATTGAATCGTAAAATTCTGCATGTCCAATCCGACTGGGGTGGTGAATACCAAAAGGTTCATCCTTTCTTCCATAAAATAGGTATTGCACACCACGTCTCATGTCCACACACACACCAACAGAACGGATCAGCAGAACGAAAACATCGCCACATAGTCGAAACCGGCCTCAAACTTTTAGCCCAATCCTCCATGCCAATCAGATTTTGGGATGAGGCTTTCAAAACTGCGTGTTTCCTTACAAATCGCATGCCTAGCAAAACCATCAACATGGCCACACCTCTTGAGCGTCTTTTCAATGAAAAACAAAAGGTTTTCGGTAGTGCATGTTGGCCTTGTCTTCGGCCTTACAATAATCGAAAGCTTCAGTTTCGATCTAAAAGATGTGTTTTCCTTGGGTACAGTGCACTGCATAAAGGTTACAAGTGCCTTCATATCTCTTCCGGACGAATCTATATCTCGCGCGACGTCGTGTTCGATGAAGCAGTCTTTCCCTATTCAGATATAATGCCACCTTCTACACCAGCCTCCCTACATAATCAACTCCTCATGTCCCCAACATCATATCCATACTCCTCATATGCTCCTGATTGTGCAGCTAATGATGAAGAAAACAATGATAGAGATCAAAATTCATCCGATCTTGTTACGTGTGGTACTTTTGTTCCTTCTGTGCAGGTTACGAGCAAGCCAAGCTATGATGCCCCTTGTGATCTCGTCAGCCGCCCCTCCTGCATGGGCCATGCAGACAACGTGGCGGCCCCGAGCGGGCCGCTCTTGCCGCGCGGACAAGTTTCGTCTCCGCCGGCGACTTCTCCTGGCCATCAAGACAACGACGCGGCTACGTCTCATGTCGTTGCTTCATCACCGGACGCGGCTTCGCCTCCGCCGGCGGCGCCGCCGCGCTACGCCACCCGCCTCCACGACAACACATGGCGGGCCAAGGTTGTTACGGACCGAACCGTTCCCTACGGCGTCACCCGTCGGCAACGTCGTGCTTCACTGGCGGTTGCCAAGCCTCGCAATCATGTTGAAGCTGCCACTGATCCGTGCTGGCGCGACGCCATGGACGAGGAATACCAGGCCCTCATGTCCAACGAGACTTGGCACCTCGTGCAACCACCAAGAAATTGCAATCTCATCGACTGCAAGTGGGTCTTCAAGCTCAAACAACGGGCTGATGGCAGTGTTGAATGGTACAAGGCGCGTCTCGTTGCCAAAGGATTTAAACAACAATTTGGTGTTGATTATGCGGAGACATTCAGTCCTGTCATCAAGCACGCGACAATTCGCCTGGTTCTTTCCCTGGCGATCTCCAAAGGTTGGTGTCTTCGGCAGCTTGACGTACAAAATGCTTTTCTTCACGGTGTCCTTGAAGAGGACGTCTGTATGCGCCAACCGCCGGGCTATGTTGATCCAACGCTCCCTCGCCATGTCTGCAAGTTGGATAAATCCCTCTACGGTCTCAAGCAATCCCCTCGAGCATGGTTTTCTCGTCTCAGCTCCAAACTGTTGGCCGTTGGTTTTCATTCATCTCGGGCAGATACCTCTCTCTTCATCTATGAGCAAGGGGGAGTAACTATGTACATGCTCATCTACGTCGATGATATCATCCTGTCCAGTTCTTCGGCGAGTGCTGCTCAAGATCTTATTGCGGCGCTTCGAAGAGATTTTGCGGTCAAGGACCTCGGAGATCTCCACTATTTTCTTGGGATCGAGGTGGTGCGCTCTCAAGACATGATGGTGCTTAAGCAGACCAAGTATGCTAGCGATCTCCTAAAGAAGAAGGGCATGATGAGCTGCAAGCCGGTTCCAACTCCAATGTGCACTTCCGAGAAGTTGAGCCGAGACGAGGGAACAAAACTTTCAGAAAAGGAGACGACCAGATACAGAAGCGTCGTTGGGGCGCTTCAATATTTGACATTAACTAGACGCGACATCAGCTTCGCCGTGAACAAAGTGTGTTAGTACATGCACTCACCTACAGAACAACATTGGGGAGCAGCCAAAAGGATTCTTCGATATATCAGAGGAACCATGCAACTGGG
The DNA here is from genome assembly GCA_011799875.1 of Thinopyrum elongatum. Classification (NCBI taxonomy): domain Eukaryota; kingdom Viridiplantae; phylum Streptophyta; class Magnoliopsida; order Poales; family Poaceae; genus Thinopyrum; species Thinopyrum elongatum. Next base: position 402,439,731 of record CM022297.1, on the reverse strand, counting down.
CTTGAAGATCAGCAGGTCCTCCTCTTCCTTGTTGAGTGCGTTTTCGGACGCCGACTGGGCAGGCTCGACAGATGATCGACGTAGCACCAGTGGATTTGTGGTGTTCTATGGAGGAAATCTAGTGTCCTGGAGTGCAAGAAAGCAAGCGACTGTCTCCCGGTCTTCCACGGAAGCAGAGTACAAGTCACTAGCCAATGCCACGGCAGAGATTATCTGGTTTCAATCGTTGCTTCGTGAGCTAGGCATTACTCAGCGACAAACACCAGTCCTATGGTGTGATAACCTGGGTGCTACGTACTTGTCAGCCAACCCGGTGTTTCACGCTCGAACAAAACACATCGAAGTTGATTTTCACTTTGTTCGAGAACGAGTGGCTCGGAAGGACCTTCAGATCCGGTTCATGTCAACTCATGATCAGTTAGCAGATGGACTGACGAAAGCGATCAATGCACAACAACTCAGGCGGCTCTGCAACGATCTCAATCTTGCAGGATGAGATCGAGGGGGAGTGTTAAGACTACCATGTTGTGCATATCCCACACGATCTGTGATTAGTAGTTGCTGTGTATAGGAGATCACACGAGCTGTCAGTCATATCAATCAGTAATTAATGTGATTTATACTGATTGATTGTAATACTTGATGTACAAGCATAGCTGCATATAAATAGAAGATGGGCCGGTGGGTGATGACCACGGCAATCATTCCTAATCCTAGCATCTTTCACATATACAAATGCTAATCCCGAATAAAGGCAACCTCTCCCACCCCCGCGTCGCCTCTCTCTGGCGACACGGGGGGATCCCCTCCGGCGCCGCCCCCTCCACCCCCTCACCTCGCCGCCGCCTGAGAAGGCCGCCGGCGAAGCCCGGACTGGCTCCAAGGAGGGTGGCGGCGGGGGCATCTTTCTGCGACGCGCAGGGGCGCATCTGGCGCGAAGGCGCGGCGGGCTTGGGCGAGCGCGCGGGCGCGGGCTGGCGAGGCTCCGGCGGTACGAGGAGAGGGGCGGCGCGGCGGTGGTCTTGCTCCGGCGCGGGCTGACGCTGCTCCGGCGGTCCGAGGGGGCGCGGGATCTGGCGAGGCCGGCGTGGTTCTGGCGCGCGGCGCGGGTGAGCTGCAGCTGCAGCTCGGTCGTGGTTGTGCAGGCGCGAGGCGGCAGGCGAGGCCGCGCAGCGCGCACTGGGTGCCTCGTGGGCGCGGAGGATGGGCTCCGGGCAGTCCGGATCTGGCGCTTGGGTGCGGCTCGGAGGCCCGGGGAGGCGGTGGTCGACGGTGGAGGTAGATTGGCGCAGCGGGAAGGTGGAGCCGGTGGACGTTGACCATGGGGATTGTGTGCTACGCAGTGCTTCGGATCTGCTCGGATTCGGGGGTGTGGAGGAGCTCCGGGCAAAAGTCCAGCACTGACCTTGGGTCGGTGCCGGCAACAGCGGCGCCATGGCCATGGTGTCGTTCCCTTCTTGAAGGTGTTGCCGTGGAGCTCCATTACACGACTCTCCGGGAGAAATCCCTAGCTTCGAATGGTCGAAGCGGGCGATGACGGCGGCTACGTTGTTTCCTTCTTTGAGGCATCGCCTTGGAGAGTCAGCATGTTGCAGGTTGCACGGATCTCTTCGTCGTCGGGGACAGTGGACGTCGGGGCGGCGGCTCCGGGTGGTTTCTGATTGTGCGCCGAGATGGCGATCTCGGGAACAATGTGAGTGCAGCTCTATGAGGTGGGGCTCTATCTCGGCATTGGTTTGGTGGCATCCTTGTCCCGCTTGGGCGGTAGGGGTGTCGGCTCGGTCGATGCGCCCCAGAGGGGGCGGTCTGACTTTACGTCGGGGTGGCGGCCCCGGATGTGGTGCGACGTTCGTGGTCTGCGAGCGGTTGCCCTGAGCAGCGTGGGCTGCGGGCAGCTGGGTTGTGCGGCGTTGCTGCTCGAGCGGAGCGGTGGTATGTCGGGGCGGCGGCCTCGGAAGGCGGTGCCGGTTGATTGCGCTGGGCGCGACGGAGCGGTGGATGTCGGGGCGGCGGTCCTGAGAGAATCACTGTGGCGACCAGACTTCTGTGGCAACGATGATGGTGGGAGCGATGTCGGCGACGCGGCAATGGTTGCGGTAGTCGGCTCTTCTCCGGCGTGTCCACGGTTTTGCCTCGGTTTGCTTGTTGCTGTGGAGTCGAAGCTGCGGCGGCGGGGCCCTGTGGTGTACGATGACTGGCTGCAGGTGGCCCGTTCGGCGATCGTTCGTGGCGCCAGCCGTGCCTGGTTTTGTTCTTCTGAGTTCTCCGCCAGAGTCGGAGCTGCGTTGTCTGGCTGCAGGTCGACTTGTCGTCGATTAGGGTGGGCTTTGCCCTGGGTGTTTCAGTCTATGGGAGTGGGCTTGGCCCTTGTTGTTCCGGTTTTTGCCTGGTTTTTCGTAATTAACTGGGCAATTCTCTTCTGCTTAATTAATAGATGAGGCAATCTTTGCCTCCGTTTCGAAAAAAAAAAATGCTCGGAAAATCTGATTCGCTTTTGTGTAACTTTAGTTCAGTAAACTAGATCATCCAGAATTAGTTTATGTTAGATGTAATTCGTTTCATTTTTTTGGTTTGTTGGCAAAAAAAAATTGATTGTTTTCTTAACGAGTAAGTTGGAAACCTAGCCGGTTTAGATCGTGACCACGACATGAGACCATCTGGCTTACCGGCGGTCTGCCAAAAACAGATCAAAAATTGAGTTAGGGTATTTGACTCCTCTTGTTGTATGCACCGCCATCGACTTCATAATATGATTGTGCGTGGGGTTTCCTTTTGTATTTGCAACTATACTACTTGTTTTTTTCTATAACAACTATACTACGCGTCCTGTGTACATACATAGGAATTGCTATTTTTTGCACGAGAATGTTAACTGAGTACATATTGTGTAATTCTCTCAATTAATTCAACCAGCTTATGTTTGGTTTCTGAAAAAAAGATGATATGCAACATAAGAGAGAACTATATAATTTCCAGGTTATATTTGGCTAACAGCGCTTTCTTATGGTCCTCGCGGAAGTGGCAGGAGTGCCGCAGTTGACTTACTAATTACAGCTATATGAATCTACAGAGGGCAAGCATGCTATTTTCCTAGAAAAAGAAATGCTTCATTTGCACGGTTCTGTCGCCATACTCATGTTTGGCGAGGATGACTTGGCGTAGGTGGTGCTCGAGCACCGTTAAATAGAATAACATGTGAGCGAAGGCGTAGGTGGTGGTAGCAAGGCAGGAGGGGGGTTTATCATTGCTATACCTGGCCATCCCTCGCGCCGGGCCGAGCCTGACCAAGCCCGAAGCAAAAAACCCAGGCCCGAGCCCAGTCCGGCCCGAACGTCGGGCCTAAAAAACAGGCTCAAGCCCGGCCCATCACTGCAAAAGCCCGCCGGGCCTCGGGCCGGGCCTCTTCGTTAAACAACAGATATGACGGACCCGTGCCCGGCCCGGCCCGGCCTTCGGGCTCAAAACCTAGGCCCGAGCCTGGCCATGGACAAGGTCGGGCCGGGCCGGGTCGGGTCGGGCCGACCGGGCCGGGCTGCCCATGGCCAGGGCTAATCATTGCTGATACAATAAGATCAGATATTTACGTATTTATTTGTGGTCATCAGGTAATGTATGTATACACAGCTTCTTTTAATGCGCTAGACATGTTGTTCCGTATCTTATAGTATGAATGATTAATAAGGTCAAACACATTTGTTCTTCTGGCTTCACTGTCAGTTGCATGGTGCAGCTCTGAATTTCTAAATATGCTAAGTGGTGACACTGTGTCTGTGTGACATCTCCAAGAAACATTGGCTCGTCTACAAGATCAAAAGGTAAAAGAGGTAGTAAATTCGGATTCAGCACTGAAAGCTTTACAGAGCCATTTCGTGTCATTCATATTTTCGTGCGCAATGTAACCTAAAATGTTGATACTGAGGAATATTGTCCAGTTGAAGGTGTTGCCACATAGTTTTCAGATCATTGCATTCATTTTGGATTTAGGTGTAGCTAAAGCTTTTAGAACATTCCATCTTGCTTGGTCGCAAGCACATACATCATTGGTACTGTGACATGACCATGTAACTTATATGGGCCTCATTTATTGGCATAGTGGAGATTGATTAATGATTAGGGATTTTTTTCCCCTAGCATGCCGTACTTTCATCAGCCTTCGTAGTTGTGTTTAATAATCCATCTGATACTAACTTGCATCCTTGTGTCTGTACCAGGCCAGTCGCATCTTAGGCAAGGGAAAAAAGTTCATCGATGAGGAATGGCAAAGATATTGCCTATATATTCAGGTTTAGCTTTCATGGCCGTTTATTTTCGGTACTTTGCAATGCTTTTGTCAAATGTCCACAACATTGTTGGCATTAAACGTTTTAGTTGAGCGCACCAAATTCACATGGAGTTTATCTTAAGATCTAGCTTTTCCCAGTTGTTTTCTAGACTGCCAAACTTACTTATGATATGTTGCATTCAACAAAAATCATTCAACCCTCTAGGTCCTTATTCATTATAGGACCCTTGTTTGCAAAAGGGAAGTACAATTTCAGGGTAGCCTACATTATCCAAATTGCCTTTTCTTATAATATACTTGTTCTCCTTATCCAAAAAAATTCCCTACATTACCAATGTTTCATTGCATGATTTTCCTAATTGGCCATTCCCTTGAGTGAGTTAATGCGTTTCGATGGTAATTGATATTCTTGACCGACTAATCATAAGACTTGGTGAAAGAATATTTGAAGGTGAAGATATTGCTGGAACTAATAAAGGTTAGCAAGTTTGTATCTCTAGGATTGTACTGAATGCACCGAGCACCAAATGGCCATTTACTATTCGCCGTTGCTGATTTCCTATTCGTTTATGCTATAGGATGACTATCAATAAGAGTCAAGGGCAAACACTTTCCAAACTGTGTGTTTATTTGCCGAACCCGGTGTTTTCTCATTATATGTTGTTGTTTCATGACTGACATCCCGGGAAGGACTGAAAATTCTGGCAGAAGGTGCTCGCGGTATTCCAACAAATACTACTACAAATATTGTGTATAATGAAATCATCCATTCTTTATAGGTAAGCTGTTATAATATCTTCCACTGGCACATAATTTTGCCCTGCCACATTGTTTTTATCTCTGGTCCCTGTATTGAATTACTGATACAGTGCCGTTTGTGGATCTTTGACTAGGCAATTCCAACTAGAAATAGTTATCTTGGTGGTCACGAGCACTTTATCAGACCCGTTGTTCTGACTTTCTGCTCTATTTGTTTTTGTGAGAAAAACTCTGTACATTCTGCCAAGTGGACAGTTTATCCTACGTCTATATATTTAGTCGCACATTTTGTTGTATATGCTGAAGTCCGCATTTTGATGTATATACTTGAGTGTGCGGACGGAGAACTTTTTATCATATCACCTATTTGTGTTTCATCAAACTGGTGTGTAGAAGCTCTGCTCTGTGTTCCGCTCTCCATGTTGACAGTTTTCTCTGTATATATCCATATTCATTCAGACAACCCATTTGGACAAACTCGCCAGAGTGCCAATGAAGAAATTCCACACAACTATCAAGGCACCGCATAGTACCCGAAGCATTCAAAAATTGGGTAGCTCAATAGTCCTCAAAACTAAACATCAAAATGTAATGGTGAGGAAAGCAAGCTACCTCAATCCAGATACCTCCTTGCTGATTGCCGCATGCAACAATGGCAGCCAGTAGATCTCCCGAAACAAGTTGATTACCACCAAAAGCGTCGTGTACAGAGCACGACCATATTATTTCCTTCCAAAGCACCTATCCCAGCAGTGGTGAGGAAGAACAATGCTTCCACTCTCCGGCCGTATCTCCGGCTCACTGTGCTCAACAATTTCTGCTGGAAATGACTTCCTCTACCAATCTTCACGACTACAGAAAAGAAAACCTCCATCGAGAAAAATACAAAGAGAATCTTAATGTGGCATACAGAAACCTAGATAGGTTCCCCTTTTATGACGTCTCGCAAGGACCAAGTACTACATCTATCCGCCTACGCAGAATCATGCATACCAACACCTCACGCCCTGCCCGTCATAATGCATATGCATACTTTTTTTTTTGCGGGGAATGGATATGCATACTTAACTACGTTAACTTATCCATTAAAAAAAACTACGTTAACTTATCCAGGACTGATGCAGCCACAGCGAAACAACAAGCCACATGAAAGGAACCGTCTAACGCATTCCCAAAAAACTAAAGATTAAGGACGCCGATAACTGTCACACGTGTGACACAATGGACACCCGACCACACGACCATGTGTGGCATACCCAGCAGGCAGCCCACATGACCCTGTGAGGGCGAACATTATAACTGCCCACATGTCAGGGTTGTAGGCAGACCGCCCGCACATAAACGTGTGGTGGAAAGTAGCCCTGGCCATGGGCAGCCCGGCCCGGTCGGCCCGACCCGACCCGGCCCGGTCGGCCCGACCCGACCCGGCCCGGCCCGACCTTGTCCACGGGCCGGGCTTGGGCCTAGGTTTTGAGCCCGAAGGCCGGGCCGGGCCCAGGCCCGTCATATCTGCTGTTTAACGAAGAGGTCCGGCCCGAGGCCCGGCGGGCTTTTGCAGTGATGGGCCGGGCTTGGGCCTGTTTTTTAGGCCCGACGTCCGGGCCGGGCCGGGCTCGGGCCTGGGTTTTTTGCTTCGGGCTTGGTCAGGCCCGGCCGAAGCCCGACCCGGCCCGAGCGATGGCCAGGTATAGTGGGAAGGCAGCATTGCCCACACAGAAACGTGCGGTAGGGAGGCAGCATCGCCCGAACGATCTCGTTCGATCGGAGACGCCCCCCCCCCTAGCAGAACGCCTCCGCTGGACACCCTGGGCCACAAAGTGGGCAAAAAGCCCAACAACGCTATACTCTGGAAAAAAATTGTTGGTTAAAAACACATATATTGCAATCAAAAACAGAAATGTGCCATGGTTGCAAAAAATTGCAATGACCAAAAACATAATGAAATTCCCTAACTTATAAGAAAACAAAATTACCATGAAATATCCATTGAACTACAAAATATAACAATGCTAATAAAATCCCTTTACTTTTATGAACTGTTGCTATAAAAAATGCCAAGAAAATCATGCAATGGTAAAGTTTGCCATTGGAAAAAAAAGTAATTAGACAATAGTTTAAGTTTTGCCGCGTGGTTAGTAAACATGATGGCAAATATAAACATATTATAAAAATGGACAAGGAAAAAAGCATGGCAAAAAAACATCTGCCATGGAAATGCCATGCAATTTAGAGTTCATTTGCCCATGGTTGTAACGTTAATTTGTTGTGGGATTTTAAGTTAATTTTCCATGGGTTTTCAAAAAATGATTTGCCATGGGAAAAAGGAACAAAATGCCATGGTCTATGGAGTTAAATTGCCGTGAGATTGATTTGCCATGGCTGCAAAAAGGTTAATTTGCCATGGACTTCAAATTAAAATTGTCATGGATTTTCTGGAAAAAAAATTGCTATGTTATGTATTTGCGATTATATTGACATGTATGTAAAAAGGTTTAAAACTTGCCATGGCAATATAGGTAAATTTGGCATGGGAAAAAAATGAGGTGTAAAATTTATAAGTGAAATTTCTCGTGTAGAAATATTGTAGAATTTTTCATGGCAACATAAAGTAAGATTTGCCAAATCATTTAAAGTAAAATTGCCATGGAAAAAACGTAGAAAATTGCCATGCCAAAAGTAGAGTAAACATTTGCCATGGAAAAATGAAGTAAATTTGCCATGCTACAAACGTAAAAATTGCCATGTATTTGAAAGTAAAATTTGCCGTGGGGAATATTGTAGAATTTGCCATGGCAAAATAAAGTAAAATTTTCCATCTCATTTAAAGTAAACTTGCCATGGCAAAAAAACACTGAAATTTGCCATGGCAAAAGTAGAGTAAACATTTGCCATAGAAAATTAAGTAAATTTGCCATGCTACAAACATAAAAATTGCCATGTATTTGAAAGTAAAATTTGCCGTGGAGAATATTGTAGAATTTGCCATGGCAAAATAAAGTAAAATTTTCCATCTCATTTGAAGTAAAATTGCCATGGCAAAAAAATGTTGAAATTTGCCATGGCAAAAGTAGAGTAAACATTTGCCATGGAAAATGAAGTAAATTTGCCATGCTATAAACATAGAAATTGCCATATGTTTGAAAGTAAAATTTGTCGTGGAGAACATTGTAGAATGTGGCATGGCAAAATGAAGTAAAAGTTGCCATCTTATTTAAAGTAAAATTGCCATGGCAAAAACGTAGAAATTTGCCATGGCAAAAGTAGAGTGAACATTTGACATGGAAAAATAAAGAGTAAATTTGCCATGCTACAAACGTAGAAATTGCCATGAATTTGAAAGTAAAATTTGCCGTGGAGAATACTGTAGAATTTGCCATGGCAAAATAAAGTAAAATTTTCCATCTCATTTAAAGTAAAATTGCCATCACATTTTGCATGATATGTTTGATGAACTAGAACTTGTTGGGGCATTTTAAAAAATGAACAAAAATTGCCATGGCATATGCATATTACAATTGTCGTTGTATTTGTATTATAATTTCCATGGCAACTATTCCCTAAAAACGAAAGATGGTGGCTATAAAAAGAAAAGAATACCATGCTCTATAAACTACATTTGCCATGCCTCATGAACTTAAGTTGCCATGTTCCATTAGAAAGTAACTTTTTTGCCATTGTTGCAGGAGAGAGATAATTTGCCATGATGCATAAACTACAAATGCCATGCTCCATGCATTTAAATTGCCATGGTCTCATAGAAAGTAACTTTTTCCATGTTGCAAAAGAGAAAAAGAATTTATCTCTACAAATTCATATCAAAAAAATTGCCACGGCAACTATTTACAGAAGTGAAAGAGCGCTAGAAGATTGTGAATTTGCCATGGCAAAATGATGTCTATTCATAGTGATTTGCCATTGTATAAGAAATTAAACAATGTCTAAAATTCATGAGAAATGAAAAAAATAGGTACGAATTATAGCAAGTTGCCATGGTGACTATTTACTAAACAAAGCTATAATGGCACCTGTTTTACTAATAATTCGCTGTGGTTTATCGAACAAAAAACATAACAAATTAATAGCAATTATTCCGTGAGAGCCATTTATTAAAACAGAAGCTACCACGAACAAGAAGTGAAAAAATGACACTAATAAAATGGAGGTAGAAGTAGACCATGATGAGATGGACCCTAGGTGTAATTGTTTGATCCCTAAAATAGTGGCAAATTTGCTATGAACCAACTACACCTAGAAATTACCGTGTGAGTCAGTCCATTCATTTTACAAAAACAAAAAATTGCCATGTGCTACAAATTTGTTTTTCATGAACTTGCTTTGCAACTATTACAAAAGATTTCTGGATTTGCCATGATAAATGTATGAACTAGTACTTGCCCATGAAAACTACAGATTGCACCTAAAATTGCTAAACCCAAACTATAGATTGAAAGTTACCATGGTAATTGTGGGGTTGAAATTGCCATGGCATCTGTACAGTCCTAAGAACATGGCAATATAGCATGGTACTTGAATTTGAAAGCATAAAAAAATGTTAGACATGGCATCATTTTCAGAGGAAAACAATGGCAAAATTGCCCAAATTTGCTGAAAGGTAAAAGGCATACAAAGGTGGAGCCAGCGCCATGGCAATTTTGGAGATGGAGGTGTTACTTGCAGGAAATGGAGCCAGTGCAATGGCCATTGCAGTGCGACGTCGTAGTTGTAGAGCTCGAGCTGATGTCCCAGTCGTCGTTTAAGGCACCGCATAGTACCCGAAGCATTCAAAACTTATCTAGGAATGATGCAGCCATGGCGAAACAACAAGCCACATGAAACAACAGTCTAACACATTCCCAAAAAACTAAAGATTAAACATCTCCCTGGCAGACTTCCACCGTCGCATGCCTAATAGCAACACACAACACCGCTCTAGATACAAGTGTCCAACTACACTAAAGGCGCGTTTGGTTGCCTAGGGTGAACAGTGCCTGCATTTGAGCCACATCTCAACCCAGCCTGGTTTAGCAAAAACAGGCAACAAACCAACATCTGCATGTTGTTTGGTTGCCTGCATTGCATCAGTGGCCACTTTAGGCCAGGCTGTTTGGTTGCTGTAGGATCGAAAGTATGTCTAGAGGGGGGGGGGGTGATTAGACTACTTGACCAAATAAAAATCTAGCCTTTTCCCAATTTTATGTCTTGGCAGATTTTAGCAACTTAACACAAGTCAAGCAATCAACCTACACATGCAATTCTAAGAGTATAGCAGCGGAATGTAAATCATTGCATATGAAGGTAAAGGGGAGGAGTTTGGAGGGAGCAAACGCAATGTAGACACGGAGATTTTTGGCGTGGTTCTGATAGGTGGTGCTATCGTACGTCCACGTTGATGGAGACTTCAACCCACGAAGGGTAACGGTTGCGCGAGTCCACGGAGGGCTCCACCCACGAAGGGTCCACGAAGAAGCAACCTTGTCTATCCCACCATGGCCATCGCCCACGAAGGACTTGCCTCACTTGGGTAGATCTTCACGAAGTAGGCGATCTCCTTGCCCTTACAAACTCCTTGGTTCAACTCCACAATCTTGACGGAGGCTCCCAAGTGCCACCTAACCAATCTAGGAGACACCACTCTCCAAAAGGTAATAAATGGTGTGTTGATGATGAACTCCTTGCTCTTGTGCTTCAAATGATAGTCTCCCCAACACTCAACTCTCTCTCACAGATTTGGATATGGTGGAAAGATGATTTGAGTGGAAAGCAACTTGGGGAAGGCTAGAGATCAAGATTCTTGTGGTTGGATTGGAATGTCTTGGTCTCAACACATGAGTAGGTGGTTCTCTCTCAGAAAATGAGTAGTGAAAGTGTAGGCACGTTCTGATGGCTCTCTCTCTAATGGAGAAGGGGGTGGAGGGGTATATATAGCCTCCACACAAAATCTAACCGTTACACACAATTTACCAAACTCGGTGGGACCTAATAGTGAAACTCGGTGAGATCGACCTGGTTCAAAATGTGAACGTTAGGCTTTTCGGTGGGACCGACAATACCAACTCGGTGAGACCGATGCGCTAGGGTTAGGGCAAAACCTCATCTCGGTGAGACCGATCACATGAACTCGGTGAGACCGATTTCAGTAATAAGCAAACAGAGACTTGGTCAGGCAAACTCGATGGGACCGATCGCTCATTTCGGTGAGACCGAAATGTTACGAAAAGGAAGCAGAGAGTTTGCATTACCAACTCGGTGGGACCGATCGCTCATCTCAGTTAGACCAAAATGTTACGAAGGGAAACAGAGAGTTTGCAATCCCATCTCGGTGAGACCGAGATCCCTATCGGTGAGACCGAACTGATTAGGGTTTCTGGCAATGGCTATGTCAAGTGAACTCGGTGGCGCCGGATAGATCAAATCGGTGGGGCCGAGTTTGACTTTAGGATTAGGACAAATTTGGAAATGAGAAAGTGATTGAGGGCTTTTGGAGCATATCACTAAGCATTTTGAGCAAGCAAGCCATTAAGCAACACCTCATCACCTTTTAATAGTATTGGCTTTTCCTATGGACTCAATATGATCTTGGATCACTAAAATGAAAATGTAGAGTCTTGAGCTTTTGCCAATATGTGTCCTTAGCATTTTGAGGGGTCCACATCTCTAGTCCATGCCATACCAATCATTGAACTTTCTGAAACATTAATCTTGAATGGATATTAGTTCAATAAGCTATATGTTGTTATGAATTACCAAAACCACCCGGGGATTAGTTGCACTTTCAATCTCCCCCTTTTTGGTAATTGATGACAACATATAGATCAAAGCTTCAACAAATGATAATATAAATGAAGTACATCGTCGCTTTGAGAAGTATGTGATAAGCAAGAGCTCCCCCTAAATTTGTGCATTTTGAATGCAAATGCATAATCGATTAGGATCATGGGTTACTTTTCCATGTCACATACATCTTGGCGGAGCGCTCAAAATGATAGAATATGAAATATGCACTCATTACCAAGACAAGATAAGAATGATCATATATGAGAGATAGAATATCATCATTCAAGCACAAACATTAAAGTATGATATGATCAAGCACATGATCATATAAGTATCTCACACACACATAAGTAGAGTATCAACCAAACGAGCAAGCAAATAAAGTAGCAAGAGAGGCAAAAGAAGCAAAACACTCTCTCTCGAAGCCTATGATCTATACACTTTCTCCCCCTTTGGCAACAAGTTACCAAAAAGCTTGAAAATGCATAGTGCTATGCGGCTCTCTAAGCACGATCGCCGGGAGCTCCGGAGTGCGAAGGTGGCGTGGAGAGAAGTCCTGCAACGAATGCATCCGAAGAGGTCTGTGGAGCTGGTGGAGTAGCAACTGGAGGGACAACAGAGGCTGTAGCTGCTGGTGCTGATGTAGTAGCCCTTGTGTCACTGGCTAGCACAACGACAGACCTTTGTGCCCTAGGCACTCTCTGAAAAGCTTCAGTGGTAGCTCTGCCTCTTCTCTCTTCAGCTTCATCCTGGAGTTGCTCAACTGCAGTCTGGATCTCTGTGACCTTCAAGTCTAGATCATAAAACTTTGTCTCGATGATCCTCTCAAGACTCTCTTGATTTTGAGTCAGGGTTGTTAATCCTTTCTCAATTCTGACAGTGGCCTCAAGCAGATAGCTCAGCTGATCCTGCTTGGTCTTGAGGTGAGAAGTTGAAGCATCTAGAACTTGTGAAGATTGTGCTGCCTTCTCTGCTTTAGCTTTCTCCCTCTTCTCCTGAGCCTCTACTGAAGTAGGATGTGTAGTATCCATGACAACTTCATTGTCTTCAAATTCAGGCCTCAGGGGAAGGTGCTCCTTGTCCAAAAGATATGTGCCTTTGCCCATCTTGGAGTTGATGAGCATCTGAATGTGTGGAGCATATCCACATGATCTCTTTTGATCAGCAGCAGTCCTCTTGATTGTCTCTACAATCAATGTCATCACTTTGAACTTCTCTGGTATGTCAAACATGTGCAGCAAATTGATGGAATGTCCTCTTATCATCCTATCATCTCCAGACTTGGGCAACAATGTGTGCCTGAGGATAGTGTTGATTCTGGGCAGTCCAGATAGCAGATAGTACACAGAGCCAAACTTGTGAGTACCCAGGGCAGCATCAGGAATCTCTGGGCCCTCTCGGTAATGATCGAGATTAAGATTTGTCACTCCGAGTATCGGAGAGGTATCTCTGGGCCCTCTCGGTAATGCACATCATATGAAGCCTTGCAAGCAATGTGACTAATGAGTTAGTTACGGGATGATGCACTACGGAACGAGTAAAGAGACTTGCCGGTAACGAGATTGAACTAGGTATGATGATACCGACGATCGAATCTCGGACAAGTAACATACCGATGACAAAGGGAATAACGTATGTTGTTATGCGGTTTGACCGATAAAGATCTTCGTAGAATATGTAGGAGTCAATATGAGCATCCAGGTTCCGCTATTGGTTATTGACCGGAGATGTGTCTCGGTCATGTCTACATAGTTCTCGAACCCGTAGGGTCCGCACGCTTAACGTTCGATGACGATTTGTATTATGAGTTGTGTGATTTGATGACCGAAGATAGTTCGGAGTCCCGGATGAGATCACGGACATAACGAGGAGTCTCGAAATGGTTGAGAGGTAAAGATCGATATATTGGAAGGCTATATTCGGGCATCGGAAATGTTCCGAGTGATTCGGGTATTTTTCGGAGTACCGGAGAGTTACAGGAATTCGCCGGGGGAAGTAGTGGGCCTTAATGGGCCATACGGGAAAGGAGAGAAGGGCCTCAAGGGGTGGCCACGCGCCCCCCCATGGGCTGGTCCGAATTGGACTGGGAGGGAGCAGCGCCCCCCTCCTTCCTTCTCCCCTCTTCCTCCTTCCCTCCTTCTCCTACTAGGAATAGGAAAGAGGAGGGGAATCCTACTTGAACTGGGGAGTCCTAGTAGGATTCCCCACACCTGGCGCGCCCCCTTTGGGCCGGCCACCTCTTCCCTCCCCTCCTTTATATACGTGGCCAGGGAGCACCCCATAGACACCAAGATTTGTCTTAGCCGTGTGCGGTGCCCCCCTCCACAGTTACACACCTCGGTCATATCGTCGTAGTGCTTAGGCGAAGCCCTGCGCCGGTAACTTCATCATCACCGTCACCACGCCGTCGTGCTGACTGAACTCTCCCTCGTCCTCAACTGGATCAAGAGCTCGAGGGACGTCATCGAGCTGAACGTGTGCTGAACGCGGAGGTGCCGTACGTTCGGTACTTGGATCGGTTGGATCGCAAAGACGTTCGACTACATCAACCGCGTTACTAAACGCTTCCGCTTTCGGTCTACGAGGGTACGTGGACACACTCTCCCCACTCGTTGCTATGCTTCTCCTAGATAGATCTTGCGTGATCCTAGGATTTTTTTTGAAATACTACGTTCCCCAACAGTGGTATCAGAGCCAGGTCTATGCGTAGATGTTATATGCACGAGTAGAACACAAAGAGTTGTGGGCGATAATTGTCATACTGCTTACCAGCATGTCATACTTTGATTTGGCGGGATTGTTGGATGAAGCGGCTCAGACCGGCATTACGCGTACGCTTATGCGAGACTGGTTCTACCGACGTGCTTCGCACACAGGTGGCTAGTGGGTGTCAGTTTTTCTAACTTTAGTTGAATCAAGTGTGACTACGCCCGGTCCTTGTTGAAGGTTAAAACAGCACACTTGACGAAAAATCATTGTGGTTTTGATGCGTAGGTAAGGACGGTTCTTGCTCAGCCCGTAGCAGCCACGTAAAACTTGCAACAACAAAGTAGAGGACGTCTAACTTGTTTTTGCAGGGCATGCTGTGATATGATATGGTCAAGACATGATGCTATATTTTATTGTATGAGATGATCATGTTTTATAACAGAGTTATCGGCAACTGGCAGGAGCCATATGGTTGTCGCTTTATTGTATGCAATGCAATCGCCATGTAATTGTTTTTACTTTATCACTAAGCGGTAGCGATAGTCGTAGAAGCAATAGTTGGCGAGACGACAACGATGCTACGATGGAGATCAAGGTGTCGCGCCGGTGACGATGGTGATCATGACGGTGCTTTGGAGATGGAGATCAAAGGCACAAGATGATGATGGCCATATCATATCACTTATATTGATTGCATGTGATGTTTATCCTTTATGCATCTTATTTTGCTTAGTTCGATGGTAGCATTATAAGATGATCTCTCACTAAATTTCAAGGTACAAGTGTTCTCCCTGAGTATGCACCATTGCGAAAGTTCGTCGTGCCGAGACACCACGTGATGATCGGGTGTGATAAGCTCTACGTTCACATACAATGGGTGCAAGCCAGTTTTGCACACGCAGAATACTCGGGTTAAACTTGACGAGCCTAGCATATGCAGATATGGCCTCGGAACACTGAGACCGAAAGGTCGAGCGTGAATCATATAGTAGATATGATCAACATAGAGATGTTCACCATTGAAAACTACTCCATCTCACGTGATGATCGGACATGGTTTAGTTGATATGGATCACGTGATCATTCAGATGACTAGAGGGATGTCTATCTAAGTGTGAGTTCTTAAGTAATATGATTAATTGAACTTTAATTTATCATGAAGTTAGTCCTGATAGTATTTGCAAATTATGTTGTAGATCAATAGCTTGCGTATAGCTCCCCTGTTTTATTTTTGATATGTTCCTAGAGAAAACTAAGTTGAAAGATGATAGTAGCAATGATGCGGACTGGTTCCGTGATCTGAGCATTATCCTCATTGCTGCACAGAAGAATTATGTCCTTGATGCACCGCTAGGTGACAGACCTATTGCAGGAGCAGATGCAAACGTTATGAACGTTTAGCAAGCTCGATATGATGACTACTTGATAGTTTAGTGCGCCATGATTTACGGCTTAGAACCGGGACTTCAAAAACGTTTTGAACGCCACGGAGCATATGAGATGTTCCAAGAGCTGAAATCGGTATTTCAGACTCATGCCCGTGTCGAGAGGTATGAGACCTCTGACAAGTACTTCGCCTACAAGATGGAGGAGAATAGCTCAACCAGTGAGCATGTGCTCAGAATGTCTGAGTACTACAGTTGCTTGAATCAAGTGGGAGTTAATCTTCCGGATAAGATAGTAATTGACAGAATTCTCTAGTCACTATCACCAAGTTACTGGAACTTCGTGATGAACTATAATATGCAAGGGATGACAAAAACGATTCCCGAGCTCTTCATGATGCTGAAATCAACGATGGTAGAAATCAAGAAAGAGCATCAAGTGTTGATGGTTAACAAGACCACTAGTTTCAAGAAAAAGGGCAAAGGGAAGAAGGGCAACTTCAAGAAGAATAGCAAGCAAGTTGCTACTCCCGGGAAGAAGTCCAAGTCTGGACCTAAGCCTGAAACTGAGTGCTTCTACTGCAAAGGGACTGCTCACTAGAAGCGGAACTGCCCCAAGTACTTGGCGGATAAGAAGGATGGCAAAGTGAACAAAGGTATATTTGATATACATGTTATTAATGTGTATTTTACTAGTGTTCATAGTAGCCCCTGGGTATTTGATACTGGTTCAGTTGCTAACATTAGTAACTCGAAACAGGAGTTGCAAAATGAACAGAGACTAGTTAATGACGAGGTGACGATGTGTGTTGGAAGTGATTCCAAGGTTGATAAGATCACCATCGCACACTCCCTCTACCTTCGGGATTAGTGTTGGACCTAAATAAATGTTATTTGGTATTTGCGTTGAGCATGAATATGATTGGATCATGTTTATTGCGATACGGTTATTCATTTAAGTTAGAAAATAATTGTTGTTCTGTTTAAATGAGTAAAACCTTCAATGGTCATACACTCAATATAAATGGTTTATTGAATCTCGATCATAGTGATACACATATTCATAATATTGATGCCAAAAGATGCAAAGTTGATAATGATAATGCAACATATTTTGTGGCACTGCCGTTTAGGTCATATTGGTGTAAAGCGCATGAAGAAACTCCATTCGGATGGACTTTTGGAATCACTTGATTATGAATCAATTGATGCTTGTGAACCATGCCTCATGGGCAAGATGACTAAGACTCCGTTCTCCGGAACAATGGAGCGAGCTAATGACTTATTGGAAATAATACATATCGATGTATGCGGTCCGATGAGTGTTGAGGCTCACGGTGGGTATCGTTATTTTCTGACCTTCACAGATGATTTGAGCAGATATAGGTATATCTACTTGATGAAACATAAGTCTGAAACATTTGAAAAGTTCAAAAGAAATTCAGAGTGAAGTGGAAAATCATCGTAACAAGAAAATAAAATTTCCACGATCTGATCGTGGAGGTGAATATTTGAGTTATGAGTTTGGTCTTCATTTGAAACAATGTAGAATAGTTTCACAATTCACGCCACCTGGAACACTACAACGTAATGGTGTGTCCGAACGTCGTAACCGTACTTTATTAGATATGGTGTGATCTATGATGTCTCTTACCGATTTACCACTATCGTTTTGGGGTTATGCATTAGAGACAGCTGCATTCACGTTAAATAGGGCACCATCTAAATCCGTTGAGACGACACCATATGAACTGTGGTTTGGCAAGAAACCTAAGCTATCGTTTCTTAAAGTTTGGGGTTGCAATGCTTATGTGAAAAAGTTTCAACCTGATAAGCTCGAACCCAAATCGGAGAAATGCGTCTTCATAGGATACCCAAAGGAAACTGTTGGGTACACCCTCTATCACAGATCCGAAGGCAAGATATTTGTTGCTAAAAATGGATTCTTTCTAGAGAAGGAGTTTCTCTCGAAAGAAGTGAGTGGGAGGAAAGTAAAACTTGATGAGGTAATTGTACCTTCTCCCGAATTGGAAAGTAGTTCATCATAGAAATCAGTTCCAGTGATGCCTACACCAATTAGTGAGGAAGTTAATGATGATGATCATGAAACTTCGGATCTAGTAACTGCCGAACCTCGTAGGTCAACCAGAGTACGTTCCGCACCAGTGTGGTACGGTAATCCTGTTCTGGAAGTCATGTTACTAGACCATGACGAACCTACGAACTATGAGGAAGCGATGATGAGCCCAGATTCCGCAAAATGGCTTGAGGCCATGAAATCTGAGATGGGATCCATGTATGAGAACAAAGTGTGGACTTTGATTAACTTGCCCGAAGATCGGCAAGCCATAGAGAATAAATGGATCTTCAAGAGGAAGACGGACGCTGGTGGTAGTGTTACTATCTACAAAGCTCGACTTGTCACAAAAGGTTTTCGACAAGTTCAAGGTGTTGACTACAATGAGATTTTCTCACTCGTAGCGATGCTTAAGTCGGTCCGAATCATGTTAGCAATTGCCACATTTTATGAAATCTGGCAAATGGATGTCAAAAACTACATTCCTTAATGGAATTTTTAAAGAAGAAGTTGTATATGATGCAACCAGAAGGTTTTGTCAATCCTAAAGGTGCTAACAAAATGTGCAAGCTCCAGCGATCCATCTATGGACTGGTGCAAGCATCTCGGAGTTGGAATATACGCTTTGATGAAGTGATCAAAGCATATGGTTTTATACAGACTTACCGTGAAGCCTGTATTTACAAGAAAGTGAGTGGGAGCTCTGTAGCATTTCTGATATTATATGTGGATGACATATTGCTGATTGGAAATGATATAGAATTTATGGATAGCATAAAAGGATACTTGAATAAGAATTTTTCAATAAAAAGACCTCAGTGAAGCTGCTTAAGTATTGAGCATCAAGATCTATAGGGATAGATCGAGACGCTTAATAGGACTTTCACAAAGCACATACCTTGACAAGATTTTGAAGAAGTTCAAAATGGATCAGTCAAAGAAAGGGTTCTTGCCTGTGTTGCAAGGTGTGAAGTTGAGTAAGACTCAAAGCATGACCACGGCAAAAGATAGAGAGAGAATGAAAGTCATTCCCTATGCCTCAGTCATAGGTTCTATAAAGTATGCCATGCTGTGTACCAAACCTATTGTGTACCTTGCCATAAGTCTGGCAGGGAGGTACCAATAGTGATCTAGGAGTAGATCACTGGATAGCGGTCAAAGTTATCCTTAGTTACCTAAGAGGACTAAGGAAATATTTCACGGTTATGGAGGTGATAAAGAGTTCATCGTAAAGAGTTACGTCGATGCAAACTTTAACACCGATCTGGATGACTCTGAGTCTCAATCTGGATACATATTGAAAGTGGGAGCAATTAGCTAGAGTAGCTCCATGCTGAGCATTGTAGACATAGAAATTTGCAAAATATATACGGATTTGAATATGGCAGACCCGTTGACTAAACCTCTCTCACAAGCAAAACATGATCACACCTTAGTAAACCCTTTGGGTGTTGGTCACATGGCGATGTGAACTATTGGTGTTAATCACATGGTGATGTGAACTAGATTATTGACTCTAGTAAACCCTTTGGGTGTTGGTCACATGGCGATATGAACTATTGGTGTTAATCACATGGCGATGTGAACTAGATTATTGACTCTAGTGCAAGTGGGAGACTGAAGGAAATATGCCCTAGAGGCAATAATAAAGTTGTTATTTATATTTCCTTATATCATGATAAATGTTTATTATTCATGCTAGAATTGTATTAACCAGAAACTTGATACATGTGTGAATACATAGACAAAACAAAGTGTCCCTAGTATGCCTCTACTTGACTAGCTCGTTAATCAAAGATGGTTAAGTTTCCTAACCATAGACATGTGTTGTCATTTGATGAATGGGATCACATCATTAGGAGAATGATGTGATGGACAAGACCCATCCGTTAGCTTAGCATAATGATCGTTAAGTTTTATTGCTATTGCTTTCTTCATGACTTATACACATTCCTCTGACTATGAGATTATGCAACTCCCGAATACCGGAGGAACACCTTGTGTGCTATCAAACATCACAACGTAACTGGGTGATCATAAAGATGCTCTACAGGTGTCTCCGAAGGTGTTTGTTGGGTTGGCATAGATCGAGATTAGGATTTGTCACTCCGAGTATCGGAGAGGTATCTCTGGGCCCTCTCGGTAATGCACATCATATGAAGCCTTGCAAGCAATGTGACTAATGAGTTAGTTACGGGATGATGCACTACGGAACGAGTAAAGAGACTTGCCGGTAACAAGATTGAACTAGGTATGATGATACCGACGATTGAATCTCGGACAAGTAACATACCGATGACAAAGGGAATAACGTATGTTGTTATGCGGTTTGACCGATAAAAATCTTCGTAGAATATGTAGGAGTCAATATGAGCATCCAGGTTCCGCTATTGGTTATTGACCAGAGATGTGTCTCGGTCATGTCTACATAGTTCTCGAACCCGTAGGGTCCGCACGCTTAATGTTCGATGACGATTTGTATTATGAGTTATGTGATTTGATGACCGAAGATAGTTCGGAGTCCCGGATGAGATCACAGACATGACGAGGAGTCTCGAAATGGTCGAGAGGTAAAGATCGATATATTGGAAGGCTATATTCGGGCACCGGAAATGTTCCGAGTGATTCGGGTATTTTTCGGAGTACCGGAGAGTTACGGGAATTCACCGGGGGAAGTAGTGGGCCTTAATGGGCCATACGGGAAAGGAGAGAAGGGCCTCAAGGGGTGGCCGCGCCCCCCCCCCCCCCATGGGCTGGTCCGAATTGGACTGGGAGGGAGCGGTGCCCCCCTCCTTCCTTCTCCCCTCTTCCTCCTTCCCTCCTTCTCCTACTAGGAATAGGAAAGAGGAGGGGAATCCTACTTGAACTGGGGAGTCCTAGCAGGATTCCCCACACCTGGCGCGCCCCCTTTGGGCCGGCCACCTCTTCCCTCCCCTCCTTTATATACGTGGCCAGGGAGCACCCCATAGACACCAAGATTTGTCTTAGCCGTGTGCGGTGCCCCCCTCCACAGTTACACACCTCGGTGATATCGTCGTAGTGCTTAGGCGAAGCCCTGCGCCGGTAACTTCATCATCACCGTCACCACGCCGTCGTGCTAACTGAACTCTCCCTCGTCCTCAACTGGATCAAGAGCTCGAGGGACGTCATCGAGCTAAACGTGTGCTGAACGCGGAGGTGCCGTACGTTCGGTACTTGGATCGGTTGGATCGCGAAGACGTTCGACTACATCAACCGCGTTACTAAACGCTTCCGCTTTTGGTCTACGAGGGTACGTGGACACACTCTCCCCACTCGTTGCTATGCTTCTCCTAGATAGATCTTGCGTGATCGTAGGATTTTTTTTGAAATACTACGTTCCCCAACAAACCCATCTCATATCACTGACTATGGGATTCTTGTCCAGGAGCACAGTCTCATAGAAATCTTGCTGTTCCTTTGTGTGGAACCTGTAGTCTACAACAGTCCTCCTTCTGGTGGCATATGGGTCTGTCTGCCTCCATAGCCTGAGACCTGCATCCTTTCTTAGCTTCATGTTCTCATCCACATGATGTGTATCATCATGATCTGGGATCTTGGGCTTCAATTTTCTAAGCACTTGGGCTTCTTTTTCTTCTTCCACTTCAGGCACTGGGCCTTGTTCTTCTCAACAGCTGGTATGTTCCTAGTTGATCTCTTGAGTGCTGCAGGCTTAGAAGCTTGAGCAGCAGCAACAGTCTTGGGGGCAGTCTTGGGCTTTGATGGAGCAGCTCCTGACTTGATGACATCCCCCATCAACTTCTAAGCTTTGGGAACTGGTGCAGCATCTTCTTCATCCTCATCTGAATCCATGACCATGGATGGTCTGCCAATTACTCTGGCCATGGTCTTCTTGACCCTTTTCTTCCTCTTCTTGCCTTCACCAACCTCCTTTGGTTCAAGAGAGACCCCAATGGTTTCCTGTGTTGAGGCTCTGGCTTTGGACATTGGGATCCTTCTGGCTGGTTCCTTCTTCTTCATACCTGGCTTGATTGAGGCTGCTGTGCCAAACTCTTTCTTGACAACCTTTTTCCTTGAAGTGACTTCCTCATCAGCCACAAAATCTTCATCTTCTGAATCTGAATTTCTTTTCCTCCTCTGCCTAGTAGCAGCCTTAGGCAGGTTGTTAGGAGTACTTCTGCTCCCATCATCATAGCTGTCAGAGGGGCTAGTGCCCTCACTTAAGTTAACCTGTTCCTCAGACCTGTTTTGGCTGTCACTGTTGTCTGACATGGCTGAAAGCTGACCCTGTGAATAGATATAGTTGAGACAGAGTGGATGAGCATCACAAAGTGCAGAGATTTTGCAAAACAAATGAGTCAAAAACTTAGTTTTAGTTTTCTACAGAAGTCATTTCGGAGCTACCGATTTGTTAAACTCGGTGACACCGAAGCAATATTAGAGTCGAAACTAGTGAAATCGGTCAGACCGAGACACAATTCGGTGACTCCGAGATTGCTAGGGTTTCACTAAGAATCGAACTCGGTCACACCGATTTGTAAGTTTCAGTCAGACCAAAAATCACAAGTGCAATGGCCTGGGTCAAATCGGTGAGACCGATTTCTACAACTCGGTCGGTCCGAGATGAATTCGGCGGAAACTTAACCCTAAATTTTCGAATCAAAACTAATCTAAAGGAGTTTTTGATTGGATAGAAGTATTTCAAACATGGTAAGATTCATGGCATTGACCTAAGTGCAGGAATCAGAGGTAAAGATTGCACAAATAGGTCGAGTTCATACCCTAACTCGGTGGTGAACTCGCTACGGCGACAACGGCAGTGAAGATTCCGTTGACGGCGGCGGAGACCAGCGGCAGGAGGTCGCTGGAGATGGAGGAGATGATCCAGAGACCTCGAGTCAGCAGATCTGGACAGGCGCGGGCGAAGGGCTTCAGAGAAATTTCCAAAATTCGACCCGTGGGTATATATATCCAGACCCTGTCGGTGTGACCGAGTTGAGGAACTCGGTGGCACCAAGATTGAAACCTAGATCAACTCAATGAACTCGGTATGACTGAAAGGAATTAATCGGTCAGACCGAAATACATAGAGAGGTTTTGGAAGTTTAAGTCTATGACGAATCGGTGGCTCTGAGTGCTCCTCACCCAGAGGGTTCGAATCTGACTTGATCAAACTTTGTGATGTAGTATGAATAGAGTTTGAGACAAGAAAATCATAGATAGCTAGAGGGAGTACTTAGGCATTCTTGTCCATCCATTTGGCAAAAGAAAAGACCAGACAATCAAAGCAACAAATGGATGTCCTTGAATGAAGAAAATTATGCATCCAGCATGCTCACACAATAAGATGGCAAATGAAATATGTGGCAAAGCATGCACAAACACTCTAGCATCTATCAAGCAATTGGCGATGACTAGGTCATCTATATATGAGTATATTGACTTAGGAGTCAAATGAGAACATTTGATCATAGGTCATACTCATCGTTTAAGCTCAAGTGGGGTTACCACTTTTACATAAAACGTTGTTGTGTTCACACCATTAGAGTTGCTTTAGCTCAATTCTTAGAGTAAATCTCCCCCTAGATGTGATATCCCCCCTAAGAGGGATGAACTAACCTTGGGTTTTGTCGATGATGACTTCATGTAGATGTTGAAGATGTGGATCCTCAATGTTGATGTAGATCATTTGGAGCAATCCTTTGGAGTGAGTTGCACTTTCAATACCTACACGGGTTAGTCCCACAAGGAACAAACAAGAATATCCATAGACATAGAGTGAAGTACACACAAGATGATGTCCATGAAAGCATTAGGTTACCTTGTCCCTTGACTTACCAACAAGAGGGTTTGTGACTCCTTGAACTAGTGCAAGATGTGGAAGTTGATTGCACTTGTCCTTGCCAATATGAATATGAGTGAATTATGTTGGCGGAGTCACCCTCATGAGCTCTCTAGTTCTTCTTCTTCGGGACCCACATCATCTTGATGGGAATCCTTGGGGTTGTAGATGTACTTGATGAAGTAGAACTTGACGTAGTCTTGGGAACCCATTTGACCAAGGCCTTTGGAGCTTCTTCAAATGCATCAATCTCCTCTTGAAGCTTGTCCTTGCCTTTTAGCTTGTGGTCTTGTGGTGGAAGATCATCTTGAGCTTGTGTCCCCTTGAAGGAAGTAGGATCATACTTCTCTTGTTGAGGAACAAACTTCGTCTTGGGGTATTGATCTTCTTCCCACTCAACTCCATTGGCATTGAACTTTCGTTCAAAACCAATACCTTGATTCTTCCGGTGCCTCCCTTGCTTGCGTACAATTTCCTCAAATTGCTTACTTCCAGCAAGGCTCTTGTAAACACCTTTCTCTATAATTCCCTTCAATAAGCTATTTTCTTGCTCAAGTGTAACTTGGCTAAGAGAATCATTAGTGGAATCAAGAGAACTACTAGAAGCAACAATATTGGATTTAGCATGATTATTATTACTACTAGAAGAAGAATCTTTCTTACTCTTGTTGCTAGATTTTACTTGTGGCATGTAAGTAGACAAGAGTAAACGCTTGACAATGTAAGAAGAACTTTTCTTCCGAAGATCATCATTGATAGCTTTTAAGAACCCATGTTCTTGCTCTAGGTTGAGCTTCTCGAAGCGTAGCTTCTCATGAGTTTTTAAAAGTTCTCGATGATCTTCTAAAGTAGTTTCATGAGCTAACTTAAGAGTGTTTTGTTCTTTAGTTAGACGCTCAATCTCCTTCTTATCATTTTCATTCGTTTCATCTCGATTAGCATGATTAATAGTAGTTTCATCATAGTTTTCATCACTAGCATTGTCAACAATAACTCATCATCACCTAGCAAATCATCTTCATCACTATTGAAATCAATATACTCGGGGTGTGATACCTTGGGGCCTTTAGCCATGAAGCATCTTCCAATTCCTTCATTTGGTGAGTCAAATATGTCATAGGAGTTGGTTGACACAAGTGCAAGACCGGCAACACCTTCATCTTGAGTATATTCGGAGTCGGAGTGATAACTTCTCTCGAAGTGATGGTCGGAGTCAGAATCGGATACCCATTCACCAACATGAGCTTGATGTCTTCGTTTTGTATAGCTCCTTGATGACTTGTCCTTCCTTTCCGAATCCTTGCTTCTGCAAGAGGTTCTTCGTTCATAACGGTCATCTCTACTCCTTCTCTCTCTTGGAGGTGATTCTTCTCTTCTACTTCTTCTTTTAGGTGAGTCTTCTTTTCTTTTGTATGGGGCCGTACACTCATTGGAGTAGTGTCCGGGTCTTCCACAATTGTAGCAATTTCGTTCATGACTAAAAGATCTTTTGTCATGGTAGGATCTTGATTTGGAACTTCTCTCTTTGCTTCTACTCTTGTAGAATTTGTTGAAGTTCTTCACCATTAAGCTCAATTCCTCATTGAAGACTTGTTTTTCACTTGATGTGGCAGGAGCATCACATGAGGCTTTATAAGCACCACTAGACTTGTTGTGAAGCTCTTCTTTGTCCTTGAGTGACATCTCATGAGCAACAATTCTTCCAATGACTTCCGTTGGCTTGAGATCTTTGTAATTGGGCATCATTTGGATCAATGTGCACACGGTATCATATTTTCCATCCAAGGCTCTTAGTATATTTTTGATGATGAATCTGTCAGCCATCTCTTCACTTCCTAAGCCGACAATCTCATTTGTGATGAGAGCAAGCCTAGAGTACATTTCAGCGACACCTTCACCATCCTTCATTTTGAACTTGTCAAGTTGACTTTGAAGCACATCCAACTTGGATTCCTTGACGGACTCAGTACCTTCGTGCATATCAATCAAAGTATCCCAAATTTCCTTTGCATTCTCAAGACGGCTGATTTTGTTGAATTCTTCGGGGCACAATCCATTGAAGAGGATATCGCAAGCTTGAGCGTTGTATTGCAGCATTTTCAACTCTTCCGCAGTTGCTTCGCGATTTGGTTCTCTCCCATCGAAGAATTCACCTTGCAAACCAATACACACAATAGCCCAAACAGCGGGGTTATGTCCAAGAATATGCATTTTCATCTTATGCTTCCAACTAGCAAAATTAGGACCATCAAAGTAAGGACCTCTACGGTGGTAATTTCCCTCGCTAGACGCCATACTCTCCTAGGTTGTGAAACCAAGGCTATGATCACCAAAGCTATGGAAATCAAGGCAAATGGAGACCAAAGCTCTGATACCACTTGTAGGATCTAAAGTATGTCTAGAGGGGGGGGGGGGTGATTAGACTACTTGACCAAATAAAAATCTAGCATTTTCCCAATTTTATGTCTTAGCAGATTTTAGCAACTTAACACAAGTCAAGCAATCAACCTACACATGCAATTCTAAGAGTATAGCAGCGGAATGTAAATCATTGCATATGAAGGTAAAGGGGAGGAGTTTGGAGGGAGCAAATGCAATGTAGACACGGAGATTTTTGGCGTGGTTCCAATAGGTGGTGCTATCATATGTCCATGTTGATGGAGACTTCAACCCACGAAGGGTAACGGTTGCGCGAGTCCACGGAGGGCTCCACCCACGAAGGGTCCACGAAGAAGCAACCTTGTCTATCCCACCATGGCCATCGCCCACGAAGGACTTGCCTCACTTGGGTAGATCTTCACAAAGTAGGCGATCTCCTTGCCCTTACAAACTCCTTGGTTCAACTCCACAATCTTGACGGAGGCTCCCAAGTGACACCTAACCAATCTAGGAGACACCACTCTCCAAAAGGTAATAAATGGTGTGTTGATGATGAACTCCTTGCTCTTGTGCTTCAAATGATAGTCTCCCCAACACTCAACTCTCTCTCACAGATTTGGATATGGTGGAAAGATGATTTGAGTGGAAAGCAACTTGGGGAAGGCTAGAGATCAAGATTCTTGTGGTTGGATTGGAATGTCTTGGTCTCAACACATGAGTAGGTGGTTCTTTCTCAGAAAATGAGTAGTGGAAGTGTAGGCACGTTCTGATGGCTCTCTCTCTAATGGAGAAGGGGGTGGAGGGGTATATATAGCCTCCACACAAAATCTAACCGTTACACACAATTTACCAAACTCGGTGGGACCGAATAGTGAAACTCAGTGAGACCGACCTGGTTCAAAATGTGAACGTTAGGCTTTTCGGTGGGACTGACAATACCAACTCGGTGAGACCGATGCACTAGGGTTAGGGCGAAACCTCATCTCGGTGAGACCGATCACATGAACTCGGTGAGACCGATTTCAGTAATAAGCAAACAGAGACTTGGTCAGGCAAACTCGGTGGGACCGATCGCTCATTTCGGTGAGACCGAAACGTTACGAAAAGGAAACAGAGAGTTTGCATTACCAACTCGGTGGGACCGATCGCTCATCTCGGTTAGACCGAAACGTTACGAAGGGAAACAGAGAGTTTGCAATCCCATCTCTGTGAGACCGAGATCCCTATCGGTGAGACCGAACTGATTAGGGTTTCTGGCAATGGCTATGTCAAGTGAACTCGGTGGGGCCGGATAGATCAAATCGGTGGGGCCGAGTTTGACTTTAGGATTAGGACATATGTGGAAATGAGAAAGTGATTGAGGGATTTTGGAGCATATCACTAAGCATTTTGAGCAAGGAAGCCATTAAGCAACACCTCATCCCCTTTTGATAGTATTGGCTTTTCCTATGGACTCAATGTGATCTTGGATCACTAAAATGAAAATGTAGAGTCTTGAGCTTTTGCCAATATGTGTCCTTAGCATTTTGAGGGGTCCACATCTCTAGTCCATGCCATACCAATCATTGAACTTTCTGAAACATTAATCTTGAATGGATATTAGTTCAATGAGCTATATGTTGTTATGAATTACCAAAACCACCCGGGGATTAGTTGCACTTTCAGTTGCCCGCATTTGTACTTAAGGGGTGAGCAGATGCAAACCACAGCTTTTTGGCTGCATACACGTTTGTGTTCTTCTCACCCCATTCAAATGTGGTGGCCTTACCACCACATTAGGCACAACAGCAGGGAGAGCACTACAAACAACACAGAAACTAGCAGCTAAACAAGCAAATAAACGGCAGATAAGAGAAGATAAACAACACAGCTGCTAAACAGACTTAAGTTTAACGCCAGCAGGGGCATCACATGCCCCCTGCTTCACCACAGGGTGCTTAACCCTGGACAAAATATTAACAGTTCATGCCAAGTTCACGATCACCGATGCAGCAAACTAACTACAAGTTCATGGAAACTACTTCAGAAGGCAACTTCACGGTCATCGATGTAGCTGTGCCTGCTGCAACGAACCCTACACCCGATGGAGCTGTCGTGGTTGTAGATTTGGACCTTGAGGCCTAGGTCGGAGATGCACAGCACGACGAGGTTGCCAGGGACGATCATGTGGCGACGACAGAAGTAGTGCCAGCCCCGGCAAAGCACCATCTGGCCCTCGAAGGTATGAACCTGCACCCATAATTCACACCACTTGTTTGCAGACAGCCTGACGACGCACTTGGTCTTGAGCATGAGCAACTGCCTCATCACCTCCTGGAACTTGGGAGGGATGATGAGCATGGCCAGATCCTCCTCATCAATGATTTGCACGTAGAAGCGAAGCGGCTCTCGGGACCCCTCCTCATGGCCGGTCCTAGGAGCTCGTACCCTTGAACATCGCTGGCTCATGAAGGCGACCCTGCCAGGCAGGTACACCCTCCTGAGACAGGTTCGTGGGGATGAAGTCCACGGCGGCCTCCGCACCGGCGATGACATGGACTCCTCCACCGGCCATGTCCCATTCCATCTTCATCACCTTGTCAGGTAAGATGACATGGATTAGTAACAGAGCATTGGCAGCATGCTACATTGCCTAAAGTAGCAAACACATTGGTCCTACCTACCATGAGAATCATGCACGTAAACCTAGCATGCACATTTGTACTAGAACCCTAACCAGGAACATCAATATAGATAGCATGCCCATGAACCCTAAGAATGAACATGAATAGCACACCAATCTAGATAACATGCACATGAACAAGTAGGAGGAACATCAAAGACAACAACAATATGGCTAGCATCATGAACTAATTGTTGCACATGAGCACTAATGGTGAACATCAAACACAATCTACCATGGCCATGAACAGATTGTACATCATGAGCACACACCAATCTTGCATGCCTATGAACACTAGTAGGCATGAACATCAATCAAAAAATCTATCTACCATGCGCAAGAACACCTTCTACATCATGAGCACTAAGCACACACCATTCTTGCATGCCTATGAGCACTAGTAGGCATGAACAACAATCAAAAAACCTATCTACCATGCCCAAGAACACCTTCTACATCATGAGCACTAAGCACACACCATTCTTGCATGCCTATGAACACTAGTAGGCATGAACGGCAATCAAAAAACCTATCTACCATGCCCAAGAACACCTTCTACATCATCAGCACTAAGCACAATACAATCTAACATGCTTATGAACACTATATCTACCATGCCCAAGAACACCTTCTACATCATGAGCACTAAGCAAAATACAATCTAGCATGCCTATGAACACTATACTAGGCATGCACATGAAGGACAAAACAAGCAAGAACACTACCCTGCCTATGAACAGTACCGCACAAGAAGGAATCAATTCGATTCCAATCGAATCGAATCGTATCAAATCGATTCACATCTCACCGGAGCATGCTAATGACGAAAACCCTAACCTAGAAATCTACAAGCGGAGGGATTGTTCTTACCGGAGCGGGTGGAGTTGGAGCGTATGCTGGCCGAGGAGAAAACCCCGACGGGAAGAAGATGGCGGGCGAGGAGGAGGAGGAGGAGCCACCAACGTCGATGGTCGTCGGCATTGGCCCGGTGCTGCTGCCCACGCGCGTGGTCGAGGAGGAGGAGGTCGCCGTCGTCCATGGGCCTGCGGCGATGCCCGGAGCAAACACTTGGATGGGAGTAACCCCTCCCCAAGCACAGGGGTTCCGTGCAGCATCGCGCTACCGACCCCCACCGGCGGCGCCGCCGAACCCAGGACCTCGAGGTCCGGTAACGGCGGTGGAGACGAAGGCGGAGCGGCCGGCACCGGATTGACCGGATGAGGCGGTTGATACGTCTCCAATGTATCTATAATTTTTGCTTGTTCCATGCTGTTATATTATCATTCTTAGATGTTTTACAATCATTTTATAGCAACTCTATATAATTTTTTGAGACTAACCTATTGACATAGTGCCCAGTGCCAGTTGCTATTTTTTGCTTGTTTTTTACTTCGCAGAATATCAGTACCAAGCGGAGTCCAAACACAGCGAAACTTTTTGGAGATTTTGTTTGGACCAGAAGACACAAGATGGCCAAAGAAGTACCAGAGGGGAGGCCCGAGGGGAGCACAACCCCCCCAGGGCGCGTCCAGGAGCCTAGGCGCGCCCTGGTGGGTTGTTCCCACCTCGGTGGCCTCCCGCACCACCTCTTCGCCCTATAAATACCCTAGTATTCCAGAAACCCTAGGGGAGTCAACGAAACACAATTCCAGCCGCCGCAAGTTCCAGAACCACGAGATCCAATCTAGACACCATCACGGAGGGGTTCATCATCCTCATTGGTGCCTCTCCGATGATGCGTGAGTAGTTCATCATAGACCTACGGGTCCGTAGTCAGTAGCTAGATGGCTTCCTCTCTCTCTTTTGATTCTCAATACAATGGTCTCTTGGAGATCTATTTGATGTAACTCTTTTTTGCGGTGTGTTTGTTGGGATCCGATGAACTTTGAGTTTATGATCAGATCTATATCCATGAATATTATTTGAGTCTTCTTTTGATCTCTTATATGAATGATTATTTATAGCCTCATATTTCTTCTTCAAATCTTTGGTTTAGTTAGGCTAACTAGATCGATTTTTCTTGCCATGGGAAGATGTGCTTTGTGATGGGTTCGATCGTGCGGTGTTCTTTCCTAGTGACAGAAGGGGCAGCAAGACACGCATGTATCATTGCTATTAAGGATAACAAGATGGGGGCTATTCCTACATGAATAGATCTCATCTACATCATGTCATTGTTCTTATTGCATTACTCCATTTATCCATGAACTTAATACACTAGATGCATGCTGGATAGCGGTTGATGTGTGGAGTAATAGTAGTGGATGCAGGCAGGAGTCGGTCTACTAATCTTGGACGTGATGCCTATATATTGATCATTGCCTTGGATATCATCATAATTATTCGATCTTCTATCAATTGCCCAACAGTAATTTGTTTACCCACCATGTGCTATTTCTTGAGAGAAGCCACTAGTGAAATCTACGGCCCCCGGGTCTATTCTTTATCATATTTGCTTTGAGATCTATTTTTATTCGCTTTTGTTTCAGATCTATTATTCCAAAAACCCAAAAATACCTTGCTGCACTTTTTTATTACTTATTTTATTTCACGTTTTATCGAGATCTATTTATCCAATCTACACAATTTTTATCTCGTCAACTTGACAATTTCTGGCGTCGTTACCCGTAGAGGGATTGACAACCCCTCATAAGCGTCGGGTTGCAAGTATTTGTTCTTTGTGTGCAGGTACCATTTACATAGTGTTGCTTGGTTCTTCTACTGGATTGATACCTTGGTTTCATAACTGAGGGAAATGCCTACCTTAGCTGTGCTGCATCATCCCTTCCTCTTTGGGGAAATACCGACGTAGTTCAAGCGACATCAAAAGGAATTTCTGGCGTCGTTGCCGGGGAGACATCATCAACATCTATCAGGTTCCTAATCACAAATCTCATCTACTTGCAATTTACATTATTTGCCATTTGCCTCTCATTTTCATCTCCCCCACTTCACAAAAATTTGTCATTTTATTCGCCCTCTTTTTCATTCACCGTTTTCTCGTCATATCTATCTTCTTGTTTGCAATCTTGTTCGCGTAGTCATGATGCCTCAAAGAAAGTACTATCATGTTACTTACCCAAATATTTTGCTTGAAATTGAGAAAAGTACTAAGGAATATATGACTACACAATTTGAGCACAATAAATATTTTACCGAAGAACTTAAGGAACACTCCGTTGTGTTAGATGCTATAACAAAACAACTGGATGATATTAGTAGAGAAGTTTGTAATCTTGAATCCAAGTATGCTTATGCTGAAAATTTGCTAGGCAAAATATCCGATGCACAAGCTACCCTAGTAAATCAAATGGCCGCTAAGCCAATTTCTTTAGAAGATAAAAATGATGAAGATCTTAAAGTGATTGGTGTTTCTTCTGTTGATTCTTTGTTTAGTGAGATTAAAATTGATGATTAAGGGACTGAAAAAGGGTCAACTCTAGCTAGAAGGCGTCCCGATAATTTGGGGGGTGAAAATCTTGATGAAAAAATTGATAAAAGTGGGTTTCGAGAGGTCAAAACTTTAACTAGTGATGTGCCCACTCTTTTGGATTACAAAGACTTTAATTATGATAATTGCTCTTTAATTGATTGTATTTCTTTGTCGCAATCCATGATAAATTCACCCCATGCTTATGAACAAAATAAAGCTTTTACTAAACATATCGTAGATGCCATGATGAAAGCTTTAGAAGAAAAAATGGAGTTAGAGATTTCAATTCCTAGGAAATTACATGATGAATGGGAACCTACCATTAAAGTCAAGATAAAAAATTATGAGTGTTTTGCTTTATGTGATTTGCGTGCTAGTGCTTCCACAATTCTGAAATCTTTATGTGATGTGCTTGGTCTTACCAATATTGAAGAATGTTCTCTTAATTTGCACTTGGCGGATTCTACTATTAAAAAGCCTTTGGGAAGAATTAATGATGTTCTTATTCTTGCAAATAGGAATTCTGTGCCCATTGATTTTATTGTTCTTGATATTGATTGCAATCCGTCTTGTCGAATTATAATTGGTAGACTGTTTTTACGCACCATAGGTGCCGTGATTGATATGAAAGAAGGCAATATTAAATTTCAATTTCCACTAAGAAAGGGTATGGAACACTTCCTAGAACAAGAATTGTTGGGGAACGTAGCATGCAATTTCAAAAAAATTCTACGCTCATGCAAGATCTATCTAGGAGATGCATAGCAACGAGAGGGGAGAGTGTGTCCACGTACCCTCGTAGACCGAAAGCGGAAGTGTTTGACAACGCGGTTGATGTAGTCGTACACCTTCACGATCCGTCCCGATCAAGTACCGAACGTACGGCACCTCCGCGTTCAACACATGTTCAGCTCGATGACGTCCTCGCCTTCTTGATCCAGCAAGACGGGCGAAGTAGTAGATGAGTTCCGACAGTACGACGGCGTGGTGATGGTGTTGGTGAAGAACAATCTCCGCAGGGCTTCGCCAAGCACTACGAAAACTATGACGGAGGATAAACTAGAGGGGACGGGGTTGCCGGCACACGGCTTGGTGAATCTTGATCTATCTCTAGTGCTAGCCCTGCGTCTCTATATATATGTTGAGCCCTGGGGTCGAAACTTGGAGCAAAAGCCTCCTCAAAGTCGGTTTTGCCTGAAAGGCAAGAGTCCCACTCAGACTCCAGGATCAAACGCCACAATCCTTGGCGTCTGTCCCAGACGCCATGGGCCTCGGCGTCTGGCCCAGGGCCAGACGCCAAGGTCTCCGGCGTTTGGCCCCCTGGCCTCCGCAAAACTCCTTTTGCGCCGACTTATCGCCCCGTGGGCCTGACCCCTTGGCCTAACCATATCATCCAATATATGAATCTTTACCTCCGGAGCTCCTCGTCATGTCCGTGATCTCATCCGGGACTCCGAACAACATTCGGTCACCAACATACATAACTCATATAGTACTATATCGTCAACGAACGTTAAGCGTGCGGACCCTATGGGTTCGAGAACTATGTAGACATGACTGAGACACCTCTCTAGTCAATAACCAATAGCGGAACCTGGATGCCCATATTGGCTCCTACATATTCTACGAAGATCTTTATCGGTCGAACCGTTATGACAACATATGTTATTCCCTTTGTCATCGGTATGTTACTTGCCCGAGATTTGATCGTCGGTATCTTCATACCTAGTTCAATCTCGTTACTGGCAAGTCTCTTTACTCGTTCTGTAATACATCATCCCGCAACTAACTCATTAGTCACTTTGCTTGCAAGGCTTTATATGATGTGCATTACCGAGAGGGCCCAGAGATACCTCTCCGATACTCGGAGTGACAAATCCTAATCTCGATCTATGCCAACCCAACAAACACCTTCGGAGACACCTGTAGAGCATCTTTATAATCACCCAGTTACGTTGTGACGTTTGATAGCACACAAGGTGTTCCTCCGGTATTCAGAAGTTGCATAATCTCATAGTCAGAGGAATATGTATAAGTCATGAAGAAAGCTTTAGCAATAAAACTTAACGATCATTATGCTAAGCTAACGGATGGGTCTTGTCCATCACATCATTCTCCTAATGATGTGATCCCGTTCATAAAATGACAACACATGTCTATGGTTAGGAAACTTAACCATCTTTGATTAACGAGCTAGTCAAGTAGAGGCATACTAGGGACACTTTGTTTTGTCTATGTATTCACACATGTATCAAGTTTCCGGTTAATACAATTCTAGCATGAATAATAAACATTTATCATGATATAAGGAAATATAAAATAACAACTTTATTATTGCCTCTAGGGCATATTTCCTTCAGTCTCCCACTTGCACTAGAGTCAATAATTTAGTTCACATCGACATGTGATTTAACACCAATAGTTCACATCCTTATGTGATTAACACCCATAGTTCACATCACCATGTGACCAACACCCAAAAGGGTTTACTAGAGTCAATAATCTAGTTCACATCGCTATGTGATTAACACCCAAAGAGTACCAAGGTGTGATCATGTTTTGCTTGTGAGAGAAGTTTAGTCAACGAATCTGCCACATTCAGATCCGTATGTATTTTGCAAATTTCTATGTCTACAATGCTCTGCACGGAGCTACTCTAGCTAATTGCTCCCACTTTCAATATGTATCCAGATTGAGACTCAAAGTCATCCGGATCAGTGTCAAAGCTTGCATCGATGTAACCCTTTACGACGAACTCTTTGTCACCTCCATAACCAAGAAACATTTTCTTAGTCCTCTTAGGTAACTAAGGATAATTTTGACCGCTGTCCAGTGATCTACTCCTGGATCACTATTGTACCCCCTTGCCAAACTCATGGCAAGGTACACAATACGTCTGGCATACAGCATGGCATACTTTATAGAACCTATGGCTGAGGCATAGGGAATGACTTTTCATTCTCACTCTATCTTCTGCCCTGGTTGGGCTTTGAGTCTTACTCAACTTCACACCTTACTACTCAGGCAAGAACTCCTTCTTTGACTGATCCATTTTGAACTCCTTCAAAATCTTATCAAGGTATGTACTCATCGAAAGTTTTATCAAGCGTCTTGATCTATCTCTATAGATCTTGATGCCCAATATGTAAGCAGCTTCACTGAGGTCTTTCCTTGAAAAACACCATTCAAACACTCCTTTATGCTTTCCAGAAAATTCTACATCATTTCCGATCAACAATATGTCATTCACATATACTTATCAGAAAGACTGTAGTGCTCCCACTCACTTTCTAGTAAATACAGGCTTCACCACAAGTCTGTATAAAACTATATGCTTTGATCAACTCATCAAAGCGTATATTCCAACTCCGAGATGCTTGCACTAGTCCATAGATGGATCGCTGGAGCTTGCTCACTTTGTTAGCACCTTTAGGATTGACAAAACCTTCTGGTTGCATCATATACAACTCTTCTTTAATAAATCCATCAAGGATTGCAGTTTTGACATCCATTTGCCAGATTTCATAAAATGCGGCAATTGCTAACATGATTCGGACAGACTTAAGCACCGATACGAGTGAAAAAATCTCATCGTAGTCAACACCTTGAACTTGTCGAAAACCTTTTGCGACAATTCAAGCTTTGTAGACAGTAACATTACCATCAGCGTCAGTCTTCTTCTTAAAGATCCATTTATTTTCTATGGCTTGCCGATCATCGGGCAAATCCACCAAAGTCCACACTTTGTTCTCATACATGGATCCTATCTCAGATTTCATGGCCTCAAGCCATTTCGCGGAATCTGGGCTCATCATCGCTTCCTCATAGTTCATAGGTTCGTCATGGTCTAGTAACATGACTTCCAAAACAGGATTACCGTACCACTCTGGTGCGGAACGTACTCTGGTTGACCTACGAGGTTCTGTAGTAACTTGATCTGAAGTTTCATGATCAGCATCATTAGCTTCCTCTCTAGTTGGTGTAGGCATCACTGGAACTGATTTCTGTGATGAACTATTTTCCAATTCAAGAGAAGGTACAATTACCTCATCAAGTTCTATTTTCCTCCCACTCACTTCTTTCGAGAGAAACTCCTTCTCTAGAAAGGATCCATTCTTAGCAACAAATATCTTGCCTTCGGATCTGTGATAGAAGGTGTACCCAACAGTTTCTTTTGGGTATCCTATGAAGACGCACTTCTCCGATTTGGGTTCGAGCTTATCAGGCTGAAGCTTTTTCACATAAGCATCGCAACCCCAAACTTTAAGAAATGACAGCTTAGGTTTCTTGCCAAACCATAGTTCATACGGTGTCATCTCAACGGATTTAGATGGTGCCCTATTTAACATGAATGCAGCTGTCTCTAATGCATAACCCCAAAACGATAGTGGTAAATCGGTAAGAGACATCATAGATCGCACCATATCTAATAAAGTATGGTTATGATGTTCGGACACACCATTATGCTGTGGTGTTCTAGGTGGCATGAGTTGCGAAACTATTCCACATTGTTTTAATGAAGGCCAAACTCGTAACTCAAATATTCGCCTCCGCGATCAGATCGTAGAAACTTTATTTTCTTGTTACGATGATTTTCCACTTCACTCTAAAATTCTTTGAACTTTTCAAATGTTTCAGACTTATGTTTCATTAAGTAGATATACCCGTATCTGCTCAAATCATCTGTGAAGGTCAGAAAATAACGATACCCGCCGCGAGCCTCAACACTTATCGGACCGCATACATCGGTATGTATTATTTCCAATAAGTCTGTAGCTCGCTCCATTGTTCCGGAGAACGGAGTCTTAGTCATATTGCCCAAGAGGCATGGTTCGCAAGCATCAAATGATTCAGAATCAAGTGATTCCAAAAGTCCATCAGCATGGAGTTTCTTCATGCGCTTTACACCAATATGACCTAAACGGCAGTGTCACAAATATGTTGCACTATCATTATTAACTTTGCATCTTTTGGCATTAATATTATGTGTATCACCACGATCGAGATTCAATAAACCATTGAGTGTATGACCATAGAAGGTTTTATTCATGTAAATAGAACAACAATTATTCTTCAACTTAAATGAATAACCGTATTGCAATAAACATGATCCAATCATATTCATGCTTTACGCAAACACCAAATAACATTTATTTAGGTTTAACACTAATCCCGAAGGTAAAGGGAGTGTGCGATGGTGATCTTATCAACCTTGGAATCACTTCCAACACCCATCGTCACTTCGTTTTTAACTAGTCTTTGTTCATTCTGTAACTCCTGTTTCAAGTTACTAATCTTAGCAACTGAACCAGTATCAAATACTCAGGGGCTACTTTGAATACTAGTAAAGTACACATCATATATATCAAATATATCTTTGTTCACTTTGCCATCCTTCTTATCCGCCAAGTATTTGGGGCAGTTCCGCTTCCAGTGACCAGTCCCTTTGCAGTCGAAGCACTCAGTTTCAGGTTTTTGGTCTAGACTTGGGCTTCTTCCCGGGAGCAGCAACTTGTTTGCCATTCTTCTTGAAGTTCCCTTTCTTTCCTTTGCCCTTTTTCTTGAAACTAGTGGTCTTGTTAACCATCAACACTTTGATGTTCTTTCTTGATTTCTACCATCGCCGATTTCAGCATCGCAAAAAGCTCAGGAATCGTTTTCGTCATCCCTTGCATATTATAGTTCATCACGAAGTTCTAGTAGCTTGGTGATAGTGACTAGAGAATTCTGTCAATCACTATCTTATCTGGAAGATTAACTCCCACTTGATTCAAGCGATTGTAGTACCCAGACATTCTGAGCACATGCTCACTAGCTGAGCTATTCTCCTCCATCTTGTAGGCAAAGTACTTGTCAGAGGTCTCATACCTCTCGACATGGGCATGAGTCTGAAATACCAATTTCAACTCTTGGAACATCTTATATGTTCCGTGGTGTTCAAAATGTTTTTGAAGTCCCGGTTCTAAGCCGTAAAGGATGGTGCACTAAACTATCAAGTAGTCATCATA
This sequence comes from Thinopyrum elongatum, assembly GCA_011799875.1. Lineage (NCBI taxonomy): Eukaryota > Viridiplantae > Streptophyta > Magnoliopsida > Poales > Poaceae > Thinopyrum > Thinopyrum elongatum. Next base: position 402,401,442 of record CM022297.1, on the reverse strand, counting down.
CCGAGCTTGTCAAACGTTCATAACGTCTGCATCTGCTCCTGCAATAGATCTGTCACCTAGTGGTGCATCAAGGACATAATTCTTCTGTGCAGCAATGAGGATAATCCTCAGATCACGGACCCAGTTCGAATCATTGCTACTATCATCTTTCAACTTATTTTTCTCTAGGAACATATCAAAAATAAACGGGGAGCTACATCGCAAGCTATTGATCTACAACATAGATATGAAAATACTATCAGGACTAAGTTCATGATAAATTAAGTTCAATTAATCATATTACTTAAGAACTCCCACTTAGATAGACATCCCTTAAGTCATCTAAATGATCACGTGATCCAAATCAACTAAACCATGTCCGATCATCACGTGAGATGGAGTAGTTTTCAATGGTGAACATCTCTATGTTGATCATATCTACTATATGATTCATGTTCGACCTTTCGGTCTCCAGTGTTCCGAGGCCATGTCTGTACATGCTAGGCTCATCAAGTTTAACCCGAGTGTTCCGCATGTGCAAAACTGTCTTGCACCCATTGTATGTGAACGTAGAGCCTATCACACCCGATCATCGCGTGGTGTCTCAGCACGAAGAACTTTCGCAATGGTGCATACTCGGGGAGAACACTTATACCTTGAAATTTTGTAAGGTATCATCTTATAATGCTACCGCCGTACTAAGCAAAATAAGATGTATAAAAGATAAACATCACATGCAATCAAAATATGTGACATGATATGGCCATCATCATCTTGTGCCTTTGATCTCCATCTCCAAAGCACCATCATGATCTCCATCGTCACCGGCTTGACACCTTGATCTCCATCGTAGCGTTGTTGTCGTCTTGCTAACTATTGCTTCTACGACTATCGCTACCGCATAGTGATAAAGTAAAGCAATTACATGGCGATTGCATTTCATACAATAAAGCGACAACCATAAGGCTCCTGCCAGTTGCCGATAACATTTACAAAACATGATCATCTCATACAATAACGTATATCACATCATGTCTTGACCATATCACATCATAGCATGCCCTGCAAAAACAAGTTAGACATCCTCTACTTTGTTGTTGCAAGTTTTATGTGGCTGCTATGGGCTTCTAGTAAGAACCGTTCTTACCTACGCATCAAAACCACAATGATTTTTCGTCAAGTGTGTTGTTTTAACCTTCAACAAGGACCGGCCGTAGTCAAACTCGATTCAACTAAAGTTGGAGAAACAAACACCCGCCAGCCACCTGTGTGCAAAGCACGTCAGTAGAACCAGTCTCATGAACGTGGTCATGTAATGTCGGTCCGGGCCACTTCATCCAACAATACCGCCGAATCAAAGTAAGACGTTGGTGGTAACTAGTATGACTATTATCACCCACGACTCTTTGTGTTCTACTCGTGCATATCATCTACGCATAGACCTGGCTCTGATACCACTATTGGGGAACGTAGCATGAAATTTCAAAAAAATTCTACGCTCATGCAAGATCTATCTAGGAGATGCATAGCAACGAGAGGGGAGTGTGTGTCCACGTACCCTCGTAGACCGAAAGCGAAAGCGTTTGACAATGCGGTTGATGTAGTCGCACACCTTCACGATCCGTCCTGATCAAGTACCGAACGTACGGCACCTCCGCGTTCAGCACACATTCAGTTCGATGACGTCCTCGCCTTCTTGATCCAGCAAGACGGGCGAAGTAGTAGATGAGTTCCGACAGCATGACGACGTGGTGACGGTGTTGGTGAAGAACAATCTCCGCAGGGCTTCGCCAAGCACTACGAAAACTATGACGGAGGATAAACTAGAGGGGACGGGGTTGCCGGCACACGGCTTGGTGAATCTTGATCTATCTTTGGTGCTAGCCCTGGGTTGAAACTTGGAGCAAAAACCTCCTCAATATCGGTTTTGCCCGAAAGGAAAGAGTCCCACTCGGACTCCAGGACCAAACGCCACAATCCTTGGCGTCTGGCCCAGACGCCATGGGCCTCGGCATCTGGCCCAGACACCATGGGCCTCGGCGTCTGGCCCAGGGCCAGACGCCAAGGTCTCCGGCGTTTGGCCCCCTGGCCTCCGCAAAACTCCTTTCGCACCGACTTATCGCTTCGTGGGCCTGACCCCTTGGCCTAACCATATCATCCAATATATGAATCTTTACCTCCGGACCATTCCGGAGCTCCTCGTCATGTCCGTGATCTCATCCGGGACTCCGAACAACATTCAGTCACCAACATACATAACTCATATAGTACTATATCGTCAATGAACGTTAAGCGTGCGGACTCTACGGGTTCGAGAACTATGTAGGCATGACTGAGACACCTCTCTAGTCAATAACCAATAGCGGAACCTGGAAGCCCATATTGGCTCCTACATATTCTATGAAGATCTTTATCGGTCGAACCGTTATGACAACATACGTTATTCCCTTTGTCATCGGTATGTTACTTGCCCGAGATTCGATCGTCGGTATCTTCATACCTAGTTCAATCTCGTTACCGGCAAGTCTCTTTACTCGTTCCGTAATACATCATCCCGCAACTAACTCATTAGTCACTTTGCTTGCAAGGCTTTATATGATGTGCATTACCGAGAGGGCCCAGAGATACCTCTCCGATACTCGGAGTGACAAATCCTAATCTCGATCTATGCCAACCCAACAAACACCTTCGGAGACACCTGTAGAGCATCTTTATAATCACCAAGTTACGTTGTGACATTTGATAGCACACAAGGTGTTCCTTCGGTATTCAGGAGTTGCATAATCTCATAGTCAGAGGAATATGTATAAGTCATGAAGAAAGCTTTAGCAATAAAACTTAACGATCATTATGCTAAGCTAACAGATGGGTCTTGTCCATCACATCATTCTCCTAATGATGTGATCCCGTTCATCAAATGACAACACCTGTCTATGGTTAGGAAACTTAACCATCTTTGATTAACGAGCTAGTCAAGTAGAGGCATACTAGGGACACTTTTTTTTGTCTATGTATTCACACATGTATCAAGTTTTCGGTTAATACAATTCTAGCATGAATAATAAACATTTATCATGATATAAGGAAATATAAAATAACAACTTTATTATTGCCTCTAGGGCATATTTCCTTCAAGAATTAGTCCACCATATGAATCGATCATGAGGGCATCTTATGGATCAAAAACTAAAGATGATAACACTTGAATCTATAAATTATGCCTAGCTAGGGGCGTAAAACGATAGAGCTTGTTGGGAGGCAACCCCATCAATAAAATTTATTTTTGCCTTTTTCTTTCTGTTCTTGAGTGTTTGCAAATTTATGCTACTGTTATGATTGTGTATTTACGTTTTAATTAGTGTTTGGGCCAAGCAAAGCCTTTGGGATCATGTTGGGTAATAGTTGATTTGATCTTGTTGAAAAACAGAAACTTTTGCATCCAGTAGCATAATTTTGAAAATTCACAGAAGCGACGAAAAATTCTGAATTTTTTACCAAATATTGATATACAAATTTCCTACGTTGTCCTAATGTTTCAGAATTGTTTGAGTTACAGAAGTATACGAAGTTTCCAGATTGGTACAGACTGTTCTGTTTTTGAAAGATTCTGTTTTCTTTGCGTTGTGTGCTTATTTTGATGAGTCTATGGACTATATTGGGGGGTATATAATCCATAGAAAAGTTGGAATATAGTAGATATAATGCAATAATAAAATATGAATGGGTTTGCAATAGTACTTAGAGTGGTGATTTGCTTTGTTATACTAACGGATCTCATGAAGGTTTTTGTTGAGTTTTGTGTGATTGAAGTTTTCAAGTTTTGGGTGAGATCACGATGGATGAAGGAATAAGGAGTGAAAAGAGCCTAAGCTTGGGGATACCCCATGGCACCCCAAGTTAATATTCAAGGAGAAACAAGCAACTAAGCTTGGGTATGCCCCAGAAGGCATCCCCTCTTTCTTCTAACGACCATCAGTATTTTACTTGGAGCTATATTTTTATTCGTCACATATCATGAGCTTTGCTTGGAGCGTCTTGTATTATATGAGTCTTTGCTTGTTTTTCTTTTTAGTTTGTCACAAGTATCCTTGCTGGACACACCTATTTGAGAGAGCCAAAATTATGCTATGATTTGTTAGAATTGCTCTTTATGCTTCACTTAAATTTTTTGAGCTATGGAATTGCTCTAGTGCTTCACTTATATCTTTTTTGAGCATGGTGTGCTTTAAATTTTTTGAAGAAATACTGTCATGCTTCACTTAGATTTATTTGAGAGTTAGTAAATTTTTGAAGAAATTCTCTCATGCTTTACTTATATTATTTTGAGAGATGAAAAGTTTTATGCTCATGTTCTTCACTTAAATTTATTTGAGCTTGTTAAAAGCAATTGCAATATATGAAACTAGTCTCAAAGTGATATATATTCAAGAGGGATATAATAAAAACTTTCATGAAGATCATTGGACAAAATAAACTTGATTCTTTGTAATAGTTTTGAGATATGATGATAGTGATATGTGAGTCATGTTGGTGAGTAATTATGCTTTAGTAAGAATATTGGTGTTAAGGTTTGCGATTCCCTATGCAAGCATGAAAGTCAATAGTTATGCAATGAAATTACATCCTACTTGTGGTGCATTATTCGGTGTTAGTTATGCTTAATGCTCGCTTATGTGATTTTTCGTTTCTTGGTTGGTTGCTTCTCAATCTTTTTGCTAGCCTCCACTTGTACTAAGTAGAAATACTACTTGTGCATCCAAAATCTTTAAAACTAGTTTTGCCATATGAGTCCACCATACCTACCTATATGCAGTATTCCCGTGCCGTTCTAAGCCAATTTGTATGTGCCATCTCTAAATTTCAAAATAAATTTCCTTTTTGTGTGCTCGTACTGCTCATGAAGCGGCAGGGGGTGGCCAATATTTTCCATGCTAGATGTGTTATTCTCAAGATGAGTATTTATTCACTTGTCATTGCACGAGAGTACGACGGTAATAGGGATGCCCAGTCCCGAAATGAAAAAGAAATTTACTTTATGTTATCAAATAATAAATTCCTTGGAAAGTGTTGGTATGGAAGGCACCCGTGGATACGGCTAGCCATGGAATGTGAAAGAATGGTGGAAAAAGGAATAAACTTTATTTTTTGTTTGGGAACCGCCTATGATATATCTAGCATGGAAAGTGTTGGGAATTACTCAGTCGTTTTCGTTGATGGGAAAAGTATGCCTCTAAAAAAATTTATCTCTCAATTTAAGCTTTGAGCTCTGGCACCTCTACAAATCCCTACTTCCCTTTGCGAAGGGCCTATCTATTTACTTTATGCAATTTTTATTTTTATTTGAGTCTCCATCTTCTCTTATAAAGCACCAACTTAGGGGCACTATGATCGTACTTGAGCATTGGATGTAGCTAATATGCGAGTGTGTTTCATGAATGGATCAATGATTGAGCATGATGGGCTAGGGATAACTTTCTTTAGTTTTGATATTTTGAAAGACATGGTTGCATGTTGATATGCTTGAGTATTGAAATCTTCATGTCAAAACTAGACTATTGCTTTGAACCATATAAAAGTCCAAATGCCCATGCTACAAAAGAAAAGAATATGTGATGGACATGTTAGGCAGCATTCCACATCAAAAATTCTGTTTTTATCATTTACCTACTCGAGGACGAGTAGGAATTAAGCTTGGGGATGCTGATACGTCTCCAACGTATCTATAATTTTTGCTTGTTCCATGTTGTTATATTACCATTCTTGGATGTTTTACAATCATTTTATAGCAACTCTATATCATTTTTTGGGACTAGCCTATTGACAGAGTGCCCAGTGCCAGTTGCTGTTTTTTGCTTGTTTTTTACTTCACAGAATATTAGTACCAAACGGAGTCCAAATGCAGCGAAACTTTTTGGAGATTTTTTTTGGACCAGAAGAGACAAGATGGGCCAAAGAAGTACCAGAGGGGAGGCCCGAGGTGAGCACAACCCCCCAGGCGCGCCCTGGTGGGTTGTGTCCACCTCGGTGGCCTCCCGCACCGCCTCTTCGCCCTGTAAATACCCAAATATTCCAGAAACCCTAGGGGAGTCGACGAAACACAATTCCAGCCGCCGCAAGTTCCAGAACCACGAGATCCAATCTAGACACCATCACGGAGGGGTTCATCGTCGTCATTGGTGCCTCTCCGATGATGCGAGTAGTTCATCATAGACCTACGGGTCCGTAGTCAGTAGCTAGATGGCTTCCTCTCTCTCTTTTGGTTCTCAATACAATGCTCTCTTGGAGATCTATTTGATGTAACTCTTTTTTACGGTGTGTTTGTTGGGATCCGATAAACTTTGAGTTTATGATCAGATCTATATCCATGAATATTATTTGAGTCTTCTTTTGATCTCTTATATGAATGATTATTTATAGCCTCGTGTTTCTTCTTCGAATCTTTGGTTTAGTTAGGCCAACTAGATCAATTTTTCTTGCCATGGGAAGAGGTGCTTTGTGATGGGTTCGATTGTGCGGTGTTCTTTCCCAGTGACAGAAGGGGCAGCAAGACACGCATGTATTTTTGCTTTTAAGGATAACAAGATGGGGGTTATTCCTACATGAATATATCTCGTCTACATCATGTCATCGTTCTTATTGCATTACTCCATTTCTCCATGAACTTAATACACTAGATGCATGCTGGATAGCGGTCGATGTGTGGAGTAATAGTAGTAGATGTAGGCAGGAGTCGGTCTACTAATCTTGGACGTGATGCCTATATATTGATCATTGCCTTGGATATCATCATAATTATTTGATCTTCTATCAATTGCCCAACAGTAATTTGTTTACCCACCGTGTGCTATTTCTTGAGAGAAGCCACTAGTGAAATCTATGGTCCCCGGGTCTATTCTTTTTCATATTTGCTTTGAGATCTATTTTTATTCGCTTTTGTTTCAGATCTATTATTCCAAAAACCCAAAAATACCTTGCTGCACTTTTTTATTACGTATTTTATTTCACGTTTTATCGAGATCTATTTATCCAATCTACACAATTTTTGTCCCGTCAACTTGATAATTTCTGGCGCCATTACCCGTAGAGGGATTGACAACCCCTCATAAGCGTCGGGTTGCAAGTATTTGTTCTTTGTGTGCAGGTACCATTTACATAGTGTTGCTTGGTTCTCCTACTGGATTGATACCTTGGTTTCATAACTAAGGGAAATACCGACCGTAGCTGTGCTGCATCATCCCTTCCTCTTTGGGGAAATACCGATGTAGTTCAAGCGACATCAGCGGCCTGGTGCAGATAGGGGAGGGCGCGTGCAGAGCCCACATCAGATCGACCGCGGAGTTCTCCAAGCCAGCAACCCACTGCTTGTGGATGCGGTTGTTGCCGGCGCTGATGGGGGTCAGCGGACGGCGCGCCGGAGGTTGACTCATCGGAGCAGAGGAGAGGAGAGGAAGGGGCCGGTGGTGAGAGGAGAGTGAGGTGGAGTGGTGTGAATGGGAGTGGGCGGTGACAGGAGAGGGAGAGGGAGTTATGAGACGTCCTGTATCATCTCCCGCCCTTCCCGAGGCATGCAGCGAGGAGCCATGCGTGGCCGCACTCAGCCTGGCTGTGGAGAAACTGCCGATTCGGCAGTAGCTCGCGGGCCTGGCCCGGGACTGCTTTAAGTTTCGTACGGGCCGAGACGTGGGTGCAGCCCAGGCAACCAAGCAGCTGGTTTTCGTCCCGCGCGTTCCTGGTTAGCCCATATGCGAGCAACCAAACGCGTCCTAACTTCATCACTATGTCGCCACTGTCACTATAGACAAGTTTGCACCAAACCAAGTCACCCGTTTGACATAGAAAACATCTGAAAGCAACAACACACCCAAAGCTACCGAATAAGCATGGTGAAAAACTTCCATGCAAAGAAACACAACAACACAGGGACCTACACAAAATACAAACGGAATCAATGATAGGTGCGGTGTGCGCTGAAAGATTAAGTTGGTTAAGCTTCGGCGCATCCCATGCGTTATTGGACCACCATCCAAACCGGTTGAAGATACCCCATGCCATCTCCCAACGGTTGCACCCAGTAGCCAAATACTCCCTGGAGTCCGTAGGAGTGAGTAACGACCACGTATGGATCCAGGCCATAGCTCTGAAGATATCCTGCAAGAAATTCAAAATATTTTGACTGTTAAAGAGCATATTGTTCTTGCGGTTCCATATAGCCCAAAGTAATGCGCATATTCCTATCCAAGTACATGCCGCAATGACTGGTTCCACTCCAGTTAGCCACATCCCAAATAACGTGTAAATGCTAGCTGGAGGAGTAATATTGAAGGCTACATGAATGGTGCGCCAAAGGAGCTTAGCAAGAGTTGTGTATCGGTTTTTGTGTTTCAGGCCGGTCTGCACGGTCCACCGTCTTCCTCTTCCTTCTGGTACTGGGTTTTCTTGCCACACCCCCTATGCACATGATTGTGGGTGTCGTTGCATACCGGCATGTATATTTGCTTAAGCGGCCATCTATTTGTGGCTTCCTTTTGACCGTCTGGAGAATTTGACATCATTTTGATTTTACTGTTTATAAGGGAGCATTTGAGCTCAGGAGTAGATACTCCACGTCCCTTTCTGTATTGCCTTTTTACTCTATTATCTTTTTTACGCAAAATAAAAATTCTAGCATCATGATGCCTGGACCATAAATGTCTTGCATGAATCCAACAATCAAACTAGAACTCCCATACCACCAGCTCGCCCTCGAACCGACTGGGTGCCTTTTATCTTATTAAAAAAGAAGACAACATAGATGCTCACACAGACTTCTAGATGGGCGCGGCATGCCGCCGTGCCTCCGCTTGCTAGTACAGTTTATAGGGGCTATAATGGGTGCTGGGGATCTGAGTATTCAAACAGAAGATGGAAATATTGGCATGCCAAGTCATGTCTGTTGTGTCGTTGTGGAGTACCTTGCTGGAGGTGCACTGAAAACATTTCTGATAAACAAGAGGAGAAGGAAGTTAACTGTTAAAGTTGTGATCCAGATAACTATTGACCATGCCAGAGGGTAAGTAGTTTACTGCAGTATCATCAGTCTTGCTATTCAGTATGTGTGTGTGACCTCTAGAATTTGTTTTAGGTTATTATGTGTTTTTAGTACTTCTGTAATTTCCATGGGCTTGTTTCATATTTTTCATGTACATTTTAAGAGAATCGGTATCGTCTTTGTTATTCTTTCAAGTGTTTAATGTATTTTTTTTCAGTTTTTGATATCGAGTTTCAGTCATGTTTCATTCGTCACAGACCACCTATTAGGAAGGGCATAGTTTCATTTTGATCATGTTTCTTTTAGTTGTTCAGTGTTTGTTCATTAGTGTAGTAGAGTAAGAAGTGCATTTTGTCCATCGGTTAAATCATTCATGTGACATTCAGTTGATTAGGTTCAGTTTTTGTTCATTTCTTCTTCATTCCTTCGGTTTTTGTTCCTTTATTTAAGCCATTGTGCTTGCATCATTTGTCAATATGTTACTTGCTTCTGCTCCTGCTCAGGTCAATCATCCTCTTCCTTTTCCTGACTGTTACCTGGAATATGAATGCACATTTATTTGCTGACAATAATTGCATTTTCCATGCGTTTTAGGTGTTCTTCACTTATTGCTTGCTAATTTGTGAATAAATGCATTTATGTTCGCACAGAGTCTGATTTCATATTACACTAAAAATAGAAAACAGAGGATACCTCATTACGTTATGTTGCAATAAAAGAATAGAGGAAATTGAGGAATGGGTAATCATATAATTGGTTTTTGTCTCATAAGAGGGGAATTGCTTGGTTAGCAAATATATATATCTGCACCCTATACATAGTATAGATGCTACAGATATGTGTTCGATGGAAGTTGTTTTTAGGATCTTACTATGACAGAAAAAAACTAAACAAATTGATTGTTCCTATATTCAAAACATGGTCTATGCAATTGGACTCTGCTATTCAACATAATAATGAAGCGGCCATTAGCTCAATTCCCTAAAGTAATCAACAAAGGGAACACATGCAGACACCATCTTCACCAAACATAAGCATTTTACTATACAAATATATTTCCTTTCAAAATTTACATACTCCCTCCATTTACTTTTACAAGGACACTATGAAATATACATTTTGCATCTATACAAGGCCACCAACAGTAATCGAGGCAAAATTAATGATACTTTCTCGTACTAGCAACTTGTTTAATACTTGCATGCATGTAGTCATAAAGACAGTCAGCTACTTCCTCCACTCAGTTTCTTTGCATGTGTCGTGGTTTTGTCACGGCAGATGTCCTAGAGAAAGGACTTAGTCGTGGAGCCATCGCAACGGGTTAGCTTAAAGGGGTTAAAGCGGACAAGGGACGCAGAGAGTTTATACTGGTTCAGCCCCTTGCGGTGAAGGTGAAGGCCTAATCCAGTTGTTGTGGAATTGCTAGGGTTTCGATGACCAGGGAGTGAATCCGCTATGCCTGGCTCTCGAGTTGTGGTCTGTCTCCCCTCAAACCGCCGCCGGGTTGTCCCCTTATATACATGGGTTGACGCCCGTCGGTTTACAGGATCCCGAGGCCGGCTCATGAACATGTCCGGCTCGGTCTCTACTCTTTCTATCTTATAACACAAGTTTACATATCAATGTCGGTTTATGTCTACAGGCCTTAATCCGCCGTTGGGCCCCGGGCCTTCATAAAGCGCCTCCATCTTTGTCCAAGTGGGCTTCAAGTATAATAACTCATTATGGGGATAACCCGGCCTCTCCTGGCCGGTTTATACCCAGTAGTAATATCCCCAACATTAGGCCCCAGATTGATTTGAACTGGTTCATGTCAACCTTCAACTTGAGAAAAATTCTTCTTTCAGCATCTTCGCATAAATCTTGTAAACCGCCACGACGTCATCTTCCAGTATCTTGATAAACCGCCATGACGTCACCTGTTATTAAAAATGGTATGTCTCTCACCTTCATTAATGAGCCTCCGACAATCAAGGCGACAGCTCTGCCACATATCCCGCTTTGGGCTCCTCGATTCTCGTGCCTGTCACTTATCCATTCGCCTTATAAATAAAGCCGAAGGGTCCTTTTCATTTTTTCCCTTCGTGCCCCTTCGCATCGTCCTCTTCCTCGTGTCGCCCGAACGTTGGAGCTCCGCCGCCGCCGTCGACCTTCGCCTCTGCCCCAACGAAGGCCGCTGCATCACCCTGATCGTACCAGAAAGCCGTGACACCTCTCTGCTGTTCCTTTGATACTGGTAAGCCTTCTCTCCTTCCACCCTAGATCTTATCACTAGGGTTTGTACTCATCGGAGTTCTTCGGAGTTCTAGAGCTGTTCTTCCCTGTTCTTCTCAGTAGCGCAAATGGCAAGTTAGATCTGATATTTTCCGGTGCCTTTGTAGTTAAAGCTCCCTTTTTCCCCGCTAGAGCATCCCTTTCATACAGAAAAAACTCACCTGAACCTGATGAACTATTTAAGTACCTGAAGTTTAGGTCTGAGTATATTCCAGTTTTCTGTCGCACTGCAGATCTAAAATTATCATATCACCTTGTGAAACTTGTTTTTCCCTCACTTAGGTATTTTAGATCTGTATCTTTCATACCAATATAGGCGGTTTAGCTTTGTCAAAGAACAATAATCCGGTAGGCATCATTAGTCCCCTCTTAAACCGCCGATT